>OY987227.1:2035648-2393148 GCA_963920705.1 Odiellus spinosus
TGTCTTTCATCCAATACCTTGATCTTTTTTTTTTTTTTTTTCTATACAACCAGGTTTTACCACCGAAAATGGTTAGCTCGTAGGTCCAGTGTCTTCGTCGTTGCTTTTGTTAAACACGAGTTTATAGATGTACGACTATTTTCTATAACCGAACTGTTTTTAAATAGATTTTATATTCTGACGAGTTTGACATATTCTTTTGGAAGAAAAAGCCCATCCCTTCTTATTTTCGCCCTATTCTCAACCTATTTCTATAGAACAAGGTTTTTCCCCTTGAATTTCTAAAGATATACGTCTATATGCGTAGAAAATGGTAAAACCACAGAAACGAACAATACTAAATAAAGAAAAATAAGCTTATCACTAGTATAGGCTTAATTACCGCGAAGGGGGGCTGGCACCGCGAATCGCGACATAAACTATAAAATTAAATGTTTTTTCGACACTAGGTTCATTACAGTTTGAGTTTTAGAAGTAACATGTTACGATTCAATCATCCTTCAGGTACCTTGGTCGTAGGAAGTTCCGGTAGCAGAAAAACTATGTTATGTCACCGTATAATAAAGGAGAGAGCCGCAATGTTTGACCCCCCAATAGCTCAAGTCGATTGGTATTACTCTGTTTGGCAACCAATTTACGATGAAATCAAGAAATTGGGTGTAAATTTTCTCGAAGGATTACCAGACGTATCAATTTACGACGGAAGCAGAAATGTATTATTAGTTATCGATGACTTAATGAGTCAAAATAAAGGTGGGGTTGTAGGAGATATTTTTACGAAATATAGCCACCATAAATCTTTATCGGTTTTTTTTATTGTTCAAAATCTTTTTAATACAAGTTGGGAAACCAAAATATAACCTCCCCGACCCCGACGTTAAGGTAATCTAACCTAACCTAACCCTACCTAAAATAAAAGATGAAAAGAAATGTAGAGTATTGGATGAGTAGAAGAAACAGCGAAATAGGCAAAATATTATATCACATTGAACCTATATGCATTTCTTCAGTATACCAACACAACCCTAAATAATTCTCTACTTAAAACCAAACCTAACTAGAGAAAAAAAGGAAAATAAATAAGATATAACCACATAGATTTCAAGATAAATAATCCAGTCCATAATTCAGTATTAAAACAAAAAAATCAGAATTAAGACAACTGAAATTAGCAATCTTTGGTAATATGTAAAATAGCCCTTACACGAACAATTTAAGTAAAGCAAATTATCAAATAAACGCCAAATAAGTCAATTAATTAAAATTAAAAATATTAATCTTACCACTACCAAATAGCGGGCAGAAAACACAGACATCAAGATAACATTAGCAAAATAAATTTTCAACACCGGTAATCCTGAGAACTAGATTCTACAAAATCTTCTGGAATAATAAATTTATTTTAATCTAAAAAATATAAAATCTTTAAAAAAATATCTATACAAATAACATATTGATAAACCAATTAAAATTAGATGCGAAAAACATTTAATCTCGATATGAGATTAAATACACAAGGTCAAGGTTCTTCTTTTAAAACCATATCAGAATTTTGACGGTTGTAGAGTATTTGTAGACCAAGTAACGTGAAAAGGCAAAATGTTATATCAAATTGAACCTATACATGGCTTCAGTATACAACACAAGTTGTGAAACAAACGTTATATTACGTGACTACACACTAGCTAAAACATCACCGAAAATAAACGACAGTAGGCATTAATAACTCTTTTACGAAAACAAAAAATTACTACAGAGAAAAATGAGTCAGAAAAAAAAAACCTTTTGATTTCCAAACTAATATTTCAGTCACAACTCAGTAATAAAAATTAGAGTTCAGGTCAATGAAAATATACCAAAAATGTCCAAACAAATAATAAACGCATCAAATAAATGATTCAAATTCAAAATTACTTCCTTACCAATAAATTGTATTCAAACGAATGAAACTTAATTTAAAATTTCAACGAGTCAAATCTCTAGAGAAAAAACTTCGTCGAAGATTTCAAAAGAAATGAAACGATTTTACGTTCAATAAATTAAAATTTAGATAAGCAAGGTCAAGGTCCCTCAGTAAAATAATATCGGCGTTAAGAAAACTAGAGTATTTGTAGACCAAGTAACGTCATTAGGCAAAATATTTCATCAAAATCAAGTTATGACCTCGGTATCGTCATATAACCGTAAATAAACATATTCAATAAACAATTAACGAATAAGCTTTCCGCATAACACGCTAAACTACGAACTGTGACGTACAATTTCGCTTTTTGGTGCTACACGACCTACAGATACCTTATAAGCCTACGTCTAAAAACACGTTTTTTGGTGATAATGCTGTGAGTAAAGAATAGATGTTTCTCTTTTGGCCCTACCATAAATTTTTTATATTTTTTTTTTCTGACAGGGCAGGCCTGAGTAAAAATATACCAAGTTGTGAAACAAACGTCATTTTACGTGACTCCACACTAGCTAAAATGTTACCGGAAATACACGACAGTAGGCATTAAAAGCCTGATTCTATTATACTTAATTGGGATTAACATTAAATTCATGTATGAAAAAGTGTGAAACTAAAACTAGCAGTCATCACGAGATCCAATCACGTGATTCTTTTCCTCACTCTGTCTACATTTCACTCTTGGGTCAACCATATCATACATGACTATTAAAACACGAGAAATTTCAATGTCAATCCGGTTTAAGAAAGTTCGTCAATTGTTAATTGTGGCATGACTAAAGCCGGATTCACACAGACCTATTTTCACGCTTTTCACGGTCACGCGCGAGGGGCAATGGGCAAACCACTCTTGGAATCAGGTGTACAAACTAAATGGAATCACGCGAATCGATTCGGAATCAGGAGAATCGATACGGAATCACGCGAATCGATTCGGAATCACGCGAATCGATTCGGAATCAGGAGAATCGATACGGAATCACGCGAATCGATTCGGAATCACGCGAATCGATTCGGAATCACGAGAATCGATACGGAATCACGCGAATCGATACGGAATCACGCGAATCGATTCGGAATCACGCGAATCGATTCGGAATCACGAGAATCGATTCGGAATCACGAATCAATTCGGAATCACGCGAATTGATTCGGAATCACTGACAATCAAATGAATCTGGAATCAGGTGTACAAAATTTTTCTAGAGTGGTTTGCACCTCGCTCGCGCGTGCTAATGGTACTTCTATGAGTTCACGAGCGTGAAACGCGTAAAAACAGGTCTGTGTGTATCCGCGTTAACCTGGTTCGCTCTGCGCATGTACACAATTTCGCACGAAATACATTTGCGAAACGCGCGAAAATTATAAAAAAATTAATTTGAAAATCCGTGCCAGTAATTAAAACCAAATACGCCACTGTTTGCAAGTTTGCCAGAAGATTACGATATTTCCCCATACATGAAGCTGATTCTCCCAAGAATATCAAAAAAAATCACATTGATATTTTCCATGCGTAAAGAGGTTTCCGACTTCAAATTTAGTGGTCTACACATACTCGCGTGCTGGCGAACTCGATTTTACACGTGTCACAAATACACTGGAAACCTACTCTACTTCTGTTCGAGGAGAGTTTTCACGACTATCATTTTTCTTAAGTGGTTTAACATTATGCATAAATCCGCCTCAGCTTCAAATCTTATACACCAATTCCCCTTGAACTGGTTAAAAATTCACCGAGTATAATCGAAGTTATTATTGTCTTATCTCTTATCTAAATTATGTTGTTTCAATCTTCCATACCCGTGTAAACGCACCTTTATTTAAGTTCTTCAATCCACCCCAAGTTTGCACCAGAGATAAGCCTATACTGCCCGTTATACCTTTGCTTTTTCGAGTAAATGATATATATGGAAAATAGCTTAGGCGCATGCTGCCAACTAAAACTGCCATTAATCGGTCAAATTTCTTTAAATTTTTGCATAAATTCTCAAATAACTTCTAAACTATCTCGAATTTTAAATTAATTTTTCGACTTTCTAATTAATTAGATTAAGATGAACCATTTTAATATTTTTAATTATAATATAAATTAATATTGCGTTTCATTTCCCTAAACAATATCAAACAAAATCACCCCATGAGGCTAATTTGCATACGTTCCAAAAAGATACTATATAAACCTTTCGAAGGGCTATATTAATCGAAGTAACCGTGCGTGATGGCCATGAAGTTAGGGGGAAAACCCCCCCCTTTCAATGTCTTGCTGATTCTTGATCTCTAGGCGCTTGGCGACGCAATTTACCCATTGGTGGGGCGATGTTTGGAGTCAGTGGAAGGTTGATGTGAACTGTACTAGTGGGGGACGCCTCGCTAGTATGGAACGCTGAGATCGGAAACTGGAGGTTGGACCTTGGTGCGGGGATGGTCGGAGGTGATTATGACAGTGGGAGACGTCCTATTGCTTGTAATCGCCTTCGGCTGTTCAGCATCGAGGTTCGACCGTAAAGTGGATGGTGGAATGCGATGATGTGCAATGGGAGACGTCCTGTTGTATGTCTTTGCACGACACTTGAAACTCAATGTGGCAGCCACGCTTAAAGGAGGTAATTCCCCGGAATTGAACGATAAGCTGGTATGATTACGTCTCTAGACTTTTGGCTCCACGAGCTAGGTCACGTGACTTCCGTTTACACAGGATATCCGCTTACACACACAGACAGACACACAGACGCGACCAGTGTAACACCTCCCCCTGAACTAAAGTTCAGTCGGGGAGGTAAAAAGTGTCCGAGAAATCTCGTTAAACGCTGCTTATATAATACTTTTCAAACAAACAAGAGACTTGAACCAGATCAATATTCTAGCCCGACAATTATGTCCTAGTAACTCAAAATTCATTCTGGAGAGTTATTTAGACGCTACTTCAAAACCTCATACGTATATATTATACGATCTTTCGCAAACAATTCCTGAAGCATGGCGTTTGAGAACGAATATTTTCCCCGATGAAGTTCTGACAGTATACACGCCCCGAAAACAATAAAACTCTTCACCCGAGTGTTAAACTATTCATTAAAGGTATGGCTCCCCGAGCGCGAACAACGAAACCTCGCTCGAGTCTTGCGAAACGGAATGCTGACCTAATATCTGTCTTGGGTCGTGTTAAGCGGAGTCAGAGTGTCAGCATATTAAAATCTGCGCCCAAAGAATTGATCGAGGCGTTGAGCGAGGTAGCTTTAAACGCTTTAAGTGGTAATCTAAATTTAAGCCCTAAAAATACCTTACAATTAGCCCGTCATAAGAAAAATCTCCGTCAGATTGGCGATCGACGACTAAATTGGCGCAAAAAGAAACATCTGTTAATTAACAAGAAAGGTAGCGGTTTCTTCTCGCTACTACTTCCGATCGCCGCCTCGATCATTGGCAGTCTAGTAGGAAAATGAAACAATTCGTTAAAATGCATCTGGTTCCTATACCAAACACCCCCTTAAGTCCCGTGAATGCTAGCGGACCCGGCCCCGCAGAAAATTCAGTCTCATCGGAAGGAGGGGCCGTGCCGAAAGAAAAAGCTGTTTTAAATACTCTCGACGTTGAAATGCGAAATATATTAGATGATCGCGAATTAGATGCTCGAACAAAGTGGATACAATATAGTCAGATTTTACAAAGAGCCCAAAATATAACCAAGAATGAAATTAGTAAGCTGCCCTATGAATGCTGGCTAAATTTGTTTCCACTCAAATATAGAGGAGCTGCACGTAAAATTTTCGATCATTTGACAGAAAGCGACAATAGAGTAACGTGGTCGCCAATTAACGGCAACATCGTTATAGATGGTCACGCCATTAAGGATTCGGATATCAGCGAATTAATTTTTCATACTATTAAGCTTAGCGAGGGTAAAAACATTGCAACTCAGCCCGTAGGCTGGGGCGAATTAGCACCTTTTGTCAAGACGTTTTTACCGAAACACTCGGTCGTCGTCACACCCCTACGTCCGTTACCTTACAATACACCAAGCCGCTCTACGCCCTTAAAATTAAGATTACGTAGCGTGAAAAAGCCGGCTGTAAAAGCTACAAGAAAAACTGTAAACCCCATTAGAAAACGTCTCGGTGTACCAAGTAAAAACCCACCTCCCCAACAATGGCTCACGTTCAAGACGACCAAATTAACACCCTAGAAGGAATTTATTTTGACGAAAATAATCCTGCTTCCTTTTCAAGTATCGACTCATTATATCAGACCGTTAAAGATAAGGGTATTTCGAGGGAGAATGTGAAAGAATTTCTAGAAGGTTCTGAAGCTTATACGCTTCACGTGACGGCTAGAAAGAAATTTAAACGGCGTAAAATTCCAGTGTCCAATATTGCCGATAGGTTTGAAATAGACTTGGCCGATATGCAGTCGCTAGCAAAATACAATGACGGCTACAAATATTTATTAATGGGGATCGACTGTTTCTCGCGAAAAGCCTACAGTATCCCTTTAAAAAGAAAAACTGCCGATGAGGTTGTTAGAGCTTTGACCGAAATTTTCGTCGATATCGTTCCGCGCGCAATATTTAGCGACAGCGGGACGGAATTTTTAAATTCTAAAGTGCAAGCCTTACTAAAGAAACGTAAGATTAAATTTACCGCTATGGTATCTGAACCGCATCACGCACCCTTTATCGAAAGGCTGAACCGTAGTATCAAACAGCGAATGTTTCGCTATTTCACCCACAACAACACCCGTCGATACGTGGATATTCTACCCTCACTAATCGCTGCCTATAATGGGGCTAAACATTCGGCGATTAAGATGGCTCCGGATCAAGTCCATACCGGAAACGTTTTACAAGTATATCGCAACATATACGGCGATAATAACAAACTTAAAGTCAAAGCCGCTAAATTTAAAACGGGGATCATGTACGAATTAGCAAGCTTCGCTCGGTTTTCGCTAAAGGCTTTGAAGCCAATTTCTCGACCGAGGTATTTCAAATAACTGCGGTGTTAGAAAACAAAACCCCACACTTGTATAGGCTTCAAGACTATAATGGTCAAGATATAAAGGGCCTCTTTTACGCGTTCCAACTCATTATGTGTAAGAAGCCTGAACTGTACAGTATAGAAAAAATACTCAAGAAAAGAAAACGTAAAGGGAAGGTAGAATATTTTGTTTCGTTTGTAGACCTTCCTAAAGATCAGAATTGTTGGGTTAGTAGCGAAAATGTCGGACCTTTACCTAACCATCCCAAGTGATACTTCGATGGACCTTTTTCCTGACAACACCATGGCGTCATACGTCACTAAACTCCCAAACCCCATAGCCCTCGAGGGGGCGTGGGAATGCGCCTTGGTCGAACTAATCTACACGTCTAGTTTTTTCAACGTAAAAAAGAGTACCTTCAAAGAAGTAATGGCCGCCCGACGTACTCTAACCCCCCAGGATAACGTGGCGAAACTTCGTCTGACCGAAGTCCCCGAAGGTCATTATCAGTCGATTGACCATATATTACACGTCATCAACGAAGGTGATATTTGCTGTACGAATTTCGCGTGCTTTCACCACGACGCTACAACTGGTTATATCAAACTAAAGACTGACGAAGAAGCTTCGATCGAACCTATTTTAGCCATACCGCGAGGCATTGCCGATATCATGGGTTACGAGGATTCTGACTACGTACACGGTCGAGCTGAAAAACAAGCGCGTATTGACAACCATGTTCCTTCTCAATTATACGTCTATACAGATATTGTAGACAACGTAATAGTGGGTGATTCCTTAGTTCCTCTTTTACGTATTATTCCCGTGGAAAACACCAATTATGGGAATACCGTAGTAAAGACCTTTGTTTCGCCATATTATTTGCCCTTGTCCAAAAACTACTTTGATAGTATCTCCATCCATATAAGAGATCATCTCGGCGAGCTCGCGCCATTTCAGTACGGAACCTTATCCTGCGTGGTTCACTTGAGACATGCGCCGCACGGCTAGCTTAGAAAAGTGCTGCTACAGCCAGTATTACTTGGCGCAAGCCCATAGTCAAACGGGTAGCGGCACGGGACCCGTGTATATCGGGCGAGCCTACCAGAGGGGGCACGGCATTGGAAATATTTTGGCCCGTTTTGGGCGTTATATCGCCCCCATCCTTTATAACGGGGCAAAATTTGTTGGAAAAAAGTTATTAGGGACTGGTACACGCGTTTTTAGTGACGTCATGAGCGGTCAAAACCTGAAAGACGCCGTCAAGCGGCGCGGTACCGAAACCTTAGACGAAGTTAGAAAACAGTACGGATCCGGGAAACACCCTAAAAACCCCTAACGTCGCTCAAAGGGGATCAGCCTATAGAATTTGAAATCTCGGCCAATAACGACGAATATATTGATACGTCACTTGTCATGCTATATACTAGAAATAAAATCACCAACAATGACGGTACAGACCTCACAGATGCTGATAACGTTGCCCCTGTTAATAATTTTCTACATTCGCAATTTGAACGTATTGATCTTTACGTTGGCGATTGTCTAGTTACCCCCTCTGCGAACCATTACGCGTATAGCTCCCTAATTTCCGCTCTTACTACATACGAAGGTGACGCCACTAATTCCCACCTACAAACGGCGATGTATTTTAAAGATACTAGCACACATATGGATTCCCTGACAGACAACCAAGGTCATTTAAAACGACGTCAGGCTACCGCTAAGTCGAAAGAATTTGAAATGTTCGGAGCGCTATATCAATATCTCCAAATACCTTCTAAATGGCGTACCCCTTAAATTAAAATTACACAAAAGCAAGCCTAGTTTTTGTTTATTAGGGAAAAAACCAACCGGCGGTGGGGGGTATAAATCCCAGATTCTGGAAGCCGTACTTTATGTTCCTAAAGTACAGGTGGCCCCAAAAATCTTACTAGCTCACGAACGAGCTTTGACAGCGAAGCCAGCGCAATACCCTTATACCCGCACGGAAACAAAGATATTTACCATCGCCCCCCACCTCCTAAACACCTCTATTGAAAATCTTTATCTAGGGGTTCTTCCCGAGAGAGTGATCGTCGCATTGGTTAACCATCGGGGACAGACTGGTGACCTCGAAAACAACCCTTTCAATTTTGCGAGTTTTGGATTAAACTACCTTTCATTATTTATAAACTCCGATCAAATCCCCGCTCGTCCGCTAAAACCCTGTGCAGATACTCACTATAGTGACAAAGAGTTAGGGGTCACCCTCGAAGATTACGGTGGGGGGTTCAGTATATACGCCTTTGACCTTTCAATCGATTCCAGCGCAAGCGATTCTACGCACTGGAGCGCTACGCAACATGGACAACTCCGCCTGGAGTTGGGTTTTGATCAGGTGACAGCAAACACAGTTAGCTGCGTAGTATTTTCAGAATTTCAAGCTTTGTTACAGATTGACAAGAACCGCGCAGTGACCATCACAGTATAATTATGAACGCCCCCCAGATAAGACATTGTTTGAGAAACGTCCCTAGTTTCAAAGGGGTTTTTTCTAGCGATACACTACCTCCACAGATTGACAGCTACCCGGCTTCGTATATTGTGAATTTCGATAATAGCGAAAAGCCCGGGACGCATTGGGTAGCCATTTATTTTGACAAGCGAGGCCACGCGGATTATTTTGATTCACTAGCGTTCGGACCAAACTTCATACGCCCCATTGCCCGATTTGTCAAACGAAACTCAATATCGCGTACCTACAATAGACGTCGTTTCCAATCTCTATCAAGTTCAGTGTGCGGGAAATACTGTATTCTATACCTGCTTCATCGTTCAAAGAAGAATGGAACACGCTCATTTGTAAAGAGGTTTTCCCGTAATCCCGAACGTAATGATAAACTTATTTCAAGCCTTTTCAAAAGACGTCACCTCTAAGTTCCTAACGTGTCGAGGGACTTCCCTCCTACCCCCTTTAAGGGATGGGCGAATTTTATTAAAAAAAAAAAAAAAAAAAAAAAGGGGTATATAAACTAGAACTTTTCGCTCTAAAAATCACAAGATTCTCGAAATCCAGCACCCTACCACCATCAAGATGACCACAGCAGCAGCCATAATCGAGATGGAGTATCTCAACGGCCGAAACAAGGTCCGCTGTTTCGGTCGGGGACCCGATATGGTCGTGAAGGAGTTAGCCGTCGCCACCATCGCCCCGGTGCCCGTCCTCGTCTCGTGGACGTTCGCCTCCCCATACGAGGCCAAGTACCTGCCCCCCGCCATCGCCAGTACCAACCGGTACACCACCAGAAACCTCCATGGGCTGGCGTTTGACGGGGGCGACGTAGATCCCGCGAGGTTGGAGGGCCTCCTCGTCCGGGCCACCAGAGGGGCTTCGTCCCTGTGGACGACTGGGTCGGCGAAAGCAGACCTCCTCGAGGATTATCTGAATAGGCCCGTGGGGGACCTCAACGACGTGCTATGTCCTCGTCCGACCGTAGAGGACGTTTCCCTACGGTGCGGACACCCCCACGGGTCAACCACCACAGCCCGCCCTTGCGCCACGGAGCGCGCGTGGGCTAAGGCCAGGTTTCTGGCCGCCTACCCACGTTTTTAATTGTTTTTTTTATTATTTTGTTATTATTATTATTTTGTTTTTTAATTTGTTTGTTTTTTAATTTTTGTCATTAAATATTTTGGATCTATTTCACGCTCCCTTTATTTACTAAAAAAATAAGCCTATACTAAATACTAAAAGTCGACCGTTCGTGACTTTTAGGGTTTTTTGATATTACTTCACTAGCCCTTTATTTCCACCAAAATAAGTCGATCCTTAAATACTATAAGTCTTCCATTCTTCAATTCATTCGGCCGCCCGCAGTTATGGACAACGAGCGTCTACGTTTCATGTCTTTCTACGAATATCCCCACGTACAGGTATCACAACTCTTAATGGCGAGAGCAGGGTTTTACTACCTTAACAAAGGGGGTGATATAGTCGAGTGTTTTGCTTGTCACGGTCGTCTCGAAGCTTGGGGAACCACCGATAATCCTTTGTACGAACATAAAGAAAAATTTCCACACTGCGCTTTCATTCAGAGGATCACCCTTTTAGACGAAGACGGAGTGGCCGACGTTACGGGGAAATACCGTACGCCGCCGGGTCTAGTAGGAGGTCGACCTGAAAACCATGGTAACTACCATTTAAAGCCGCCACCACCCCCTATCATAGACAAGTCGCAACCTGAAAACCCCTCTTTCATTACTGTAAAAGCATCGCGGAGGGACGTAGAAAAACTGGTGTTAGAATATCACGTAAAAAAAGTATTGAACAATGCGAAAGGTACGATTTGACAATTTTGTTCAGACTTATTACATAAGTACCGAAGACCGAACAAATTACGATATACGCGACGCCATGAGATTTCGGTACCGGATTAAAAAAACTGGGGAATTGTTACAACCTGTATTAAACTTTATGATGTTTCGCGGTCGGGTGAAACAAATGGAACTATTGTTGGGCCCCATGATCTATACTAAACTTACTAAAACTCGTCCGAACACGAAATTGGGGGTGTAAATTCTCACCCCCACATTGAACCTACGAAACATTCGACTCTAAAATCTACAAATTACTTGGCTTCGACGATTGAAACGACTAGCAGGCAAAAATATGCTCGCATCCCGAGCCCCTAAACGCGGGCATCCCAGCGGCCCGTCCGGCACACGAAGACGACAGCTCGGCGGACCCTCACCGACAGCTCGACGGCAAAAAATGCGTAAAACTGACCAGCCTAAAAAATTAAACTCAAAGTTCTATCTCGGAAAAAACTTGTACGTTACTTTCGGTCTAATAAACTACGACCGCTTCGAATTACTTATTCGCCGACCCGACTCGCTGATCGGATTCTCTCTCCCTCTTAACGCTTGGGAAAAGCTGGTGGGCAATTACGCCACTCTACTTGCCATCACTAAAACTATCGACGGCGCCTCATACGAACTATGCCTGAGTGATAAAGCTTTGCGCACGCTAACAACTTACATTGATGATCAATTTTTAACTTAAAAGCTATTACCTTAAAATTACGAAACCTGGTTAGGGAGATTTTCAAGTTCAATTTAAAGAGAATCTCAAATTATTTGAAGACGCTCATTCCACAGTGCTGTTGTTTACGAAAATATTACGCAATTTCTCAGCGTATTAGAATGTGATGTACCTACTACTAGGAAAGAAATATCCATCATATATAGCTTTCAAAATTTTTAGACAACTGAATTTAGTAAATATTCTACTACCATCCTACGAAAGGACAAGACCGTCTATTTAGATTTCCCCCCCGAAAGACGGAAGAGTGTTTTGAAACCAGAGTTCTCCGGAATTACCCATAAATAATGAATAAGAGGCTTCTTAAATTTTTTATTTCTCTCTCTTAGCAATTCTCATAATTGCAACCTTATTAGCGTTTCACGTACTTAATTTTAACACTTTTTTTAAGTAAAATTATATATAGTAATAGAAATAAAATAAAATCAGAGAGAGAAATTTGAATAGTTTATAAAAAGCTTTTGGAAATAATTCTTCCATTTAAAATAACTCTTCCACTGGAAAAAACTCTTCCGCTGGAAAAAAAACTCTTCCATAGGAAAAACTCTTCCATAGGAAAAAAACTCTACCACTGGAAAAAATCCTTAATTGAATATAAATCTTTGAACGAAAATAAATCTTCCATTAAATTAACTCTTCCATTAAATTAACTCTTCCATTGAAAATAACTCTTCCATTGAAAATAACTCTTCCATTGAAAATAACTCTTCCATTGAAAATAACTCTTATATTGAAAAAATCTTTTCTATTGAAAATAAAGCTTCCATTGAAAATAACTCTTCCATTGAAAATAATTCTTCCATTGAAAATAACTCTTCTATTGAAAATAACTCTTCCATTGAAAATAACTCTTCCATTGAAAATAACTCTTCCATTGAAAATAACTCTTCCATTGAAAATAACTCTTCCATTGAAAATAACTCTTCCATTGAAAATCACGCTTCAATTGGAAATAAGTCCTCCATTGAAAATAATGCTTCCATTGAAAATAATGCTTCCATTGAAAATAATGCTTCCATTGAAAATAATGCTTCCATTGAAAATAACTCTTCCATTTAAAACAAGGCTTCTATTGGAAATAACACTACCATTGAAAATAATTCTTCCATTGAAAATAATTCTTCCATTGAAAATAATTCTTCCATTGAAAATAATTCTTCCATTGAAAATAATTCTTCCATTGAAAATAATTCTTCCATTGAAAATAATTCTTCCATTGAAAATAATTCTTCCATTGAAAATAATTCTTCCATTGAAAATAATTCTTCCATTGAAAATAATTCTTCCATTGAAAATAATTCTTCCATTGAAAATAATTCTTCCATTTTAAATAAATCTTAGATTGAAAATAACTCTTCCATTGAAAACAACGCTTCCATTGGAAGTAATTCTTCCATTGAAAATAATGCTTCCACTGGAAATAACTCTTCCATTGAAAATAATGCTTCCATTGGAAATAACTCTTCCATTGAAAATAACTCTTCCATTGAAAATATCTCCTTCATGGAAAAACCTTTTTCCATTGAAAATAACTCTTCCACTGGAAAAAACTCCTCCATTGAACACTTTGAATGAAAATAATTCTTCCATTGAAAATAATGCTTCCATTTGAAATAACTCTTCCAATGATAATAACTGTTCCATTGACAATAACTCTTCCATTGGAAATAAATCCTCCATTGAATACAGGGTGGTAAAGATCAGACCAACACCTACTTTTGTGGACGTCCCCCAATAATGCTGTCGGATGACGTCACTATACTACAATGTAGACTTCGTGTACAGGGTGTAAGTAAACACGTATCATTGTAACGAAATGAGAATTTTCTATGCGTTTAATAGGGTAAATGCATGATGGCTAGAAACATTGCAGTTGCACATATCTAAGCCTCGTAATTCACTTGATGACTCCGAGACAATTTATTTAACAGCTTTAATAATAAGATAATTGAATTGAATCGACGTGAGGCCTGAAACGCCAAAGTGAATCCGTACGGTAATTACATAAGCGTACATGTTTGACGTACCCAGAGTGTCTACACGACGATGGTAGCATCGTGGTGTAGGCACTCTTGGAGACGACTTTCCAGGTCTTGCAATGAGTCCAGCATTTGAGTAGTGATTCCATTGAGAGCAGCTGGAATCCGGTCCTTTAAGTCTTCTGCGCCCATTGATTCTGTTTCGTAAATGACGCCCTTAACATAACCACATAGGGAGAAATCCCGTCGGGTAAAGTCAGAAGACCGTGCTGGCCACAGAATTGGTCCAGTAATGCATGTTTTGACGGTTTACCGTACAATCTCTGTGAAATGTAGCCTCGTCCGAAAACAGCACCTTTCGCAAAAATAGTGGATCGGCTGCAATGAGGTCACGCATGGTTAGACAAAGGTCTTGCCGTCTTAGGTAATCGTCGTCTGTTAAGGCTTCATGGAGGTGGATATGATAGGGCCAGTAGTGGTGGCGATGTAAAATTGCAAGAACAGTAACATGGTTTAGTCCAACCTCGTGTCTTACCATGCGTGACCTAATTGCAGCCGATCCACAATTTTTGCAAAAGGTGCTATTTTCGGACGAGGATATATTTCACATGGATGGTACGGTAAACCGTCAAAACATTCATTACTGGACCCATTACAATCCCTATTGGTTACGACACAATTACCATCAAATTCGATGGAAGGTATATGTCTGAGTTGGCATTTGCGAACATTACTTGAGATTTGTACTTGGACTTCCTGCGTCACGAGTTTAGTGTCGCGATAGGCGCATTGCTATTAGCAGTGTTTTGCAACATGTGGTTCCAACAGGAATAAGCCCCACACACATTGGGCGCTTAATGTTCGTCAATGGCTAACGACCGCTTTCCCAATCGTTGGATAAAAAGTGGTGGACCAATTCCGTGGCCAGCACCGTCTCCTGACCTTACCCAATTGATTTCTTACTATGTGGTTAGTCGTTTACGAAACAGAACCGATGGACGCAGCAGACTCAAAGTACCGGATTCGAGCCGCTTTCAATTTAATCACTACACAAATGCTGGCAAATGCATTGCAAGACCTGGAAAGTCGCCTTCAAGATTGCCTACACCACGATGGTAGACACATCGAACCTTTACGCTGGTGTGCTTACCGTACGGAGTCAACCTTGAGGTTTCTGGTCTCTTGTTGACTCAATTTAATCATTATCTTATTATTAAAGTAGTTAAATAAATTGTCTCAGAGTTAAGTCATCTAGTGAATTATGAGGCTTAGATCTGCAATGTTTCTAACCATCAGGCATTTACCTGAACCCATAGAAAATTCTCATTTGGTTACAATGACACGTATTTACTAACACCCTGTATATGAGGTGTACACTGTAGTATAGTGACGTCATCCGACGGCATTATTGGGGGACGTCCACAAAGATAGGTGTTGGTCTGATCTTTACCACCCTGTATATATCTTCCATTGGAAATAACTCCTCCATTGAATATATATCTTCCATTGGAAATAACTCCTCCATTGAATATAACACTTCCATTGAAAATAACTCATCCACTGAAAATAAATGTTCCATTGGAAATAATTCTACAATTGAAAATAACTCTTCCACTGGGAAAAACTCTTCCACAGGAAAAAAAACTCTTCCATTGGAAAAACCCTTCCACTGAAAAAAATCCTCAATTGCACATTAATCTTTGAATGAAAATAAATTTTCCTTTAAATTAACTCTTCCAGTGAAAATAACTCTTCGATGGTGGAGTTTCTTCAAAGGAGGAGTTATTTTCAATGGTAGAGTTATTTTCAATTTAAGAGTTATTTTCAATGAAACCTTTGTTTTCAAAGGATATGTTTTTTTCATCGGAGGAGTTATTTTCAATAGTAGAGTTATTTTCAATGGAAGAGTTAGATTTAATAGAAAATTTATTTTTAATGGAAGAATTATTTTCAATGATCGAGTTATTTTCAATGGAATCTTTATTTTCAAAGGAATCGTTATTTTTAAAGGAATCGTTATTTTCAATAGAAGAGTTTTTTTTCAATAGAAGAGTTATTTTCGATGGAACCGTTGTTTTCAAAGGATACGTTTTTTTCAACGGAGGAGTTATTTTCAATGGTAGAGTTATTTTCAATGGTAGAGTTATTTTCAATGGTAGAGTTATTTTCAATGGTAGAGTTATTTTCAATGGTTGAGTTATTTTCAATTTAAGAGTTATTTTCAATGGAAGAGTTATTTTTAAAGGAATCGTTATTTTTAAAGGAATCGTTATTTTCAATAGAAGAGTTTTTTTTCAATAGAAGAGTTATTTTCGATGGAAACGTTGTTTTCAAAGGATATGTTTTTTTCAACGGAGGAGTTATTTTCAATGGTAGAGTTATTTTCAATGGTTGAGTTATTTTCTATTTAAGAGTTATTTTCAATGGAAGAGTTATTTTCAATGGAAGAGTTATTTTTAAAGGAATCGTTAATTTTAAAGGAATCGTTATTTTTAAAGGAATCGTTATTTTTAAAGGAATCGTTATTTTTAAAGGAATCGTTATTTTCAAAGGAAGAGTTTTTTTCAATAGAAGAGTTGTTTTCGATGGAACCGTTGTTTTCAAAGGATATGTTTTTTTCAACGGAGGAGTTATTTTCAATGATAGAGTTATTTTAAATGATAGAGTTATTTTAAATGATAGAGTTATTTTCTATGGAATCGTTATTTTCAAAGGAAACGTTATTTTCATTAGAAGAGTTTTTTTCGATGGAACCGTTGTTTTCAAAGGAAGAGTGTTTGTTTTGTTTTTTTTTTTTCAATGGAGGAGCTTTTTTCAATGGAGGAGTTATTTTCAATGTTGTAGTTATTTTCAATGGAAGGTGTATTTCACATGGAAGATTTATTTTCGATGGAAGAGTTTTTTTTCCTTGGAAGAGTTATTTTCAATGGAAGAGTAATTTTCAATGGAATCGTTATTTTCAAAGGAAAAGTTATTTTCTTTAGAAGAGTTATTTTCAATGGAAGAGTTTTTTCAATAGAATAGTTATTTTCGATAGACCCGTTGTTTTCAAAGCACATGTTTTTTTTTTCAATGGAGGAGCTTTTTTCAATGGAGGAGTTATTTTCAATGGAAGATGTATTTCACATGGAAAATTTATTTTCGAATGAAGAGTTTTTTTTCCTTGGAAGAGTTATTTTCAATGGAAAAGATATTTTCAATGGAAGAGTTACTTTTAATTTGAAAGTTATTTTCAATGGAAGAGCTACTTTTAATGGAAGAGGTATTTTCAATGGAAGAGTTATTTTCAATGGAAGAGTTATTGTTAGTGGGAGAGTTATTTTCATTGGAAGAGATTTTTTCAATGGAGGAGTTACTTTTAATGGAAAAGTTATTTTTAATGGAAGAGCTACTTTTAATAGAAGAGCTATTATCAATGGAAGAGTTATTTCCAATGGAAGAGTCATTTTCAATGGAAGAGTTATTTTTAATGGAAGAGTTATTTTCAATGGAAAAGTTATTTTCATTAGAAGAGTTATTTTCAATGGAATCGTTATTTTCAAAGGAAAAGTTTTTTTCATTAGTAGATTTATTTTCAATGGAGGAGCTTTTTTCAATGGAGGAGCTTTTTTCAATGGAAGAGTTATTTTCAATGGAAGATGTATTTCCCATGGTAGATTTATTTTCGATTGAAGAGTTTTTTCCTTGGAATAGTTAATGTCAATGTTAATGAATTGAAAATAACTCATCCACTGAAAATAAATGTTCCATTGGAAATAATTCTACAATTGAAAATAACTCTTACACTGGAAAAAACTCTTCCACAGGAAAAAAAACCCATCCACTGAAAAAAATCCTCAATTGTACATAAATCTTTGAATGAAAATAAATTTTCCATTAAATTAACTCTTCCAGTTAATTTTCAATGGTTATTTTCAATGGTAGAGTTATTTTCAATTTAAGAGTTATTTTCAATGAAACCTTTGTTTTTAAAGGATATGTTTTTTTCAATGGAGGAGTTATTTTCAATAGTAGAGTTATTTTCAATGGAAGAGTTAGATTTAATAGAAAATTTATTTTTAATGGAAGAATTATTTTCAATGATCGAGTTATTTTTAATGGAATCTTTATTTTCAATGAAACCTTTGTTTTCAAAGGATATGTTTATTTTTCAATGGAGGAGTTATTTTCAATAGTAGAGTTATTTTCAATGGAAGAGTTAGATTTAATAGAAAATTTATTTTTAATGGAAGAATTATTTTCAATGATCGAGTTATTTTCAATGGAATCTTTATTTTCAAAGGAATCGTTATTTTTAAAGGAATCGTTATTTTCAATGGAAGAGTTTTTTTCAATGGAAGAGTTATATTTAATGGAAAAGTTATTTTTAATGGAAGAGTTATTTTTAATGGAAGAGTTATTTTTAATGGAAGAGTTATTTTCAATCATAGTGTTATTTTCCATGGAATCGTTATTTTCAAAGGAAGAGTTATTTTTAATGGAATCGTTATTTTCAAATGAAAAGTTATTTCCAATGGAAGAGTTATTATCAATGGAACCTTTGTTTTCAAAGGATATGTTTTTTCAATGGAGGAGTTGTTTTCAATAGTAGAGTTATTTTCAATGGAAGAGTTATATTTAATGGAAAAGTTATTTTCAATGGTAGAGTTATTTTCAATGGTTGAGTTATTTTCTATTTAAGAGTTATTTTCAATGGAAGAGTTATTTTCAATGGAAGAGTTATTTTTAAAGGAATCGTTAATTTTAAAGGAATCGTTATTTTTAAAGGAATCGTTATTTTTAAAGGAATCGTTATTTTTAAAGGAATCGTTATTTTCAAAGGAAGAGTTTTTTTCAATAGAAGAGTTGTTTTCGATGGAACCGTTGTTTTCAAAGGATATGTTTTTTTCAACGGAGGAGTTATTTTCAATGATAGAGTTATTTTAAATGATAGAGTTATTTTAAATGATAGAGTTATTTTCTATGGAATCGTTATTTTCAAAGGAAACGTTATTTTCATTAGAAGAGTTTTTTTCGATGGAACCGTTGTTTTCAAAGGAAGAGTGTTTGTTTTGTTTTTTTTTTTTCAATGGAGGAGCTTTTTTCAATGGAGGAGTTATTTTCAATGTTGTAGTTATTTTCAATGGAAGGTGTATTTCACATGGAAGATTTATTTTCGATGGAAGAGTTTTTTTTCCTTGGAAGAGTTATTTTCAATGGAAGAGTAATTTTCAATGGAATCGTTATTTTCAAAGGAAAAGTTATTTTCTTTAGAAGAGTTATTTTCAATGGAAGAGTTTTTTCAATAGAATAGTTATTTTCGATAGACCCGTTGTTTTCAAAGCACATGTTTTTTTTTTCAATGGAGGAGCTTTTTTCAATGGAGGAGTTATTTTCAATGGAAGATGTATTTCACATGGAAAATTTATTTTCGAATGAAGAGTTTTTTTTCCTTGGAAGAGTTATTTTCAATGGAAAAGATATTTTCAATGGAAGAGTTACTTTTAATTTGAAAGTTATTTTCAATGGAAGAGCTACTTTTAATGGAAGAGGTATTTTCAATGGAAGAGTTATTTTCAATGGAAGAGTTATTGTTAGTGGGAGAGTTATTTTCATTGGAAGAGATTTTTTCAATGGAGGAGTTACTTTTAATGGAAAAGTTATTTTTAATGGAAGAGCTACTTTTAATAGAAGAGCTATTATCAATGGAAGAGTTATTTCCAATGGAAGAGTCATTTTCAATGGAAGAGTTATTTTTAATGGAAGAGTTATTTTCAATGGAAAAGTTATTTTCATTAGAAGAGTTATTTTCAATGGAATCGTTATTTTCAAAGGAAAAGTTTTTTTCATTAGTAGATTTATTTTCAATGGAGGAGCTTTTTTCAATGGAGGAGCTTTTTTCAATGGAAGAGTTATTTTCAATGGAAGATGTATTTCCCATGGTAGATTTATTTTCGATTGAAGAGTTTTTTCCTTGGAATAGTTAATGTCAATGTTAATGAATTGAAAATAACTCATCCACTGAAAATAAATGTTCCATTGGAAATAATTCTACAATTGAAAATAACTCTTACACTGGAAAAAACTCTTCCACAGGAAAAAAAACCCATCCACTGAAAAAAATCCTCAATTGTACATAAATCTTTGAATGAAAATAAATTTTCCATTAAATTAACTCTTCCAGTTAATTTTCAATGGTTATTTTCAATGGTAGAGTTATTTTCAATTTAAGAGTTATTTTCAATGAAACCTTTGTTTTTAAAGGATATGTTTTTTTCAATGGAGGAGTTATTTTCAATAGTAGAGTTATTTTCAATGGAAGAGTTAGATTTAATAGAAAATTTATTTTTAATGGAAGAATTATTTTCAATGATCGAGTTATTTTTAATGGAATCTTTATTTTCAATGAAACCTTTGTTTTCAAAGGATATGTTTATTTTTCAATGGAGGAGTTATTTTCAATAGTAGAGTTATTTTCAATGGAAGAGTTAGATTTAATAGAAAATTTATTTTTAATGGAAGAATTATTTTCAATGATCGAGTTATTTTCAATGGAATCTTTATTTTCAAAGGAATCGTTATTTTTAAAGGAATCGTTATTTTCAATGGAAGAGTTTTTTTCAATGGAAGAGTTATATTTAATGGAAAAGTTATTTTTAATGGAAGAGTTATTTTTAATGGAAGAGTTATTTTTAATGGAAGAGTTATTTTCAATCATAGTGTTATTTTCCATGGAATCGTTATTTTCAAAGGAAGAGTTATTTTTAATGGAATCGTTATTTTCAAATGAAAAGTTATTTCCAATGGAAGAGTTATTATCAATGGAACCTTTGTTTTCAAAGGATATGTTTTTTCAATGGAGGAGTTGTTTTCAATAGTAGAGTTATTTTCAATGGAAGAGTTATATTTAATGGAAAAGTTATTTTTAATGGAAGAGTTATTTTCAATCATGGAGTTTTTTTTTTTAATGAATTCGTTATTTTCAAAGGAAGAGTTTCTTTTAATGGAATTGTTATTTTCAAATGAAAAGTTATTTCCAATGGTAGAGTTATTTCCAATGGAAGAGTTATTTTCAATGGAAGAGTTATTTTCATTGGAAGAGTTATTTTCAATGGAAGAGTTATTTTCAATGGAAGAGTTATTTTCAATGGAAGAGTTATTTTCAATGGAAGAGTTATTTTCAATGGAAGAGTTATTTTCAATGGAAGAGTTATTTTCAATGGAAGAGTTATTTTCAATGAAAGAGTTATTTTCAATGGAAGAGTTATTTTCAATGGAAGAGTTATTTTCAATGGAAGAGTTATTTTCAATGGAAGAGTTGTTTTCAATGGAAGAGTTGTTTTCAATGGAAAAGTTGTTTTCAATGGAAAAGTTATTTTCAATGGAAGAGTTATTTTCAATGGAAGACTTATTTTCAAAGGAAAAGTTATTTTCATTAGAAGAGTTGTTTTCGATGGAACCGTTGTTTTCAAAGGATATGTTTTTTTCAACGGAGGAGTTATTTTCAATGATAGAGTTATTTTAAATGATAGAGTTATTTTCAATGGAATCGTTATTTTCAAAGGAAACGTTATTTTCATTAGAAGAGTTTTTTTCGATGGAACCGTTGTTTTCAAAGGAAGAGTGTTTGTTTTGTTTTTTTTTTTTTTCAATGGAGGAGCTTTTTTCAATGGAGGAGTTATTTTCAATGTTGTAGTTATTTTCAATGGAAGGTGTATTTCACATGGAAGATTTATTTTCGATGGAAGATTTTTTTTCCTTGGAAGAGTTATTTTCAATGGAAGAGTAATTTTCAATGGAATCGTTATTTTCAAAGGAAAAGTTATTTTCATTAGAAGAGTTATTTTCAATGGAAGAGTTTTTTCAATAGAATAGTCATTTTCGATAGACCCGTTGTTTTCAAAGCACATGTTTTTTTTTCAATGGAGGAGCTTTTTTCAATGGAGGAGTTATTTTCAATGGAGGAGCTTTTTTCAATGGAAGATGTATTTCACAAGGAAAATTTATTTTCGAATGAAGAGTTTTTTTTCCTTGGAAGAGTTATTTTCAATGGAAAAGATATTTTCAATGGAAGAGCTACTTTTAATGGAAGAGGTATTTTCAATGGAAGAGTTATTTTCATTGGAAGAGCTATTATCAATGGAAGAGTTATTTCCAATGGAAGAGTCATTTTCAATGGAAGAGTTATTTTCAATGGAAGAGTTATTTTCATTGGAAGAGTTATTTTTAATGGAAGAGTTATTTTCAATGGAAAAGCTATTTTCAATGGAGGAGTTATTTTCAAAAGAAAAGTTATTTTCATTAGAAGAGTTATTTTCAATGGAATCGTTATTTTCAAAGGAAAGGTTTTTTTCATTAGTAGATTTATTTTCAATGGAGGAGCTTTTTTCAATGGAGGAGCTTTTTTCAATGGAAGATGTATTTCCCATGGTAGATTTATTTTCGATTGAAGATTTTTTTTCCTTGGAATAGTTAATGTCAATGTTAATGAATTGAAAATAACACATCCACTGAAAATAAATGTTCCATTGGAAATAATTCTACAATTGAAAATAACTCTTCCACTGGAAAAAACTCTTCCACAGGAAAAAAAACCCATCCACTGAAAAAAATCCTCAATTGTACAAAAATCTTTGAATTATACAAAAAAGAGGTTGCTTCGCACCCTTAAAAAAACTCTTTATCTAACTCGAATCAAACCCGTGAAGGGACAGAAATTATTTGTTAGAGAAAGAGCAATTTCATATCTTTAAAATTATAGTTAGTAGGTTTAGTCTACTACTTCAAAGATTTTATTACTATTATATATTTTCCAAAAAACGGATAAAGACGACCTAGGACTAATGATAAATATATATATACATTAAAGGAACTCCATCTTTAGCTAATTTTATTAGTGATACTGATAGAATTTAAAATTAACATGAATGGGAGAGGAAGGTTTCCTAGGTCGTCTTTATCCGTTTTTTGGAAAATATATAATAGTAATAAAATCTTTGAAGTAGTAGACTAAACCTACTAACTATAATTTTAAAGATATGAAATTGCTCTTTCTCTAACAAATAATTTCTGTCCCTTCACGGGTTTGATTCGAGTTAGATAAAGAGTTTTTTTAAGGGTGCGAAGAAACCTCTTTTTTTTATAATTTCTGTCCTTTTTTCTCCAAAAATATACACCTTTTCCACATTTCAAAGGATATGTTTTTTTCAATGGAGGAGTTATTTTCAATAGTAGAGTTATTTTCAATGGAAGAGTTGGATTTAATAGAAAATTTATTTTTAATGGAAGAATTATTTTCAATGATCGAGTTATTTTCAATGGAATCTTTATTTTCAAAGGAATCGTTATTTTTAAAGGAATCGTTATTTTCAATGGAAGAGTTTTTTTCAATGGAAGAGTTATATTTAATGGAAAAGTTATTTTTAATGGAAGAGTTATTTTCAATCATAGTGTTATTTTCCATGGAATCGTTATTTTCAAAGGAAGAGTTATTTTTAATGGAATCGTTATTTTCAAATGAAAAGTTATTTCCAATGGAAGAGTTATTATCAATGGAACCTTTAATTTCAAAGGATATGTTTTTTCAATGGAGGAGTTGTTTTCAATAGTAGAGTTATTTTCAATGGAAGAGTTATATTTAATGGAAAAGTTATTTTTAATGGAAGAGTTATTTTCAATCATGGAGTTTTTTTTTAATGAATTCGTTATTTTCAAAGGAAGAGTTTCTTTTAATGGAATTGTTATTTTCAAATGAAAAGTTATTTCCAATGGTAGAGTTATTTCCAATGGAAGAGTTATTTTCAATGGAAGAGTTATTTTCAATGGAAGAGTTATTTTCAATGGAAGAGTTATTTTCAATGGAAGAGTTATTTTCAATGGAAGAGTTATTTTCAATGGAAGAGTTATTTTCAATGGAAGAGTTATTTTCAATGGAAGAGTTATTTTCAATGGAAGAGTTATTTTCAATGGAAGAGTTATTTTCAATGGAAGAGTTATTTTCAATGGAAGTGTTGTTTTCAATGGAAAAGTTGTTTTCAATGGAAAAGTTATTTTCAATGGAAGAGTTATTTTCAATGGAAGAGTTATTTTCAATGGGAGATGTATTTCCAATGGAAGAGTTATTTTCAATGGAAGAGTTATTTTCAATGGAAGAGGTATTTCCAATGGAAGAGTTATTTTCAAAGGAAGAGTTATTTTCAATGGAAGAGTTATTTTCAATGGAAGAGTTATTTTCAATGGAAGAGTTATTTTCAATGGAAGACTTACTTTCAATGGAACACTTATTTTCAATGGAAGAGTTATTTTCCATGGAAGAGTTATTTTCAATGGAAGAGTTATTTTCAATGGAAGAGTTATTTTCAATGGAAGAGTTATTTTCAATGGAAGAGTTATTTTCAATGGAAGAGGTATTTTCAATGCAAGAGTTATTTTCAAAGGAAAAGTTATTTTTAACGTAAGAGTTATTTTCAAAGGAAAAGTTATTTTCATTAGAAGAGTTATTTCAATGGAAGAGTTTTTTTCAATGGAAGAGTTCTTTTCAATTTAAGAGGTATTTTCAATGGAAGAGTAATTTTCAATGGAAGAGTTATTTTCAATGTAAGAGTTATTTTCAGTGCAAGAGTTATTTTCAATGTAAGATTTTTTTTCGTTGGAACCGTTGCTTTCAAAGGATATGTTTTTTCAATGGAGGAGTTATTTTCAATGGAAGAGTTACATTTAACGGAAAAGTTGTTTTTAATGGAAGAGTTATTTTCAATGATAGAGTTATTTTCAAAGGAATCGTTATTTTCAATGCAAGAGTTATTTTCAATGCAAGAGTTATGTTCAATAAAAGAGTTATTTTCGATGGAACCGTGCTTTCAAAGGATATGTCTTTTCAAAGGACTAGTTATTTTCAATGCTAGAGTTATTTTCAACGAAAGAGTTATTTTCAAAGAAAGAGCTATTTTCAATGGAATCGTTATTTTAAAAGGAAAGGTTATTTTCAATGGAAAAGTTAATTTTAATGGAAGAGTTGTTTTCAATGGTAGAGTTATTTTCAATTGAAGATGTATTTCCAATGGAAGAGATACTTTCAATGGATGACTCATTTTCGATGGAACCGATTTTTTCAAATGATATGGTTTTTTTTTCAATTTAGGAGGAGTTATTTTCAATGATAGAGTTATTTTCAATGGAATCGTTGTTTTCAAATGAAGAGTTTTTTTTCCTTGGAAGAGTTATTTTCAATGGAAAAGATATTTTCAATGGAAGAGTTGCTTTTAATTTGAAAGTTATTTTCAATGGAAGAGCTACTTTTAATGGAAGAGGTATTTTCAATGGAAGAGTTATTTTCAATGGAAGAGTTATTGTTAGTGGGAGAGTTATTTTCATTGGAAGAGATTTTTTCAATGGAGGAGTTACTTTTAATGGAAAACTTATTTTTAATGGAAGAGCTATTTTTAATAGAAGAGCTATTATCAATGGAAGAGTTATTTCCAATGGAAGAGTCATTTTCAATGGAAGAGTTATTTTCAATGAAACCTTTGTTTTCAAAGGATATGTTTTTTTCAACGGAGGAGTTATTTTCAATAGTAGAGTTATTTTCAAAGGAAGAGTTAGATTTAATAGAAAATTTATTTTTAATGGAAGAATTATTTTCAATGATCGAGTTATTTTCAATGGAATCTTTATTTTCAAAGGAATCGTTATTTTTAAAGGAATCGTTATTTTTAAAGGAATCGTTATTTTTAAAGGAATCGTTATTTTCAATAGAAGAGTTTTTTTTCAATAGAAGAGTTATTTTCGATGGAACCGTTGTTTTCAAAGGATATGTTTTTTTCATCGGAGGAGTTATTTTCAATGGTAGAGTTATTTTCAATGGTAGAGTTATTTTCAATGGTAGAGTTATTTTCAATGGTAGAGTTATTTTCAATTTAAGAGTTATTTTCAATTTAAGAGTTATTTTCAATTTAAGAGTTATTTTCAATGGAAGAGTTATTTTCAATGGAATCGTTAATTTTAAAGGAATCGTTATTTTTAAAGGAATCGTTATTTTTAAAGGAATCGTTATTTTTAAAGGAATCGTTATTTTTAAAGGAATCGTTATTTTTAAAGGAATCGTTATTTTCAAAGGAAGAGTTTTTTCAATAGAAGAGTTATTTTCGATGGAACCGTTGTTTTCAAAGGATATCTTTTTTTCAACGAAGGAGTTATTTTCAATGATAGAGTTATTTTCAATGGAATCGTTATTTTCAAAGGAAAAGTTATTTTCATTAGAGGAGTTGTTTTCGATGGAACCGTTGTTTTCAAAGGATATGTTTTTTTCAACGGAGGAGTTATTTTCAATGATAGAGTTATTTTAAATGATAGAGTTATTTTCAATGGAATCGTTATTTTCAAAGGAAACGTTATTTTCATTAGAAGAGTTTTTTCGATGGAACCGTTGTTTTCAAAGGAAGAGTGTTTGTTTTTTTTTTTTTTTTTTTTTAAATGGAGGAGCTTTTTTCAATGGAGGAGTTATTTTCAATGTTGTAGTTATTTTCAATGGAAGGTGTATTTCACATGGAAGATTTATTTTCGATGGAAGAGTTTTTTTTCATGGAAGAGTTATTTTCAATGGAAGAGTAATTTTCAATGGAATCGTTATTTTCAAAGGAATCGTTATTTTTAAAGGAATCGTTATTTTCAATAGAAGAGTTTTTTTTCAATAGAAGAGTTATTTTCGATGGAACCGTTGTTTTCAAAGGATATGTTTTTTTCAACGGAGGAGTTATTTTCAATGGTAGAGTTATTTTCAATGGTAGAGTTATTTTCAATTTAAGAGTTATTTTCAATGGAAGAGTTATTTTCAATGGAATCGTTAATTTTAAAGGAATCGTTATTTTTAAAGGAATCGTTATTTTTAAAGGAATCGTTATTTTTAAAGGAATCGTTATTTTCAAAGGAAGAGTTTTTTCAATAGAAGAGTTATTTTCGATGGAACCGTTGTTTTCAAAGGATATCTTTTTTTCAACGGAGGAGTTATTTTCAATGATAGAGTTATTTTCAATGGAATCGTTATTTTCAAAGGAAAAGTTATTTTCATTAGAAGAGTTGTTTTCGATGGAACCGTTGTTTTCAAAGGATATGTTTTTTTCAACGGAGGAGTTATTTTCAATGATAGAGTTGTTTTAAATGATAGAGTTATTTTCAATGGAATCGTTATTTTCAAAGGAAACGTTATTTTCATTAGAAGAGTTTTTTCGATGGAACCGTTGTTTTCAAAGGAAGAGTGTTTGTTTTGTTTTTTTTTTTTTTTTTTTTAAATGGAGGAGCTTTTTTCAATGGAGGAGTTATTTTCAATGTTGTAGTTATTTTCAATGGAAGGTGTATTTCACATGGAAGATTTATTTTCGATGGAAGAGTTTTTTTCCTTGGAAGAGTTATTTTCAATGGAAGAGTAATTTTCAATGGAATCGTTATTTTCAAAGGAAAAGTTATTTTCATTAGAAGAGTTATTTTCAATGGAAGAGTTATTTTCAATGGAAGAGTTATTTTCAATGGAAGAGTTATTTTCAATGGAAGAGTTATTTTCAATGGAAGAGTTATTTTCAATGGAAGAGTTATTTTCAATGGAAGAGTTATTTTCAATGGAAGAGTTATTTTCAATGGAAGAGTTATTTTCAATGGAAGAGTTATTTTCAATGGAAGAGTTATTTTCAATGGAAGTGTTGTTTTCAATGGAAAAGTTGTTTTCAATGGAAAAGTTATTTTCAATGGAAGAGTTATTTTCAATGGAAGAGTTATTTTCAATGGGAGATGTATTTCCAATGGAAGAGTTATTTTCAATGGAAGAGTTATTTTCAATGGAAGAGGTATTTCCAATGGAAGAGTTATTTTCAAAGGAAGAGTTATTTTCAATGGAAGAGTTATTTTCAATGGAAGAGTTATTTTCAATGGAAGAGTTATTTTCAATGGAAGACTTACTTTCAATGGAACACTTATTTTCAATGGAAGAGTTATTTTCCATGGAAGAGTTATTTTCAATGGAAGAGTTATTTTCAATGGAAGAGTTATTTTCAATGGAAGAGTTATTTTCAATGGAAGAGTTATTTTCAATGGAAGAGTTATTTTCAATGGAAGAGGTATTTTCAATGCAAGAGTTATTTTCAAAGGAAAAGTTATTTTTAACGTAAGAGTTATTTTCAAAGGAAAAGTTATTTTCATTAGAAGAGTTATTTCAATGGAAGAGTTTTTTTCAATGGAAGAGTTCTTTTCAATTTAAGAGGTATTTTCAATGGAAGAGTAATTTTCAATGGAAGAGTTATTTTCAATGTAAGAGTTATTTTCAGTGCAAGAGTTATTTTCAATGTAAGATTTTTTTTCGTTGGAACCGTTGCTTTCAAAGGATATGTTTTTTCAATGGAGGAGTTATTTTCAATGGAAGAGTTACATTTAACGGAAAAGTTGTTTTTAATGGAAGAGTTATTTTCAATGATAGAGTTATTTTCAAAGGAATCGTTATTTTCAATGCAAGAGTTATTTTCAATGCAAGAGTTATGTTCAATAAAAGAGTTATTTTCGATGGAACCGTGCTTTCAAAGGATATGTCTTTTCAAAGGACTAGTTATTTTCAATGCTAGAGTTATTTTCAACGAAAGAGTTATTTTCAAAGAAAGAGCTATTTTCAATGGAATCGTTATTTTAAAAGGAAAGGTTATTTTCAATGGAAAAGTTAATTTTAATGGAAGAGTTGTTTTCAATGGTAGAGTTATTTTCAATTGAAGATGTATTTCCAATGGAAGAGATACTTTCAATGGATGACTCATTTTCGATGGAACCGATTTTTTCAAATGATATGGTTTTTTTTTCAATTTAGGAGGAGTTATTTTCAATGATAGAGTTATTTTCAATGGAATCGTTGTTTTCAAATGAAGAGTTTTTTTTCCTTGGAAGAGTTATTTTCAATGGAAAAGATATTTTCAATGGAAGAGTTGCTTTTAATTTGAAAGTTATTTTCAATGGAAGAGCTACTTTTAATGGAAGAGGTATTTTCAATGGAAGAGTTATTTTCAATGGAAGAGTTATTGTTAGTGGGAGAGTTATTTTCATTGGAAGAGATTTTTTCAATGGAGGAGTTACTTTTAATGGAAAACTTATTTTTAATGGAAGAGCTATTTTTAATAGAAGAGCTATTATCAATGGAAGAGTTATTTCCAATGGAAGAGTCATTTTCAATGGAAGAGTTATTTTCAATGAAACCTTTGTTTTCAAAGGATATGTTTTTTTCAACGGAGGAGTTATTTTCAATAGTAGAGTTATTTTCAAAGGAAGAGTTAGATTTAATAGAAAATTTATTTTTAATGGAAGAATTATTTTCAATGATCGAGTTATTTTCAATGGAATCTTTATTTTCAAAGGAATCGTTATTTTTAAAGGAATCGTTATTTTTAAAGGAATCGTTATTTTTAAAGGAATCGTTATTTTTAAAGGAATCGTTATTTTCAATAGAAGAGTTTTTTTTCAATAGAAGAGTTATTTTCGATGGAACCGTTGTTTTCAAAGGATATGTTTTTTTCATCGGAGGAGTTATTTTCAATGGTAGAGTTATTTTCAATGGTAGAGTTATTTTCAATGGTAGAGTTATTTTCAATTTAAGAGTTATTTTCAATTTAAGAGTTATTTTCAATTTAAGAGTTATTTTCAATGGAAGAGTTATTTTCAATGGAATCGTTAATTTTAAAGGAATCGTTATTTTTAAAGGAATCGTTATTTTTAAAGGAATCGTTATTTTTAAAGGAATCGTTATTTTCAATAGAAGAGTTTTTTTTCAATAGAAGAGTTATTTTCGATGGAACCGTTGTTTTCAAAGGATATGTTTTTTTCAACGGAGGAGTTATTTTCAATGGTAGAGTTATTTTCAATGGTAGAGTTATTTTCAATTTAAGAGTTATTTTCAATGGAAGAGTTATTTTCAATGGAATCGTTAATTTTAAAGGAATCGTTATTTTTAAAGGAATCGTTATTTTTAAAGGAATCGTTATTTTTAAAGGAATCGTTATTTTCAAAGGAAGAGTTTTTTCAATAGAAGAGTTATTTTCGATGGAACCGTTGTTTTCAAAGGATATCTTTTTTTCAACGGAGGAGTTATTTTCAATGATAGAGTTATTTTCAATGGAATCGTTATTTTCAAAGGAAAAGTTATTTTCATTAGAAGAGTTGTTTTCGATGGAACCGTTGTTTTCAAAGGATATGTTTTTTTCAACGGAGGAGTTATTTTCAATGATAGAGTTGTTTTAAATGATAGAGTTATTTTCAATGGAATCGTTATTTTCAAAGGAAACGTTATTTTCATTAGAAGAGTTTTTTCGATGGAACCGTTGTTTTCAAAGGAAGAGTGTTTGTTTTGTTTTTTTTTTTTTTTTTTTTAAATGGAGGAGCTTTTTTCAATGGAGGAGTTATTTTCAATGTTGTAGTTATTTTCAATGGAAGGTGTATTTCACATGGAAGATTTATTTTCGATGGAAGAGTTTTTTTCCTTGGAAGAGTTATTTTCAATGGAAGAGTAATTTTCAATGGAATCGTTATTTTCAAAGGAAAAGTTATTTTCATTAGAAGAGTTATTTTCAATGGAAGAGTTTTTTCAATAGAATAGTTATTTTCGATAGACCCGTTGTTTTCAAAGCACATGTTTTTTTTTCAATGGAGGAGCTTTTTTCAATGGAGGAGTTATTTTCAATGGAGGAGCTTTTTTCAATGGAGGAGTTATTTTCAATGGAAGATGTATTTCACATGGAAAATTTATTTTCGAATGAAGAGTTTTTTTTCCTTGGAAGAGTTATTTTCAATGGAAAAGATATTTTCAATGGAAGAGCTACTTTTAATGGAAGAGGTATTTTCAATGGAAGAGTTATTTTCAATGGAAGAGATATTGTTAGTGGGAGAGTTATTTTCATTGGAAGAGATTTTTTCAATGGAGGAGTTACTTTTAATGGAAAAGTTATTTTTAATAGAAGAGCTACTTTAATAGAAGAGCTATTATCAATGGAAGAGTTATTTCCAATGGAAGAGTCATTTTCAATGGAAGAGTTATTTTCAATGGAAGAGTTATTTTCATTGGAAGAGTTATTTTTAATGGAAGAGTTATTTTCAATGGAAAAGCTATTTTCAATGTTGTAGTTATTTTCAATGGAAGGTGTATTTCACATGGAAGATTTATTTTCGATGGAAGATTTTTTTTCCTTGGAAGAGTTATTTTCAATGGAAGAGTAATTTTCAATGGAATCGTTATTTTCAAAGGAAAAGTTATTTTCATTAGAAGAGTTATTTTCAATGGTAGAGTTTTTTCAATAGAATAGTCATTTTCGATAGACCCGTTGTTTTCAAAGCACATGTTTTTTTTTCAATGGAGGAGCTTTTTTCAATGGAGGAGTTATTTTCAATGGAGGAGCTTTTTTCAATGGAAGATGTATTTCACAAGGAAAATTTATTTTCGAATGAAGAGTTTTTTTTCCTTGGAAGAGTTATTTTCAATGGAAAAGATATTTTCAATGGAAAAGATATTTTCAATGGAAGAGCTACTTTTAATGGAAGAGGTATTTTCAATGGAAGAGTTATTTTCAATGGAAGAGATATTGTTAGTGGGAGAGTTATTTTCATTGGAAGAGATTTTTTCAATGGAGGAGTTACTTTTAATGGAAAAGTTATTTTTAATGGAAGAGCTACTTTAATAGAAGAGCTATTATCAATGGAAGAGTTATTTTCAATGGAAGAGTTATTTTCAATGGAAGAGTTATTTTCATTGGAAGAGTTATTTTTAATGGAAGAGTTATTTTCAATGGAAAAGCTATTTTCAATGTTGTAGTTATTTTCAATGGAAGGTGTATTTCACATGGAAGATTTATTTTCGATGGAAGATTTTTTTTCCTTGGAAGAGTTATTTTCAATGGAAGAGTAATTTTCAATGGAATCGTTATTTTCAAAGGAAAAGTTATTTTCATTAGAAGAGTTATTTTCAATGGAAGAGTTTTTTCAATAGAATAGTCATTTTCGATAGACCCGTTGTTTTCAAAGCACATGTTTTTTTTTCAATGGAGGAGTTATTTTCAATGGAGGAGCTTTTTTCAATGGAAGATGTATTTCACAAGGAAAATTTATTTTCGAATGAAGAGTTTTTTTTCCTTGGAAGAGTTATTTTCAATGGAAAAGATATTTTCAATGGAAGAGCTACTTTTAATGGAAGAGGTATTTTCAATGGAAGAGTTATTTTCATTGGAAGAGCTATTATCAATGGAAGAGTTATTTCCAATGGAAGAGTCATTTTCAATGGAAGAGTTATTTTCAATGGAAGAGTTATTTTCATTGGAAGAGTTATTTTCAATGGAAAAGCTATTTTCAATGGAGGAGTTATTTTCAAAAGAAAAGTTATTTTCATTAGAAGAGTTATTTTCAATGGAATCGTTATTTTCAAAGGAAAGGTTTTTTTCATTAGTAGATTTATTTTCAATGGAGGAGCTTTTTTCAATGGAGGAGCTTTTTTCAATGGAAGATGTATTTCCCATGGTAGATTTATTTTCGATTGAAGATTTTTTTTCCTTGGAATAGTTAATGTCAATGTTAATGAATTGAAAATAGCTCATCCACTGAAAATAAATGTTCCATTGGAAATAATTCTACAATTGAAAATAACTCTTCCACTGGAAAAAACCCATCCACTGAAAAAAATCCTCAATTGTACATAAATCTTTGAATTATACAAAAAAGAGGTTGCTTCGCACCCTTAAAAAAACTCTTTATCTAACTCGAATCAAACCCTTGAAGGGACAGAAATTATTTGTTAGAGAAAGAGCAATTTTATATCTTTAAAATTATAGTTAGTAGGTTTAGTCTACTACTTCAAAGATTTTATTACTATTATATATTTTCCAAAAAACGGATAAAGACGACCTAGGACTAATGATAAATATATAGATACATTAAAGGAACTCCATCTTTAGCTAATTTTATTAGTGATACTGATAGAATTTAAAATTAACATCAATGGGAGAGGAAGGTTTCCTAGGTCGTCTTTATCCGTTTTTTGGAAAATATATAATAGTAATAAAATCTTTGAAGTAGTAGACTAAACCTACTAACTATAATTTTAAAGATATGAAATTGCTCTTTCTCTAACAAATAATTTCTGTCCCTTCACGGGTTTGATTCGAGTTAGATAAAGAGTTTTTTTAAGGGTGCGAAGCAACCTCTTTTTTGTATAATTTCTGTCCTTTTTTCTCCAAAAATATACACCTTTTCCACATTTCAAAGGATATGTTTTTTTCAATGGAGGAGTTATTTTCAATAGTAGAGTTATTTTCAATGGAAGAGTTAGATTTAATAGAAAATTTATTTTTAATGGAAGAATTATTTTCAATGATCGAGTTATTTTCAATGGAATCTTTATTTTCAAAGGAATCGTTATTTTTAAAGGAATCGTTATTTTCAATGGAAGAGTTTTTTTCAATGGAAGAGTTATATTTAATGGAAAAGTTATTTTTAATGGAAGAGTTATTTTCAATCATAGTGTTATTTTCCATGGAATCGTTATTTTCAAAGGAAGAGTTATTTTTAATGGAATCGTTATTTTCAAATGAAAAGTTATTTCCAATGGAAGAGTTATTATCAATGGAACCTTTGTTTTCAAAGGATATGTTTTTTCAATGGAGGAGTTGTTTTCAATAGTAGAGTTATTTTCAATGGAAGAGTTATATTTAATGGAAAAGTTATTTTTAATGGAAGAGTTATTTTCAATCATGGAGTTTTTTTTTTAATGAATTCGTTGTTTTCAAAGGAAGAGTTTCTTTTAATGGAATTGTTATTTTCAAATGAAAAGTTATTTCCAATGGTAAAGTTATTTCCAATGGAAGAGTTATTTCCAATGGAAGAGTTATTTCCAATGGAAGAGTTATTTCCAATGGAAGAGTTATTTTCAATGGAAGAGTTATTTTCAATGGAAGAGTTATTTTCAATGGAAGAGTTATTTTCAATGGAAGAGTTATTTTCAATGGACGAGTTATTTTCAATGGAAAAGTTATTTTCAATGGAAGACTTACTTTCAATGGAACACTTATTTTCAATGGAAGAGTTATTTTCAATGGAAGAGTTATTTTCAATGGAAGAGTTATTTTCAATGGAAGAGTTATTTTCAATGGAAGAGTTATTTTCAATGGAAGAGGTATTTTCAATGCAAGAGTTATTTTCAAAGGAAAAGTTATTTTTAACGTAAGAGTTATTTTCAAAGGAAAAGTTATTTTCATTAGAAGAGTTATTTCAATGGAAGAGTTTTTTTCAATATAAGAGTTCTTTTCAATTTAAGAGTTATTTTCAATGGAAGAGTAATTTTCAATGGAAGAGTTATTTTCAGTGCAAGAGTTATTTTCAATGTAAGATTTTTTTTCGTTGGAACCGTTGCTTTCAAAGGATATGTTTTTTCAATGGAGGAGTTATTTTCAATGGAAGAGTTACATTTAACGGAAAAGTTGTTTTTAATGGAAGAGTTATTTTCAATGATAGAGTTATTTTCAAAGGAATCGTTATTTTCAATGCAAGAGTTATTTTCAATGCAAGAGTTATGTTCAATAAAAGAGTTATTTTCGATGGAACCGTGCTTTCAAAGGATATGTCTTTTCAAAGGAGGAGTTATTTTCAATGCTAGAGTTATTTTCAGTGAAAGAGTTATTTTCAACGAAAGAGCTATTTTCAATGGAATCGTTATTTTAAAAGGAAAGGTTATTTTCAATGGAAAAGTTAATTTCAATGGAAAAGTTATTTTTAATGGAAGAGTTGTTTTCAATGGTAGAGTTATTTTCAATGGAAGATGTATTTCCAATGGAAGAGTTACTTTCAATGGATGACTTATTTTCGATGGAACCGATTTTTTCAAATGATATGGTTTTTTTTTTTCAATTTAGGAGCTTTTTTCAGTGGAGGAGTTATTTTCAATGATAGAGTTATTTTCAATGGAATCGTTGTTTTCAAATGAAAATAATTTCATTAGAAGAGTTATTTTCAATGGAAGAGTTATTTTCAATGTGTTTCACATTGAAAATTTATTTTCGAATGAAGAGTTTTTTTTTCCTTGGAAGAGCCACTTTTAATGGAAGAGTTATTTTCAATGGAAGAGTTATTTTCAATAGAGAGCTACTTTTAATGGAAGAGTTATTTTCAATGGAAGAGAGTAGTATGATTTGACCATTTCTACCCCAGTGGTGCCCGATGGTGCCATTTTTTCAACGCCATTTTTCTTCAAAATTTAATTTTTTTTATTTTATTTTTTTTTCCCGGGAATCGAACCCGGGACCTGTCGCTTGTGAGAGTGGTGACGTAAACAACTTAGCTGTTTCAGTTATCAGTTTCTTTCCCTAAGCACCACATAGTTCAGGCTAGTTCAGTCATTCGCGTACTATCGGTTAATAGAAGTGAAGGCGGGATACCCTCTTATCGTCTTAGACGTGGGCGAATACAATCCTTATCTATTTTCTCGGTTCTTCTTATCTCTATGTTATCAAGTGATTGGAAGTTTAAAAGATAAGGCGCCAAATCAAATGTGAATCTATAACCTATACTGAAACCTCTTTAAGCTTTTATCTTTTCGAATTTTGCGCGGGTCTTGTATCAGTAGTATCGCGTTATCACCTATGTCAGGTCTTATCTCAAAACGCACGAGGAAAAAATATAAAACTTGTCAAATATTTAAGATGAAGAATTTCACATAGTAAACATCGTGAAACACAAATTTCAAATTGAACTGTAAATATACGATTATTTGCAAAACAGATATATAAATGTGGAAAAATACTCAAACAAACTGGTGAAGACCATATTTAAAACAAAATATCTATCGTTAGGCCTAATTACCACGTGTATGAAGATTCGAAATAAATCAATAATATATACAATTAAAACTCGAGATTTAACCCGAGGAAGTCCTTAAGCCTAATACGCTCGTGTGCAGTTTTCCATGTACACATATGGAAATATGTTGCTAAAACCCTACGCGTCATCGGAACTACGAATCCATATGTTAAAACACGCGGTAAAACCCCAACACACCATTGGGAAAACCTATTTCACAACTCCAAGCACCCATTGGGAAATCCGTATCTTGAAACGCTTGGTAAAAACCTAACACGTCATTGGTAAAACCTATTTCCCAACTTTAAGTACTGATATGACGCTTATTTATGGGTATAAAAGCTAGGATCCATTGTAGATAAGTCATTTAAAGTTGCCTTCAACCGTATTCCAGTCATCCACAAGAACACTAAAAATGTAAGTGCCATTTCGCTCTTAAAATTAACTTAGAAACTATTTCTTTCACCCAACTAACTTAGAAATTATTAACTTAACCCTATACCCTCCTAATTAACTTAGTAATTTTTCTTCCTAATATCCTAGTAATTTTTCTTCCTAATATCCTATTATTAGTATAAACCCCAATTAAATTAGTCATTTCTATCATTTGCAGGGACAACACCAATGTATTCGAAATCTCGTCGAGCAAATCGGTTACAGTTACTCCCGAATGTAAAATTAGACTCGGATTTACTGATGGGTCAACTGGAATCGTTCTAAGTGAAGAGGAGTACTTTCAAATATACCGAATGAGGGAAGAAATCACGCAATACTTCCAAAACGAGGGTGCAAGTCTTTCGTTAGTTTTCTTGGAAGGGACAATCAATAAACGGGTGGAACTCAAGTCATACCAGGACCGGAAGATGCTTAATATCCGCGAAATGACGACCGGAAACGGAAAGAACTACGGAATGCTATTCCCCACTAAAAATGGATTCGCCATCGGAGGGGTTCTATGGGAGAAACTCTTGGAAAAGCATCAACAAGTTGAAATCATGCTTAACGAAACTAAGAAAGTCTACCAAGCTATAAAGGACATAGTAGTTTCACAGCTAACGGAACTTATTAAAAACTCGTGTAACGGGTGACTCATTGACCATCCATCGCAATTACAGCATGATTGTTTAACCTATGATAGGGCTGAGCGTGTAGAAATGAATTTTTTAACTGCGATTAATAATTTAAATATCCAATTAATTACTGAAATTTTTAATAATTCAACTTTTTTAAGTTTCGAATTTTGTAAGCAAATGGTGACTAGAATTATTTGCATTTCGAAACAATATTTGTAAATACAAAATAAAATTCTGAATTTCAAACTCTAAATATGTCATTTCTTAATATTGTTATCAAAAGTAGGCAAATAAAACTTTCATATTCTGTTCATATCAAATGGGTAAGGATAATTTCCCCAGAGAGGAAAGGGTGAGAAAAAGGACTTAGAATTAATCAGTGACTCAATGTTTAATTATTGAAAAAAAAAAAAGTATAAATACTGAAATTTTTCAATTCAAATTATCAAAGTTTAAGTTCTCACCAAGCAGCATCATCTCTTCCGGTAATACTAAAAGTCTTTAACTTAAGTTAGTTACATTATGGTCATCTGTCGCAATTGTGGGGCTAAGTTTTCCCAAGTTGGAAGCTTACTTCAACATGCTCGAGAAAAACCATCCATAGTCTATCCCACCATAAGGAAGAAACGAGTCGTGAATCCATCCAAACGAGCTCGATCCATGGAATCTATCGAGAACGCTAAGAAGACGAAGATGAACGAGACTACATCCCGGACTATCGCCATAATCGCATCTATCAACGATGTCCCGTCATCATCCAGCGATGTCCCGTCCACTTCTACCGATGGTCCATTATCACCAACGATGTCTTATCACGTTCCAACGATGTCCCGATCACTTCAGCTGATGGTCCGTCCGTCCCCAACGTAGCTCCAGACGTTTCATTTATCACGTCATCAAACATCCAACCCGCTGAGAACCTTAACAACGACAGGAAGAATTTACATCAACCCTTCCGGCTATATGTATGTGCGAAGAACGAAATTTATTCGATGTTTATGGCCCAACACTCGTCGGGTCGTGAATTTGCACTCCACGATATATATAAAATACTGCCAACATTCATCGTCCAAGACTTGGAAGAAATATTCGTAAAAAGTACAATGGAGTATTACGAAGATTTTATAGATGTATACGGGGATGATGAGGACGAGTGGGATGACGTGCTGAATGATTCCTTAAACATAATTATAGATCCGAGCGTCAAGTTTTCATGGTTTCAATACAATAGAGTGTTGAACACAGAATACAGTGACCCACCCCCATACTTCATAACAGGTAATCACATTATCACATCGTACTATTCGGTGCGTAGGAAATATTTTGAGAAGTATCGAAGATTACGAATGTGTAGCGATTGCTTCCAGCTTGAAGGCATTATATCTTCCGAAGACGACGTTGATCACATTCAATACCACGGATACATAAACCCCGAAAACGTAGGAGAAATAGTCACCAACGAGTTTGCTACATGGTGTAAAAATTGTTTACGTACACCCTTATTTAAATTTTTGGATGATGTACGTTGTAAAGTATTAACTAAGTTTCATGTTGATAAAATTAATTTATTTACTACCGAAGAGAATGACGACGTACGAACGGTTATAAAACGTAGCAAATAAATTTGCCATTTTCATGTATAATTTTCATGTGTATAATCAATAATAGTGTTTAATTCAATAAAATGGAATATATTAATCTTTCTACTGAAAATCTCTTATTATTTTTTTTTCTAACTTCACCATCCTACGAACATTATCACGTTTATCTCTACAAATATTTACTTATAACGAGAAATAGTTTCTTTCCTTTCAACATTTAAAAATAAACAAGATTCAACACAAACGTTGTTTCCCCATCTTAATCGGTGACTCATGGTTTAAGATAATAGGAGGGTATAAATAGAGAATTTTTCAAATCGTAATCATCACAACCTCCAACCCCATCCTCGACAAAAGGAAGAGAAAAAAGAAATCTTCACCTCCATCTCCAGAAAATTTCTATCGGTAAGCATGAAATATATTTTAACGCTGTTAAAATAGGTATCTACGTTAACTCTTAGTTGAAATATAAAATAACTTTCTACACTAAACTTTAGTATTATTTAAAGTAGTTATCTTCGCTAACCTTTAGTTTAAATTTAAAATAGTTTTCCACGCTAATCTCTAGTTTAAATATACAATAGTCTTCTACGTTAACCTATAGTTTAAATATAAAATAGATATCTACGTTAATCTTTAGATAGGGTATAGAAATTGATTCATAGTATTCTCAAGTCAATCCATATTTAGTTGAGAATTCATTATTGGGTATCAATTAGAGCGTATAGTTCAACTTTTTCAAAATCGTTATTTATCTCCAAAGTGATCATATATTTTGTCTTTAGATCAATCAACAATGGCCGAACGGTGTGAAGTACACCGCAATTATCAACTCTCTTGCCAGAGATGTGATAACGATCTCACGTCAGTTCCAGCTCTCGGGAAACTGCTACACTTTTGCGTGTCCCGCGATTGCTGTAAACATAGGAAGTGTGTATTGATTCAGCAAAAGAAGTATTACCGTCCGTCATTATCGAGTGAACAGGCAGTAATGCTTGATGAGCGGTGTTTCTGCCGGTGGTGTTCAGAGTTTAAATATACGATAAAAAATATTTGTGATTGCATAAAAATAAATTGTTAATTAAAATTTTTATCGTAAATGAATCCAATCTCTGAAATTATTTATACTTAAGCCTACTATATTTAGTAAAGCCTACAAATAACGTCGGATATCTAAGTTAGCCTATACCAATCTAGGATATATATATGATAATATTCAAGCTAATCGAAATAGAATAATAAAGGGGTAATATGAAATTGTTCGAGATAAATGAGTAAAAATGACTAAACACCGTCATAAAATGTCCAAACATCGAGAAAAATCGTGAGAAAAAGACGAAAAATCTCAATCTTTAAGCGTGAAACAAATTAAAGGCGCAAGAAACGTCTAAGTATCGGGAGTCTAACTAACTAGATTAAGTAACAAAGACGGGAGTGTAAGCGTCGAACGAATTGATAAAAATTGTAAATAGAAAATATGATAAATCAAACTGAAAAAAAAGTGCGTTGAAATTGATTAGCGGTGGGACAAATTAATTAAACCCTGAAAAAGTCTAAGTATCGATAGAAGATAATAAGGTTGTGAAAGAAAATTGTTAATGTAATGAAAATATCAAAGACGCAGATAAATGATTGAAACCGGTGTAATATATTAAAAAGACGGGAGTATATATATATCTATATATATATAGAGAGAGAGATAGAGATAGAGATAGATATTTAAAATTTCAATTTTTCATTTTTAGCTAGACCCTATACTTGTATAGGTTCTAGCTAGTGTTTTGAGTCGTGCTGGTAGTCTGAAGTCTGAAGTCAGAAGTCTGAAGTCTGAAGTCTGAAGTCTGAAGTCTGAAGTCTGAAGTCGGTGTCCCAGAAATGACGAAAAACGTCATCGTATCGAAAAAACATTCGTTTCTTATCCACCAGACGTCACGACGTGATGTCCCAGACAAATTTAAAATATCTATTTTTTTTTAAGATATCGATTTTCCACCAAGTGGTCTCCCGAATTTCGGAAAAAACCGCGTCGCGCTCGAAGCTTCATAGCTTTGCGATCGAGAGTTGGACGCTCATCCTCGTTACCACGGGTAATTGGTTAAACTTTAGCGAAAAACTCCTTATATCTTCATAGATATACAATACAGAAAACAAGTCGTTGTTAATAAAGGGTCGTCGAGAACGAGATAAAAGGTAGCTTATGAAGGTTTCGGTTCTAGTCTGTCAGTAATGAAAACTCAAAAACAACAAACAAGTCGTCGCGAACGAGATAATAAGGGAGCTTATGCGTGTTGGGTTTGAGTATGTCAGAAATAAAATATTTGATTTGAAAAACATGATTTGAAAAACATGATTTGAAAAACATGATTTGAAAAACATGATTTGAAAAACATGATTTGAAAAACATGATTTGAAAAACATGATTTGAAAAACATGATTTGAAAAACATGATTTGAAAAACATGATTTGAAAAACATGATTTGAAAAACATGATTTGAAAAACATGATTTGAAAAACATGATTTGAAAAACATGATTTGAAAAACATGATTTGAAAAACATGATTTGAAAAACATGATTTGAAAAACATGATTTGAAAAACATGATTTGAAAAACATGATTTGAAAAACATGATTTGAAAAACATGATTTGAAAAACATGATTTGAAAAACATGATTTGAAAAACATGATTTGAAAAACATGATTTGAAAAACATGATTTGAAAAACATGATTTGAAAAACATGATTTGAAAAACATGATTTGAAAAACATGATTTGAAAAACATGATTTGAAAAACATGATTTGAAAAACATGATTTGAAAAACATGATTTGAAAAACATGATTTGAAAAACATGATTTGAAAAACATGATTTGAAAAACATGATTTGAAAAACATGATTTGAAAAACATGATTTGAAAAACATGATTTGAAAAACATGATTTGAAAAACATGATTTGAAAAACATGATTTGAAAAACATGATTTGAAAAACATGATTTGAAAAACATGATTTGAAAAACATGATTTGAAAAACATGATTTGAAAAACATGATTTGAAAAACATGATTTGAAAAACATGATTTGAAAAACATGATTTGAAAAACATGATTTGAAAAACATGATTTGAAAAACATGATTTGAAAAACATGATTTGAAAAACATGATTTGAAAAACATGATTTGAAAAACATGATTTGAAAAACATGATTTGAAAAACATGATTTGAAAAACATGATTTGAAAAACATGATTTGAAAAACATGATTTGAAAAACATGATTTGAAAAACATGATTTGAAAAACATGATTTGAAAAACATGATTTGAAAAACATGATTTGAAAAACATGATTTGAAAAACATGATTTGAAAAACATGATTTGAAAAACATGATTTGAAAAACATGATTTGAAAAACATGATTTGAAAAACATGATTTGAAAAACATGATTTGGAAAACATGATTTGAAAAACATGATTTGAAAAACATGATTTGAAAAACATGATTTGAAAAACATGATTTGAAAAACATGATTTGAAAAACATGATTTGAAAAACATGATTTGAAAAACATGATTTGAAAAACTTCGTGTTTAAAGGGATCTAGAAACGCCATTCAAATTGTTCAAAGAGCGTTTATGCATGCATAACAAGCCCCTGCTATAGCATAATTCTTTTCAGCCTCTTTTACTATGTCATGGGTCTAGCTATTCTATGGGCTTGACCATCTTGTTTTTTTTTTTTTTCAATATCGATTTTCCATCCAAGTAGTCTCCCGAAAAAACCGAGTCGCGCTCGCCGCTGCATAGCTTTACGATCGAGTGGTAGACGCTCAACCCCGTTACCACAGGTTCATGGTTAATCTTGGGCGAAAAACTCCTTATATCTTCATAGATATACAATACAGAAAACAAGTCGCCGTTAATACGAGGTCGTCGCGAACAAGATAAAAAGGTAGCTTATGAATGTTTCGGTTCTAGTTTGTCAGTAATGAAAACTCAAAAACAACAAACATGTCGTCGCGAACGAGATAATAAAGGAGCTTATGAATGTTTCGGTTCTAGTTTGTCAGTAATGAAAACTCAAAAACAACAAACATGTCGTCGCGAACGAGATAATAAAGGAGCTTATGAATGTTTCGGTTCTAGTTTGTCAGTATTGAAAACTCAAAAACAACAAACATGTCGTCGCGAACGAGATAATAAGGGAGCTTATGCGTGATGGGTTTGAGTATGTCAGAAATAAAATATTTGATTTGAAAAACACGATTGGAAAAATACGATTGGAAAAACACGGTTGGAAAAACACGGTTGGAAAAGGACGGTTGGAAAAGGACGGTTGGAAAAGGACGGCTGGAAAAGGACGGTTGGAAAAGGACGGTTGGAAAAGGACGGTTGGGAAAGGACGGTTGGAAAAGGACGGTTGGAAAAGGACGGTTGGAAAAGGACGGTTGGAAAAGGACGGTTGGAAAAGGCCGGTTGGAAAAGGCCGGTTGGAAAAGGCCGGTTGGAAAAGGACGGTTGGAAAAGGACGGTTGGAAAGGGACGGTTGGAAAAAGACGGTTGGAAAAAGACGGTTGGAAAAGCACGGTTGGAAAAGCACGGTTGGAAAAGCACGGTTGGAAAAGCACGATTGGAAAAGCACGATTGGAAAAGCACGATTGGAAAAGCACGATTGGAAAAGCACGATTGGAAAAGCACGATTGGAAAAGCACGATTAGAAAGCACGATTAGAAAAGCACGATTTGAAAAGCACGATTTCAAAAGCACGATTTGAAAAGCACGATTTGAAAAGCACGGTTTGAAAAGCACGATTTGAAAAGCACGATTTGAAAAGCACGGTTTGAAAAGCACGATTTGAAAAGCACGGTTTGAAAAGCACGATTTGAAAAGCACGATTTGAAAAGCACGGTTTGAAAAGCACGGTTTGAAAAGCACGATTTGAAAAGCACGGTTTGAAAAGCACGATTTGAAAAGCACGATTTGAAAAACTTTACGCAACTTCGTGTTGCCCCTGCTATAGCATCATTCTTTTCAGCTTCTTTTACAATGTCATGGGTCTAGCTATTCCTATGGGCTTGACCATCTTGTTGAACTTATAGCTTTTACAGAATAATTTGGTGGTAAACAGTACTTTGTTAATCTAATATTTCCAATTGATATATATCAAAATACATTGTAAATGGAATGAGAAAAGTTTGACTCTCAAATTGGCTAAAACAATTAAAACTTTGTAAGATAATACATAAATAATAGCTGTCGAGCCTTGACGAGAATTTTGGCTTTTTATCGGTGGTGCTAATGCGGGGAAAAAAAATTTCTAGCTTAGTTAATTTTTTACGTACTCTGTGTAAAAACAACATTCTAAATCATTTGATTGCGTAATTGCAACAAGGTAACAACAAATATAAAGAGACCTATTTTGTGAGATTACTCCTTCAAAATCTTAAATGAACAGCAATAACTGTTCTGGTAATTCGAAAAGAATTTTTACCAATTTTATTGGCCAAATTTATTTTCGTGCACATGTCAATCTTTATTTATAAAGGCGTATTCTGTAATATTATAATTGGTTTATATCTTAAGATTACATACATACCTTTATTACTAGCAACTTAAAATAAAATTCGGAGAAAGATAGTAGAGATTCAGAAACTCTATGTTCAAAATTTTCCAAAACAATTGACGAATTCGAAATTTCCATACTCATAAACCAACTTCTATGGGCTACGCCATTCCTGGTACAAATATAATGATGAATTATCGCAATAGATGGCGCGCCTGCCCCTCACTCTATCTCTCGCTCTCGTGCCTATCCACGCATTCAAGAAGGATCAGATAAGGAGAGGAAAAGTGGGAACGGCGCGGCTCCTACTGCGTCGGCCTAAACTCCCACTCTGGGAGAACGGGGGACAGACGGGGGTAGAGATGCTTCGTGGTAAATTGTTGTCACGTGGGTAAAACGAATCCTTTGTGAGACGCGCTGGCTAGCGACCGCGTGACAACAGTTTACCTCGAGAATTTCCTATCCCCCTTTCCACCCGAGTGGGAGGTTGGCTCTTCTCTCTCTAACTCAACGCAGCCCCACTTTTCCTCTCCTTATCTGATCCTTCTTGACGCATTACACCCGTTGCTGTGGGGAGGATTTATCGATCGCGTAGTTTGTCTCTCTCTCTCGTCATAGTGTAGCCAATCAGAATAGGATCAGAATGGGAACTACAATACTGACATCTCTTAAGAGGTCGGCGCGTAAAGAGTGTACCCAAAACGGAGACAAGTTCCTTTTCAATTTCGAATTCGTCTATTTATAAGCCTAACAAATTGAACTTCGAAGAAATTCTGGCTCCCGCCAATGTCTCTCTGGGAACTAACGTATAAATTACAGTATAATTAATTAAATTATATTTAAATAAACATTAAAATACTTAAAATTACTTGAAATAAGTAAAAACAATTTGATTTCCATGCTAAAAAACACTCTCGGCTCTAGCAAACCAAAATCCGGCTAAGGCTGCCGCGAGCGGCGGCGGCGCGGAGCCTCGGAGGCGTAAGTTGGCTAAGGCCCCAACCGCCAAAGTTTCAATTTTTACAAGATTTTAGAACATAGCCTACATTTCAATAATCCTGACCACCATTCATTCAAAAGATTCTGTAAAATATATTTGATTACTTCTATATTGTTAATTTACAGTTTAAAAATAACAATTCGAACTTCTTTCGTAGTATCGTAGCCGCATATTAAGGGCGCCGCTGCCAGACAGATTTTCAAAAGTAAAACTTAAAACCGAAATAGAGAAACAGCCGGAACAGCTGAGCTACCAAGACAGACGCGAGAAGAATGGACTGTTCTGCGAGACGCGTTAGCAGGCTACCGTTTTCATTGCGTTGTATGTCCCATTTGAAGCTCTAGTCTGTTTTTCTACACACGTGACACATTTTATGCAATCATGGGACTTCGATGAAAAGGACCATTTTTCAAATTTACAAAAAAAAATTATTACATCTAGCGGTTGAAATCGTAACTAAATCGAGCAGACGGTTGCTTAAAGTTCGGATATCGGTCCTATTAAAAAAAATGTCAAAAAGTGACTAAAACCAATCAACCGTTGATAATTCAAGTACGAGGGTTTTTGGCTATCACTTTAACGGCGTCACGCACCGCGATATGATGACTGTGTGTCGTCATTCAAATCCACTCTACGTGTATGTATCCCATAAAGATTACGAGTCGAGAAGCTTGCTAGATGATATTTTTTTGCTAAAGGTGATTGAAGAGCAGGATCGAACACACAAATGTTAGCAAACCGGAGAAATTATCGTCTAAAGCAACGGATAGCTTAGATTATGAGAAGTTAAATAGACGGATTCAAAAACTGCCTCTTACACTGCCATACTAGGTAATAGCCGAGAGGAAATAAAAAATAGTATATGCTGTTCATCCACGGTTCAATGAGTCGTCTCCCAAAGAAGCCAACCACTGCGCGCCTCTCTCTAAGGTTACCCGTTTCAACTAAATCGATGGGTGCGTCCCTGTAAAGGCTCTTTGCCTATGGATCTAGCTGTGCCGAGAATTCAGCGTACTAATCGATCGTCCATGTTCATTAGGCTATTCAAACTAGGAAGGTTTCTATATGTCAAGGATCTTCATACGTGGCTTATCTTTCATCCATGCCTGCCGTTTTGTACCTTTATTTTGAATGTTAATAGGTAAGAACGAATTAATATTTCATGGAAATGTATGCCTCTTATCTAGTGTTTTTGTCCTTGTATTGATGTTACAATGACGAGGGATATTTTTAAAATTAAAGGGAGACCAGCAGCAAAATATGTTTGAAATTTGCAGGGTTTCCTTTTGCGAGAGAATATTTAATTTTCAGATAACGAGGGTGTATCCTCATTTTAGCGCAATTTAGATCTCGTGCCGGAATTGTAGTTCTTCTCAAGACAAGGACGCCAATCTTGATTTAATTATCTTTGCCAAATCGTGCGCCAAATCTCGAGATATTTATGATTTTTTCCGCGCGGTGGTGCCAATTGCGGGGTATATTGGAAATTGAAACTCGAAACAAATATAATTTAATACTATAATTTGGTGTAAGCACTTTTACTCGGAGCTTTCAATTTGCAATATCTGATGTTTTAAATGTACTAAAACGATATTTCTACATTGATTTTCTCTGCTTTATATTTTGAGTAGAAACTCTTAGCTCTTTGGATTTCACTGCATGACAACCTTTACCCTTTACAATTTACAACCGCCTAAAGCATCATTAGTATATTTTTTAAATTAGTTATTCCGATTTAATTACAATTCACAGTGGAATATATAAAATTAAGTGAAATTTGGTTTTAAATTTTGAAAGCATTCTTTTGTAAGCCTGTTGCTACCATGTACTGTACATTAAAGATGCTCAAAACTCTTTCTTTATATTGTGATATAATATCATTGAAACTGGATGAGTTTTAAAATAATAAGAAATTATCAAGATCGGTTTCATAGCTCAAAATAAACTATTTTTTCTAGAATATTTAATCGTATGAAAATCTTTGGAGTGGGAACTAAAACCACTAACATAAGTTAAAAAATATTAAAAACGGAATTATCTAAGTATGCTATTAATACATGTCCTTTGCGGGTTTGACTTGAATGCTTTAATTGTTCTTTTTTAAGGGTGCTCAGCAGCCCATTTTTATAATACCGGTCCCTTTTCGAGAAAAAAGTAATCAAATTTCGAATTTCTCGAACCCTAGTACCTTTTCTCCCCTTTTAATCAGTTTTACATTCAACCATATATAAATTGACACAATTCCTTTCAACCGATTTCAAATTTGTAAGCAATAGGGAGTCAAATCAAATTCGAACGATCTACTTGAAAGGATGGTCTTGTTGATGGATAGGGTAGTTAGGAAATTCTCTAGTTAATGGGATGGGTTAGTTTAAGGGTAAAGGTGAGTTATAAAACATTTTAACTATCCTATTGCTTAGATGTAATGACTAAGTCTTTAAATTTATCATTGAGTTCTAAAATTACTGTGATTTTTATCGGTAATTCACCGGCATTCACAAAATGATTTGTATTTGAAATTAGATTTTAAATGCTGAATTTATTTTTTAAAGATTGTCTTCCGCGATAATTCACGCGCTTTGCTTGAAATATAGAACTACAATCAAGGGGTTCAACATTTACTCGAAATCCCGTCCGTTTCTCGCGAAATCACGAAATCTTTGAAGAAATCGCGAAATTTCGAAATCTCCTACGACAGGGTTGGCCAACCTTTTCGGCTCAAGGGCCAAATTCTAAAATTCTAACTTATTTAAAATTTAATTTAAATTCTAGCTTATATAAAATTTGCATTAGGAAAAAAAAACTATTTTTATTTTGATTTCTTCCTTCAATGAACAGTAATTCGTACCACATAAACTTCAAGAAGAGAAGCAGACGATACAAGGCAATGACCAGGGCAGGAAAAAGCTTTCCAAATTATTGAGACCTCACAAATGGGAAAATTGAAGGTTACGATGCCGCTGTACGCCTAACAGAATGAGAAACTTACAAAATTCCGGTTATACTCAAAAAATCGGAATTCAAATTTCCATATAGTTTGGCGCGGGCCACAAAACCATTAAGCATAGATTACGATCTCGTGCCACAATTTGAAACTCGGAGGGCCGCGTGTTGGTCAACCCTGTCCTACGAAATCTTTGGAGAAATCCCGAAATATCGAACGAAATCGAGAAATCTCGGACGAAATCGCGAAATCGTGAAATCACGAAATCTTTGGCGAAATCACAAAATCTTTTGCGAAATCAGAAATCAAAAAATCTTTGGGGAAATCGCGAAATCCCGCACGATTTTTTTTGGGAATGTCGGACTCTCGACTACAATTCTGGCGGGTGATAAAAATGACGCGAAAATTTGGCCACTCCACTTTACTTTGATTTTATATTTCTCTTCTTGAAAACAGCGTCATGATGTGAATATTTGTTAGGTGAAATTTTTATAGATATAAATAATTTAAATTATCATTCATTTTTCTAGGTCTGCCTGAATAAGAATCACATTGAAGTGCACCATTAGTAATTTTTAATAAAAGTGATATAAAGTTATGTTATTTAAATATAAACTAAGCACATGAAAAATTTGCGTTTATTGAAAATAATCATTCAAATTATTTAAATTATTTGTCTAGAGTCTGAAAAGAATAATACTTAAAAGGAGAAACGCAGAAAATTAAATTTTAGCCAAACCTTATGCAAAATGGATGTAGTATTGCCTGGAAAGCGTATTTACAAAATATCACAGTAAAATATTCAACCATTTTCTACTGAAGAGGATTTGAAATTCTCGTCTAGACCCAGTTTTCAAAGAGAGAAATTTAAATTCAAAGAAATAAAATAGTGGTCAAGTTTTCACACCATTTCTATCTCGCGCAGAAATTGTAGTTCACTCTCGATTTCATTCATTTTTACGTAAGAGCTCCACAAGTTTCAAGATGGTTCCGATTTTTTACACGCGGCAGTGCCACTTGTAGGGTTTTTTTTTTTAGAAATATAGCACTCTTGAGGATTTGGATTTGAAATATTTCTGTTTTGGAATTTTGTGGCTAGGAAACGTGTGTTAAACGTACTAACACTATATTTCTATATTGAATTTTTTTACTCATTTTTTGAGCAGAAAATCACTATTTTGCATTATGTCGCGTGTCACCCTTTAAAAAGTAAATTGTTCACGGAATACATCTTAAACATAAAATGAGGTGGTCTACATTAAGACGAGAAGTATTTCTTAACTGAAGAATAATATTTAAAAATACAAGTTGTAGACGCTCTGCGATATTAAATTACACTAAAATTTAGGTAAATTAGGATAATATTTTTGCATATTTTTAATGTTAATACTTAGTTTGTTGAAAACTGATAATTATACCGTACTCTTCAGTTTTGCAGCTTTAACTTGATATGTAAGTAAAGTACGGGTACAAGTTTTAATAGAAATCGTTTGAAAATACGATCTTTAATTAAATAATATTAATACAGAACACTCCAGTACAGAGCGGCGTCAAAAAAATAATTAACAATTTAAAATATAACAATAATCAATAATTGAAAGTTAAGATGCGCCTAATAATACATTTAACTTCCTATAAACAACCGAATAAATTAAAATATTTCCCGAATTAAGATCTAGTGTGGGATTTTCACGAGCGAAACATGAATGATTCAGAAAACCATTTGACTATGCTGCTACCAGTCGAATCTTACGAATTGGTTGTAGTTGGCATTTTGTTAACGTCAGTAGCGTCGGTCGGCATTGTTGCTAATGTCATCTCTTTGCGCGTTTTCGCGAGACCAGAAATGAAATCGTCCATCAACTGCTGCTTACAAAGTTTAGCCATGTTTGACATTGGTGTTCTAGTATGCGCAATCTTCCTATTCGGTTTGCGAACACTCGGTCGTAGCGAAACATCATTCCTTCACAAATACACTTGGAAAATATCACCCCATCTCATAACTTTCTTGTACCCAATGGCTTTAGTAGCTCAAACTGGATCGATATGGACCACAGTGGTTGTAACAGGGGAACGTTACGTGGCCGTTTGCCATCCTTTGAAAGCCCGTTCGTTGTGCACTTACAGACGTGCTAGATATTATAATTTGTCCGTGTTAATCTTCGCGATTATTTACAATATCCCACGATTCTTCGAGGTAGAACGCATTAGTATTTGCGACAGAAACGAAACGTATTACGTTGTTTCCGAGTCAGATTTTCGAAAAAATAAGTTGTATTTCAAAGTTTATTACATCGGTATGTATCTATTAGTCATGTATTTCGTACCATTCCTCGTTCTTTTGGTACTTAACGTTTTGATTTGGAAGACGATACATTCGGCCAATAGAAGGAGACGTTTTTTATCAAGGAGTCTGCGGAAGGAGTTTGGATTGGCCGCTATGTTGCTAGGTGTTGTTTCTATATTTATAGTCTGTAACGTTTTGTCCCCTTTATCGAATATTTTGGAGTATTTTGAGAACGATATGACGCATGTTGTTTATATTTCAAATCTACTCGTCGTTTTAAACTCATCCGCTAACCTCTTGGTGTATTGCCTCTTCGGGCACCGTTTTAAGCGTTTCTTTCTGCACATATTTTGTCAGAGGGATCTTAGGGAGTTTGCGTATTATAGTAAAGAGAGATTAAGGTGGACGAGTATAGAATTAAAAAATGTACCAAAGTCATCCGTTTCTAGTAGCCAGACAAACGGGATTTGCGTTGAATTGTAAAGAACCTCTTTTAAAGTGTTACACAAGTAAATTAATTTCATCCAAGCCTATTGAAATGATGTAGTATGATCCAAACGTGGTTATAAAAAAGGCAGCCAAAATATTCAACGGTTTTCTCGTAAAAAAGATTTAATTTGTTAGAGAAAATAAAAATGCCAGAGAAGGGGAGTGACAAACTTTCGCCCAATATATAATTCCCGCCCGATTTGTAGCACAAGATTTTCCTCACGTGCATATCTAGATTTAATTTATTATTACGAAAGGGTGAAATATCGTCATATTTTTTTTTCCGTGTGGCGGTACCCCCAGACAAAGAATTTCACGGTGCTTATGTATATATATATAAATATATATATATGTATATTTTTTCATTTTGTGGGTAGAAATTGGTTTTAAATGTACTAGACTCATTCATATTTTTCTATATTGATTTTTTTCTGCTATCTTTTGAGTAGAAAAGCTAAGTTTTTTGGATTTAGCTCCGTGTCACCCTTTAAAAATATCCGATATGGAGTTTACAGGCTCTGATCCCGGCCAAATTCAAAGATGATATTAAAATTAATTGCCATTTTATGAAACTTTAATTTCGTAAATAAAAGTAAATGCTAAACTATATTAAAATTAAATTGGATACGAATATAATAGTAAATGTTGCATTACAGTAAAAAGTTCATCCATTATAAGTATATCTAGAACTATTGTAAAATTAATAAAAAATCATGATTAAAGAAAAAATTATTCTAAAATGTAGATTTTTAAGTTTAAAAATCATTATTTTTACTCTCAGTTTATCGAAAAATTAATGGATAACATATACTATATTAGTATATTTCGTAATTTTATATCTTTATAACTATTTTAATTGTTTCTTAAATTCACTATTCTCAATATTTCATAAGTAATTGTAAGCGTATTTTAAAATTATTTGTGTTTTCTGGTGACAACCACATAAATGCTTTGCATTTGGGGTTCCTGCGAAATAAAATATGATTATTATTATTCATTAATATATTATAATTCTTATAAACTAGGCTGATTAGGCTACGTTAAATTAAGCAACGGATGTAAATTTGAAACCCTGCAAATAAAATGCACGTACACTTATTTTGTTTAGAAATATGAATTTCTTTGAATGAGGTTTTATCTAATAGAAAATATTTTTTCAGCGCATGGGAGAGAATAGAACTTACCAACGGTCAAAGGCATTTTATCAAATGGGAGGCAACTATGTGTACGCGACACGCGTCATCTTGATCGATTGATTTGCCTACTGAAGCATTAATTGAACTTCCAAGTAAAAACCAAAATAAACTTATAAAGTTTGTAGGCCAAAAAGGGTAAATTTAGTCTGTGTCTTACAAATTTAAATGTAAATAATTTGCATTGCCGTAATTTGTCCATGTTTATTCCATGTGCATCATTTAGCCCTCATGGCTCTGTATAGTTACCCTTGATAGTTAGAGTAAGCCTATTTTGTTTCTGCGAATCTTGCCCTTTAAGAAAAAGCTATTTTTAAAATAATGCAGAATATGATTTTCAACACAATAGAGAAACTGATGAAAAATATAGCCGGACCTGTTCCCATCCCAACAAAATAACAGGTAAACTATAAAATTTCAAATAATGTTGAAGATTATTTGAGGGGGTTTTTCAACCGAATTTTTGCCTCCTACTAAGCTGGGTTCTTTTATTTTGGGAGAGCTTCGCTAATTAATCTCAAGTCGGACTGAAACAACTTGAGATGGGATATAATTAGATAAAAGTTTTATTCTATCGAGGCTATTTTCCGATGGCTGGCTAAGTTTTACGCGACTTCGTTTATTTTCTATGTCCCGAGAATAATTTGACTCGAAGAGACTAAGTTTCTTTTAAACACAACTTTCTTTTTATTTTATTTTTATGTCGCTTTCGCTTTCTGAGAACAGTGTTTATTTCAATTCTACCTTAAACTCTCCATGACCACCCCGTTTTATGCCATAAATCATCGTTTCCGGCTCCCCCTTTCTTTCCGGTCCTCTTTCGACCCCTTTCCGTTTCGGAAGTCCCCTTTCTTTAGGGTAGGGCATGAGAGGCATTATCGTAATGGGTTTGTCATGGAAAATCCCCGGTTTACAGCGGATGTCAGAAAACATATATATACAGTATTTTTATACAATGGGACACTTAAATAAAGGTTTTTAATTTTACAGATATATACATAAATTGTTTTAGTTAATATTAATTAGTTTTCAATGTTATTTGTTAGTTTTCTGATTTTAAGTTAATTTAGAAATTATATTTGTTTTGAGTTAGAAAAATTTATTATATGACGCGTATTATTTCACACATGTTAACCTTTATTATTATTTAGTATTATTTCACACTCCTCCAGTAATAATTGAAGATTTTTTTTTTTTTAGTATTACCTAATTAGGGTTGTGCGCGTCATCGGCTATTTCCAAATTACACAATTGTTTTAATGGTCGTCTAATTGTTGACCTTTTATCATCTCAATTACGCGCCCGTTTTAATTTATCGTCCACAATTATGACTATATCATCTTTTTTGATTTCGCTACGTTTTTTCGTGGAATCACAGTAGTGAGCCGCTCTTAATCCCATTAAATATTCGCGTCTGAATCTATTCCAAAATTTACTTATTAACAAGTCTCTATATTTAATTCTTTTGTTTATTTCCACACTTGAAGTGGTTACATTCTTCAGACTTTGATTTAAGGTGGTAAGGCGGTTAGCCTTCTACCAATAAGAATTTCAGCGGGTGACAAGGGTGTCGGCTCACCTACGTCATTGTATACGTAGGTGATTGGCTTCTGTTTCAGAAATAGCCGTCTGCATTTCGACATAGGTGAGGGAGGTATTTCCTATATTTTTCTTAAGCGCAGTTTTTGTGGATTCGACTAGGATTTCCCACCACCGTCCGTACCAGGCGGCTCTTTTAATGATATATTTCCAAACTATTCCGTGTGTGCCAAAAAATCCTTTAATTGTTCCAGATTTAAATGCTGCCAAATTAATTTTAGGTCAGCATCTGCCCTTTTAAATGGTTTTGTGTTATCGGTATAGACAACGCTGGGTACCCCCCTTCTTGCTATTATTCGCATAAATGCAAGCATAAAGTCTTCGGTGCTAAGGGATGGAATCAATTCCAGATGTATGGCCAGTGTAACGGCGCAAGCTGCTAAACAATTGTAAGCTTTTTCATTCCATCGCTATCTTTAACCAAAAGGGGGCCCGCGAAATCAATTCCCATTATGGAAAAAGGTGGGCATTCATTGACTCTATCATGGGGCAAGGCCGCTGTAGGCGTGTCCCCGGGCTTGACGCTAAGTTTTTTGCACGTTAGGCAATCTTCCACTATTGATCTGGCTAATTGTTTGCCAGCTGGCAGCCAGTATCTTTCACGGAGTTGGGGTATTGTATTATTTATGCCGGCGTGCCCTACTTGTTTGTGACTTCTGATCATAAGCAATTTTGCTAATTTTTCGTTTTTATTTAGGAGTACAGGATGTTTTTCCCTATAACTCAAGGAGGATTCCTACAGACGCCCACCCACACAAATAAGTCCTTGTATGTTTAAAATGGGGCGTAGCGTGGTTAATATGGAGTTTGATTCTAATTTTTCTCCGTTTTTGAGAGAATTTAATTCGGGCTCGTAAATCTCTGACCGAATAGCTTTGACCCAGGTTATTTCAGCTAATTCCATTTCGTCAGCCGTTATGGGTCCTTTAATTTTATTTCCTGTTTTATCTTTTAGGTTTTTAATTAAGCGAAATACGTAGGTCGTAATCCTTAAATTTTTATCTAAGGAATTATGCCTATTCAAATTAATTATTTTTTGAATACCAATCTTTTCAGTTACGTTAAGAGCTGATGAAGTTACCTTTCTTTCTCGTGGGCAACTGCGGACATATCTACTTTTTCGGGGCCCTGTTATTTGGGCCAGTTATTTTCCGCTTCCCCTAATCATTCGGGGCCCTTCCACCATAAGGCGCAATTTTCTTAATCTCCCCCCTTCATCCCTCTCGTTGGCAAATCTGCCGGATTTTGAATTCCCTGAAAATGAAACCACGTGTTCGTGTCTGTCAAAGTTTGAATTTCGCTAGCCCGATTGGCAATGAACGGTTTCCAATTTTTTGCGGTTCGCGTTACCCAAGCTAAAGCGATAGTGGAATCTGTCCAGTAATAAATTTTTTCTAGAGAGGGCCCATATATTGGTTTAATATAGTTGGTAAGCCTGGCTCCCAATAGACAACCCATTAATTCGAGTTTAGGCAGCGATAATTCTTGATCCTTTAACAATTTTAAAGGGGCCACCTTGGCTTTAGCCGTTACTAAGGTAACTCCAGTTTTTCCCCATTTTGTTTTGTACCGCGCGTAAACAACGGCGGCGTACGCTTTTTTACTGGAATCGCAAAAGCAGTGTAACTCCACTCCTGTCAACTCATCATCCGCCCCTTCAAAACAATGCCTATCTATCGTAAGATTTTATAGTAAGTGTACTTCTTTTGTCCAACTCTCGAATTCGCTCCCTAGTTCTTCCCCTAGGTCGGCATCCCAACTTAACTTGGCGACCCATAATTTTTGAAAGAGTATTTTTGCTCTGATTGTGAAAAGAGATATGATTCCCATGAGGTCGAATATTTGGGCGACCGAGCTCAAAACAAATCTTTTTGTGTTTTTGGGATTTTGTAGGGTTTGAATTAATTGGCCTAAATTAAAAGCTAGGGAATCTGACGTAGGGTCCCATCTAAGACCTAGGATTTTTCTTTCTTTCATGTCGATTTCCCTTCCAAATAATTCTTCAGCTATGCTAGGGTGGTTTTCCCATTGTTCTTTTAACTCAAGGGAGTTTGTCCCCCACTTTCCAAACCTCATGCCTGCTTTTTGCATGACAGAAGCCGCTTCTACAGATATTTCATAGCCCTCGGCGACGTTGTTTACGCCGCTAGTCAAGTCGTCGACATATAAGTCGTTGTTTAATTTTTGTTTTACTCTAGGGCATAAGTTTTCTGTATTTCTAACGTGGAATTTAATTGTGCACGCTAGTAAAAAGGGGCTCGAGGTGACCCCAAAGGGAACCCTGTTCATTCGTAGGATTTCGAAATCATTTGTTAATATTTTACCATTTTCTTCTTTTACCCAAATAAATCGGGTGGAATCTTTGTCGGTCTTGTCTAACGCGATTTGGAGAAAAGCTTTCTCGATATCGGCCACTATGGCTATTTTATTTGTTCTAAACCTCAAGAGTAGCAACAGAATGTCTGGATTTAGATTTGGGCCGGGGGAGAGACAATCGTTTAAAGAGGGAGTACCGGAAGAAGCGTCGTTTACTACACGAAGTTATGTCGTGAGGGCTTCTTCCCTAGTTACATCCCAGGTGGAGGAATTTCGTTCTTTTCTGCAGGTACCCTTTCCAATACTCCTGTCTCCAACTGTTCTTCTTCTTATATGCCTGAAAATAAGCTGGATCCCTTTCAAATTTTCTTATTAAACCCAAAAGACGCTTTTTAGCTATTTGCTCATTGTTTGGCAATAATTTTTTTGGACATTTCCAGGGAAACTTTACAACATACCTTTCCCCGTTAAATTTAATATCAATAAAAATACTAGTGACTGTTGCGTCATCCGATGTTTCTTTTAATTCCTGGCTACTAATACCTAGACTTTCCAAGTCAAAGAAGTTTTGTAATCCTCAACCTTTTTTTGCGTGACATTTACAAACATCACTGCCCCTTGTTTAATTTGATTAGTCGATTGATCCGAAGGTCCGTGTAGAGCCCATCCATAAATTGTCTCCATGCATACTACCCTTTTGTTAAACCTTTCGAATTTACAGCTCGCTACTTCCTAATATATATCGCCCCCAATCAATATATCAGCTTCTGTTTTATCATTAATGGGATCAGTTGGGTCGTCAGACATTTGTAGCCCTTTTGCTTCCATGAATTCTTCTATTTCTTTACACCCCATGCTAACTATATGATCGCACACGTAGGGTGATTCTACGGCTACGAATTCAATACATTTTTCAGGGTACGAGCGATTTTCTAGCTTAACTTTAACTGTACGGCAATTAACCGTTTCTGGTTCCTTTTTGGCGTATCTGAAAATATCGAGGCATTGTTTGCCAACAACGGGTAGGTTTAGTTTTCTGGATAAGTCCTCCCTAATCACTGATATTTGACTGCCCCCGTCTAAAACGCATCTAACCTTTATTTTATTTAAGGAGTTTGAGGGATTTTTGGCAAAGGCTATAGCGGTTTGCAACTGTACTGTTTTTTCGGCGGAGTTATCTACTCGAGTTAGGGCTTGAACTATCGTTAGATTTTCGTTTGTTTTAATTTCATTGCATTTTAAATGATTTTCATTTTCTTCGCAAACTGCGTAATTATGCTTTTTGTGACATTTTCTGCAATTTCTAAATCTAGATCGACAAGATGCTAAATCATGACCAAAACGCAGACAGACGTAACATCTGCCGCTTTCCCTAACAATAGATCTCTTTTGTTCTAACGTATACTTTTGGCAATGAATCGACTTATGATCAGAGTTTGAACAAAATAAGCAAAATACATTTTCTGGATTATAGGGCTGGTTATTTCTTTTTATCCCCATAGATAGGCTCGTAGCAGAAGGGGTATACCTTAAGTTTTGTTTTTTCTTTTTGTTGGGTTTCTTTTTTCCCCCCATTATTTCCACCCGAACCACCTATCAAATCAGCCATTTCTCGGCTTTCAATCTGACTCCTAATGAAATTAATTAGGTCTTCTATATCCCATTTTTTATTTATGTCTATTGGGCCGCTAGAGGCTGATTGTTTTTCTTTTCTATGAACGCAAAACGCTGTCCTAATATCTGAGGGCAAGCGTGATAATAATTCTGGGCAAGTAGAGGAGGCTTTTTCCGCTACGTTATATCCCATGGAACTGAACTGGAGCAGATTAAGACAAAAGTGGGGGACAAAATAAACCCACCAGATAGGAAACCAATATACTACAAACAATTGTTGTGGTGTGACGCCAGTGTAAATATTTTAATTGTAGGTCTTTGACCAGTTTCATTATTAATATTGTATTTAAAAAAAAACTGAGAGCTGAGCTCCTCCCTGTTTTAAAAGGGACCATTGTATCACATGGACGGTAAATAAAGCATTCATTCATTCATTCATGGAGTTTAAGCTTCGTACGCTAATTTAACACGAGTTTAGTAATTGACATAAACCGAGTATATTTTTTGAACTTGCAACCTGCTCAATTTATTTTAGTTTGTTTAAATGGGAGTACATCGCTAACTCGGTATTAGAAAACCTATTTTTTAAAACCTCTACGGCTTCATCATACGCATCTTCTGTATGCTCAAAATTCATAGTGGCTTGAGTAGAAGTAGTGACGTTGCTCGTAGCGTTGAGCGCGAGTGATGATCCAGTGATAGAGGCCGTTTCTCCCGAGATAGAAGCCGATGATGATCCCGCGATGGAGGCCGGGCGTGACCCGTAGAGGGACGAGCTGGATGATGCGGGTAGTTTTTTGATCATCCTTTTTATTTTTAATTTGATACCTCCAATTTCCTCCTGATAGATTATGGCCTCGTCCTGATCCTTTTCTAGATCCGCATCGTTTTCGATTAGTGGTTTGACGGCTCGTTCGGCTTGGATTAGGTCTTCCTCCCGTTGAAGTAAGAGAGTGACACCATCTTCCAAATCGTCTAGGTCAGGAACGGCGGTGGTTTTTAGGAGGCTTTTCAGCTCGTTTATTTTTCTTGCTACCGCGGTACGCGCACTCTTTCTAGACGCTTTGGCTAGTTTTAAGAGTTCTTTTGTTTGACGGGCGCTTGGTTTTGTTGCGCCGTCGTCGCCGGTGGATTGTTTTGCGTTTTGGTGTCGTCGTTTGCCATCGTTTCGAAGAATATTTTTACTAATTATCGTTGATCTCCCGGGTTTCGGCACCATGAAGATTATTGGAGGGGGTTTTTCAACAGAATTTTTGCCTCCTACTAAGCTGGGTTCTTTTATTTTGGGAGAGTTTCGCTAATTAATCTCAAGTCGGACTGAAACAACTTGAGATGGGATATAATTAGTTAAAAGTTTTATTCTATCGAGGTTATTTTCCGATGGCTGGCTAAATTTTTTCTTTGTCCCGAGAATAATTTGACTCGAAGAGACTAAGTTTCTTTTAAACACAACTTTCTTTTTATTTTATTTCGCTTTGGCGAGAGTCCCTTTTTTGGCACTCCTTCTGAGAACAGTGTTTATTTCAATTCTACCTTAAACTCTCCATGACCTCCCCGTTTTATGGCGGAAATCATCGTTTCCGGCTCCCCTTTTCTTTCCGAGCGTCTTTCGACCCCTTTCCGTTTCGAAAGTCCCCTTTCTTTAGGGTAGGGAATGAGAGGCGTTATCGTAATGGGTTTGTCATGGAAAATCCCCGGTTTACAGCGGATGTCAGAAAACATATATATACAGTATTTTTATACAAAGGGACACTTAAATAAAGGTTTTTAATTTTACAGATATATACATAATTTATTTTAGTTAATACTAATTATTTTTCAATGTTCTTTGTTAGTTTTCTGATTTTAAGTTAATTTAGAAATTATATTTGTTTTGAGTTAGAAAAATTTATTATATGACGCGTATTATTTCACACATGTTATCCTTTTTACTCGAAGATTCAAAGAAAAGCATAACCCCAGTTATCCCCGCAAAGAACAAAAACTGTATTAAGCTAAACATTCCTTACTTCTACGCCGGACCAAAATGTTCCTATGTTCCCATCTCGAAAACTCTCTTGTGGATTGTCTTTTTAACATTGATATGTCTCCGAAAATGTAACCCATCGATCTCGAAGCGCCGAAACAAAACTTTCTATCGCCCCAGAAATACCAGGAAACCATGCGCGCAGCTCCATTGTCTCTTTCACCTGACTCATCCGGACGCTTACAAGGCCCTGGACAGGTCAAAATTGTCTATTGCGTTAACCTACCCGAGGCAAAAACTAGAGAAGAATTATAAATAAAAATTGTGTCCCATTACGAAATAAACCATCGTATCAATAAGACCACGAAAAGTTCGAAGCCAGGATGGTCTGCACTACGAAAACCACTTAACTCTGAACTTTTTAAACCTTTTATCCGGCAGAAAATAGTCGCTTTTCAAACCTAGTGTAACTTGTTAGTCAAAGAAGGCACATGTCCTCAAAGTAAGTTAGAATATAACCGTGTCGCGAACAATTCCACGTTTAAATACAAAAATTAAATGCCAGCCAAGAACTTCCAGATCTAGTTCAAGGATCTGATGACCTCGTTTATTTATTCGATTTATGCCCAGTAGCGGTTCCCATTAACGCAGTCTCACAGTTGCGCGGCTCCGTTTACGCAGTTTTCCCAATTAATCAGTTTCCATTTCGAATATTAACACATTTGCGCGTTTTCCAAATGAAAATACTATAAATAAATTATATATAAACAAATAAGCATTTTAAATAAACGACGATAAAACAGAACGGTTTTGGAAACTAGTTTTGTCCTGTATTCATAAATAAATCATAGAAAAACATAAAATAAACAAAAATGCCCAAGTCTCGCACCGAAATGCTTCCATCGTTAAAAGTTGTGAGATTGAATGTAAAGCCAAGTCAGTTAGTTGACTTCTTACGACGCACCCATTCAGCAACATTGTCATAAATTGTTTCCAAATTAGTTACCTACATTTACTGATTGTAATTGTATAAAACACTTTATTTCTATAATAAACACAGTCATTTGGCAATCGCGAGGCAACATAATAATATCAATTTATTAGCGGTCTAAGAAGGTATTACCTCCTAGCTGCGCTTTATTTGTTGCCTCGCGATTGCCAAGTGACTATATTTATTATAGAAATAAAGTGTGTTACAATCAGTAAATGTAGGTAACTAATTTGGAAACAATTTATGAGAATTTTGCTGAATGGGTGCGACGTAAATAAAATAACTGACTTGGCTTTACATCCTATCTCACAACTTTTAACGATGGAAGCATTTCGGTGCGAGACTTGGCATTTTTGTACATTTTATGTGTTTTCTATGATCTCACTTATTTTTGTAGGTGTTTCCCCTTTTTTTCTTCTCGGGTAATTGTAATGTTATCTCTTAACATACCTAGATGGAGCCACTACTACATATAATCTCGGACTCTTCTAGAACGTTCTTATCGGTGTTATCAGCGAGTATATAAGAGACCGTAATCACGTTATTTAGTTAGTTAATCTTCGTACTCGATACGGATCGGTACTCTCAATGTCGGGCTCTACAACTACTGTATTTAATCTTATTTAACGACGCGACCTCCGGTTCTAATGTATAATTGTTGACGTGTTAATAAACGTATGAGTTATTGAATATAGACTTATTATTCAACATGGTGTCAGAATTACGATCGAAGTATCTACGCTCATCGAACGACTAAGACCAAGGAAGATCAGCAACTTGCGACGCCGGATATTACGGAGACCCTAGACGAAATCAAGCAGCTTACGGCGCAACATTTCAGTCCCGACAAGGATCACTTAAAAAAAAAAAAAAAAAAAAAAAAAAAAAATGCCTGAGACAAGTACCAGTGCAATTAATTCCGCTTCATATCAGATATCGACGCCGGAACAATTCTCCTTCAAAAATCCAGGCGATTGGCCAAAATGGAGCCGCAGATTCGAGCGCTTCAGAGTAGCATCAGGTCTTTGCACCAAGACGGAAGAAGAACAAGTAAATTCTTTAATCTACGTTATGGGTGACGAAGCCGAGGACATTTACAACGCGTTCAAGTTAGCCGATAAAGATCGCAAAGTTTACAAGACAGTCGTGGCAAAATTTGAAAACCATTTTATTGTCAAACGTTTCAAGAGGTACGAGAGGGCCAAATTCAACCTTCGTAACCAAGAAGACGTGGAGTCAATCGAATCATTTATAACAGAGCTACATACATTGGCGGCAAGAAGTGAGTACAGCACAGCCGAGCTAACGGAAGAACTAACTCTGGACAGATTTGTAGTCGGCATACGAGAAGAGGCGTTATCCGAGAAATTCCACTTTGCTGATAAACTAACGCTAGATGAAGCCGTTTCAACAGCAAGGCGGTGGGAGGAGATTAGAAGACAGCAAAGTAACTTTCAATCCGAAACCAGTCAAGCGAACGGATCAAGTAACGTGGACAGAGTCCAAGTGAAGAAATTCAATCATAAGGGTCATAAAGACTTCAAGCATGGTGGAGCGAAAAAGTACTTCTCCAACGAACCTTCACATCGGTCAAAGCCCTTCAAGCCCAAGGGGTGTCTGCGATGCGGAAATCAAGTTGAGCATTCTCGCGATCAATGCCCAGCAAAAGACGCAGTCTGTCGATATTGCAAAAAGAGAGGACACTATGCCAAAGTCTGCCTCAAAGCGAAAGCGTCGTCAGATCAAGAGGTCGATAGCGAGGAAATTTTCCTAGGTTCCATAAGCAGCGCGCTAGCTCGACAGGAAGCATTCGTAGACGTTGTAGCATCACAGTCAAGACGACAGAAATGGATACTACGCGTCATCGCCGCTAGCAAACCACTCAACTTCAAAATCGATACAGGAGCAGATGTTTGCGCAATACCAGAAACACTATACAAATCACTCTTTTCGCAATACGAGCTACAAGTTCCCGACAAACGTCTCTACGGTCCAGGACGAAAACGTCTAAATTGCCTTGGGATGATCAGCGTCCAACTCCAGTACAAAGATCAACAAACCCAAGAGAAACTATACATCATCCGAAATCTTGAGTTACCATTACTTGGATTGGGTGCCAGTGAAGATCTCGGTATAGTATCCTGTATAGATGGCGTAACCTCAGAAGTCAATCCAATGGGAGAATTTCCGTCATTGTTTAATGGTCTTGGCAAGCTCCAAACAAAATATCGCATTGAACTCAGTCCAAACGCCGAACCACAAGCCTTAAGTCATGCAAGACAAATTCCAATTCCTTTACTGAAGGCAACGAAGAAAGAGTTAGATCGGATGGTCAAAAACGGAGTAATTTCACCCATTGACGAACCGACGGACTGGTGTTCAGCTATGGTAGTTGTTCGGAAGAAAGAAAAGCTTACCAAAGTGGAAGATTGCAAGAAGGACGAAGTTGACCTTCGCATCTGCGTGGATTTCACACTGTTGAATAGACACGTCAAAAGAGAGCGCTATCCACTTCCACCAGTCGACCATATTCTAGGACAAATCGCCGGAGCAAAATATTTCAGCAAGCTCGATGCAAACAGTGGATATTGGCAAATACCACTTGATGAAGACACGGCAAAACTGACAACCTTCATTACACCATTTGGAAGATACTGCTTCCATCGTCTACCATTTGGACTCAGCTCCGCATCTGAACATTTTCAAAAACGTATCAATAGAATAATTGAAGGAATCGAGCGTTCCGTCAGCCTTCAAGATGACATTTTAATATGGGGAGCGACGCGAGAAGATCACGATCAATCTTTACGAAAAGTTCTCAAGCGGTTATCCGAAGAAGGAGTAACTCTCAACCTGGCAAAATGTCTCTTTGCACAGACTAGAATAAAGTTCATCGATCACATCATAGACGAACATGGAATTAAACCAGACGGTGAAAAAGTCGAAGCTATCACCAAGATGTCTCCACCAACAAACGTAACAGAGTTGAAGAGATTTCTTGGAATGGCAAACTACTTAGGAAAATTTATTCTACTGATGTCAGAAGTACTTCAACCTCTAAATAAATTACAAAGCACCAAAATCGCTTGGCAATGGGACGTTCCTCAAGAAAAAGCATTCAATGAGATCAAGACAATCTTATCAAGTGCTCCCGTTCTCGCCATTTTTGATCCGAAGAAAGAAACCATTGTTTCCGCCGACGCATCATCTTATGGCATTGGAGCTGTCCTTCAGCAACGTCAGCAAGATGGTACACTTCGAGTCGTTGCGTATGCATCAACCACAATGTCTGATGCAGAAAGGCGATATGCCCAAATAGAGAAAGAGGCACTTGCACTAGCGTGGGCTTGTAACAGATTTATAAACTACATTCTGGGAATGAAAATCAAACTAGAAACCGACCACAAGCCATTGGTTTCGATCCTCCAAACAAAGGCACTCGACGATCTCTCACCAAGACTCCAGCGCCTCAGAATTCGTATGATGCGCTATGACTACACGGTCTATTACACACCAGGAAAGGATTTAATAACAGCCGACGCACTTTCAAGAAGTCCAATTCAAGCCTCTAAAGACAAAAATTATGAACTTCAGGATGAAATGGCAGCACATATACAAATGATAGTTTCAAGTCTACCAGCTACCGATCAGCACCTAGCAGAGATATTGAAGGCTCAATCTAACGACAGAATCTGCCAGAAACTTCTGAAGTTTAGCCAAGAAGGGTGGCCTAAAAGAGAGAAGATACCAAAGACATGCTACCATACTACCAAGTCCGGTTCGAGATCACAAGTCAAGAAGGGATTCTCATGAGAGGTCAACGACTCATTATACCTGAAGAAATGAGAAATCAAGTCTTAGAAAAGATTCACAGCGGTCATCAAGGAATTGTGAAATGCCGAATTAGAGCCAAATCAGCTCTATGGTGGCCTGGTTTATCCAAGGAAATTGAAGACAAAGTACGCAGATGCCTAGCGTGCATTAAAGAACTAAACAATCCACACGAGCCTCTTCTACCATCAGAGTTTCCTGACCGACCATGGCAAATAGTCGCAATGGACCTTTTTCATCTAAATCAAAAGTGGTACTTACTCGTAACGGATTATTTTTCGCGATACTTTGAAGTTCAACCATTGTCGGACCTCAAGACAGAAGCTATCGTGGAGAAAACCAAGTCAATATTCGCACGTCATGGTATTCCTGAAATCGTTAAGAGCGACAATGGGCCTCAATTTGACCCAACAAAGACATCAGTATTCAGTCAATTCGCAAAAGAATACGGCTTTCAACATATCACTTCGAGTCCAAGATATCCGCAAAGCAACGGATTTGTTGAAGCGGCCGTAAAAATAGTCAAGAAACATTTCAAGAAGTCGGAAGATACGCACATGGCACTCTTAGCCTATCGTTCGACTCCTTTGAGCAACGGCTACAGCCCAGCAGAACTACTGATGGGGCGAAAGCTTAGAACTACGATGCCTATACCGTCAATTCAGTTAAACCCACGAACGCCGTCCATTAACGACATCAAAGACAAAGAAAATTCCAGGCGATTACAACAAAAAGTAAATTTCGACAAACACCATCGTACCAAGGAGTTACGTCCACTAATGAAGGGAGAAGATGTTTGGATAACTGACATGCGTGTTCAAGGATCAGTCCAAGACAAAGCTTCAGAACCACGATCATACTTCGTCGCCACTCCTAAAGGCATTATTAGAAGAAACCGCTATCATCTGGTACCATTTCCAACCACGGAAAAAACGAGCAGCAACACCGAATCTAACCAGTCAAAACCACGAGATCAATCCAATCTGGGGCCATCCTTAACTCAACCAGTTCCAGCCAACGATGGTCCCGAGTCAATAGTTCCAGAAGCGGTTCAGCAAACAGTACCGCAATCAATTTCAACTCCAGTCGCCATCGCACCCTAGCAGCCGCAGAAACCAAGCAATGACTCATCATCCCGAAACCTCAGTACAAGCTCACAACCAAACGTCTATCGAACCTAATATGGACGTGAAGTTAAACCACGAAGACTATGAACTATAGAAATATTATCTAGCTTAGAAACTAAGGAGAAGGATGTAATGTTATCTCTTAACATACCTAGATGGAGCCACTACTACATATAATCTCGGACTCTTCTAGAACGTTCTTATCGGTGTTATCAGCGAGTATATAAGAGACCATAATCACGTTATTTAGTTAGTTAATCTTCGTACTCGATACGGATCGGTACTCTCAATGTCGGGCTCTACAACTACTGTATTTAATCTTATTTAACGACGCGACCTCCGGTTCTAAAGTATAATTGTTGACGTGTTAATAAACGTATGAGTTATTGAATATAGACTTATTATTCAACAGTAATATTTCTTGGACGTCTGCTACGGATTTTCTTAATGCACATTCCCTATCTCTTTTGGTTTTTCTCCAAGGTTTTGATGTAACAATTTTGGATAAGTCTGGACGGTAGGTTCTTCTAAGTCGATTATATTCAGCTATTGCAGACTCTTGAGCTTTGATACTACCAAAGCCTACATTAATTAGATGTAATCCGTGCACACTTGTCACTCTCGAAAGTGCTACGTACGCTTGACCGCATAAGATCACTGAAGAACCGATGGCCATCAGTGCATTGTTAAGACTTAGACCCGGACTTTTGTGTATCGTAATAGCATAGACTATTCATATCGGAAACTGTTCGCGATGAAAAAAGCTCTAGAAAGAATTTCAAATTTAGTTTTGACTGGATGTCCATTATTAAATGTAATATGTATTGTTTTTATTTTTAATCTTTAGGATCAACCTTTGTTCCTTGTACCATACCGATAGAACCGTTGACTAAGCCAAGGCTGACGTCAATACTTCGTCTTAACATAACTTTTGCTCCTATTTTAATAACTATAGTCTCTTCTAGCCCAGCTGTCATGGAAGCGTCTTCGTCATATTTTTTATACATTCACGGGCCCTTTTTGAGAGGTACCTAGGGCAATCTATACTATCTACGGCCGTAAGTTTTATTTCTGGATAAGGAAGAGATTGAAGCATTGCACTGTTTTAATTGTTGGCACATTTTTTGTTGGTAATAAGCAAACTGTGTCGTCAGGAAGTTTTGAGTGGTACTCAGTTATTTCGAGTAATTTGCTTTCATTGATACCGAATTAAGAGTTATTAATCTAGTCAAGGGTAAATCGCGGTCTCTTTGTGTAGTTACACCTAATCTTATTCTATTTAGCATGCCAACAAAGTCAGAGTCATTGAGCTGTCTCATATTTATAGTAAGTTCCTAATAGAAAAACATTTCACTCCAGATATTGGGCATACTGAGAGAGCCCAATAGCTTGTTAGTTTCAGCCTTGGTAAGTTTTTCAAAAGGTGGTTTTTCTCTTATTGGCGGAAGCTGTAAAAGGTCTCCGAAAAGCACTATGTGTTTTTTCCCAAACCACCCGTTTTGATCTTCGCCGGTGTCGAATATCTCAGATAAACGTAAATGAATGTATGTCAGTGTAACATTGGATATCATCGACACTTCGTTTATCTCGGCAACTTTCGTTTCTATCATTTCAAACGCTTTTTGTATGTTGTACCTTTGACATACCTGGCGTTACCATAATCAACTCCTTCCTTTAGATCGTCTTTTGCCATATTGAAGGCCTCCGTATAAGTATCACACCCCATTTTTAGTTCATCCAAGGAGCGCCATGGTTTAAACAAAAGAAGCAAAGAGAAGAAGTACTTCTCTGGTACCTGTTCTACGTCGCAGAGATAGTGGTTGATAAGATTTGGCTTCTCTCTTCTTTTAAGAAACGTTTTACCGTCAGGTGACTTATAGCACTCAACTTTGGTAGAGACTGGACATGATGTCGTAATTTTGGGCGAAACTGTACAAGTTAGTTATCTCTAATTCTTTAGGCCTATTTGGGTAATAATCATCAATACAAGACTCGTAATAAATATCGGTAGCCTCGGGTTCGAGCATCATCATATCAGTCTTCGATTTAACGCGTCGGTTTTGATAAAAGTTGACATAAAGCCAATCGAATCGTTGTATAAGGGTCAGTGCCGTACAGAGAAATGCCCATCAAAGTGCCACTAGCTTCCAGGGCGCCACAGTCTCTGCTAGACAGAACTCTAAGGCCAGTGTTAACTAAGCGGCTTCTTATATCAGTTGCGTGAGTTTTCTCACTTTTGGTTGTATATTTTAAATATATAATAATTTAAAATTGCTTTTTTTTCCGCCTACGAATTGGAGATCTGTATTTCCATTCCATGCTAGCAAAATAGCAGGATTATAAGAATTAATCATTACCCATCATCCGAATCGACAAACTGACACGAAACTACTTTTTGTTTTCTTTTTTCGCATGCAGTAAGCGTTGTGTTTATGGTTTTAGTACGACGTGACTCGTTGATGAAGAGTATGTGCAAGGTTCTTCTCGGGTATAGCGAAGGTAATGTACTTTGATATAAACGAAGCCACCTGTTTTAGTGTGAACTCGTAAAGAATAGGGGCGCCTTCAAACCATAACATTAAATGAAAGTGTTGCGCCCCACGAGATTGGTATTCACGCCTCCGAAAGTAATATGATACCTTTCCCAGTGGGTCATCGGACGACGTAATGAAACAAAACATTGCCTTAAACTTGTTGTCAATGAATCTGGAAGTGGAGACAGGATCTAGCGCAACTAACTGACTAATGCTTTTGTTCGCCATCTCAAACTTCCTTTAAATATTTAGGTAAATCTTCCCACATCCATTCAGAAGGACTTATGGTAAGGAACCACGTTGCTGCCCGTAGATTTGTGTCATATAGTTAACATCGTTTCTCGTTTTTTTCTAGAACTGTTTCGTGTTTCTCAATCTACCAAATATGGCAGTTAAGTCACCTTCTAACTCGTCTTTATTAAGCATCTCAAAATACTGTTCAACTGTGATTTGTTGCTTTTGATTAACACAGTTCATTTTATAGAATATTCCCCAATTTATTTGACGCAGATTAGCATAATTTAGTAAAAAAAATAGGTTTTGGTAATTCAAGCGAAACTGGGTGTGCTTTGACATTAATCTTGCTTTAATGAATTCACTGGATGTTAACTTTTGCTGGCGAATATGAAACTGACCACATTTTCCTTCTATGTAAAGATCAGGGAAGCACTTGACATCTAAATGTTTATCCCTTGAATCAAGCGGAGCAGCGTTGACCTTAAGCATTTAGTATAGTTGAGAAATAGAAGCGTTTCTCCTCCTTTCGTGCAAGGAAAATGGTATATTGTTCATAGTCAGTGTCTTTTTCAGAGAGTAGCGCACGAAAAACCAGTGGTTACCCAGTAAGGTTAATAGAAAACTCACGTTATAATTCCAACTTACACTCTTGTAAAACTCAACCAAAAGAGCAAACACTTGTATATTTAAAACTCCCCTATTTAGGTAACTCTAATTTAGCCCTTGAACGTAAACTTAAAAATATTAATGTACAAATTGTTCATCAAAAAGGTAAAACTCTAAAAAGAATATTTAAAAATCCCACCAAAAACAAAATAAACCATCATAATTATAAATTAAACCCAGATGGTGTCATATACCAGATTCCCTGCGGTGTGTGCCCTGAATCCTATGTCGGAGAAACAATACGACCAGTTGAAACTAGAATAAAAGAACACCAACGCGCAGTAAAAAACTCAGATCAAAACAATAGCTTAGCACATCATACACAAAAAACAGGCCACATCTTTAACTTTAATAATAAAAAAAATCCTACACTCTGAAAAACATATATTCAAACGTAAAATAGCAGAAAAAATTTTAATAAAAAAATCCGATAGTCTTAATATTGATAAAGAAAGTGAACTTTCACCTATTTGGAACATTGACACTATTATAGAACAAGATGGTCAAGCCCATAGGAATAGCTAGACCCATGACATTGTAATAGAGGCTGAAAAGATACTATAGCAGGGGCTTGTTATGCATGCATAAACGCTCATGCAAATCATGTTTTTCAAATCATGTTTTTCAAATCATGTTTTTCAAATCATGTTTTTCAAATCATGCTTTTCAAATCATGCTTTTCAAATCATGCTTTTCAAATCATGCTTTTCAAATCATGCTTTTCAAATCATGCTTTTCAAATCATGCTTTTCAAATCATGCTTTTCAAATCATGCTTTTCAAATCATGCTTTTCAAATCATGCTTTTCAAATCATGCTTTTCAAATCATGCTTTTCAAATCATGCTTTTCAAATCATGCTTTTCAAATCATGCTTTTCAAATCATGCTTTTCAAATCATGCTTTTCAAATCATGCTTTTCAAATCATGCTTTTCAAATCATGCTTTTCAAATCATGCTTTTCAAATCATGCTTTTCAAATCATGCTTTTCAAATCATGCTTTTCAAATCATGCTTTTCAAATCATGCTTTTCAAATCATGCTTTTCAAATCATGCTTTTCAAATCATGCTTTTCAAATCATGCTTTTCAAATCATGCTTTTCAAATCATGCTTTTCAAATCATGCTTTTCAAATCATGCTTTTCAAATCATGCTTTTCAAATCATGCTTTTCAAATCATGCTTTTCAAATCATGCTTTTCAAATCATGCTTTTCAAATCATGCTTTTCAAATCATGTTTTTCAACTTGGCTATCTGTGAACGCGTCTTTATATCTAATCTTTATTAATTTATCTTGGATACCCGTGTGAAAGCGGCTTTATATCTAATCTTTAATAATTTATCTTGGATACTCGTGTGAAAGAGGCTTTATATCTAATCGTTATGTATTTATCTTGGATACCCGTGTGTACGCGGCTTTATATCTAATCTTTATTAATTTTTAACTTAGATACCCGTGCGAACAGGCATTTATATATTATCTTTGTCATTTTATCTTGGGTACTCGTGCGAACGGGACTTAATATCCATTTTTTATTAAGTCATTTTTATCTTGGAAACGCGTCTCTATATCTATTATTAAGTCATTTTATCTTGGATACCCTGCGAACACGCCTTTATACCTAATCTTTATTAATTTTTACCTTGGATACCCTTGTGAAGGCACCTTTACATCTAATCTTTATCGTCTTATCTTGGATATCCGTGAAAACACCATAATATCTAAAATTTATTAATTCATTTTATCTTGAACACCCGTGAAAACACGCCTTTATCTAATCAACCTATAAGAAATTTTGAATATCTTCGAAAATATCTTTTGTATTAAATTTAAGTTTCAACAACATTGGTTTTTAGATTAAGTTAAATCATTTAGTCTGTTTTAATTTTAATTTAAATGAATATTACGTTTCAATTCAGTAAAAGCTATAACCTCAGAAGGCTCAAATAGACGCGAATCCAAAAGATACTATATAAGGCGTTCGTTTATCATTATAAACTAACAAGCGAGTAACGGTTGCTGCTCTTCAATGAGCTGTGGTGGATGTACGTTTACAGCATGGTAGAAGCTAATAACTGTATATGCGAATTCTATTGGAGGGTCAAGCTCCGTCGGTGATGACGTCTTCTGACGTCACCTACAGACAGATCCTCTCCGCGAACTAAAAGTTCACTCGGAGAGGTAAGAAGACGAAAGTTTTTCCTATTCGATGACGTAACAGACAGAACCTCTCCGTGAACTAAAAGTTCACTCGGAGAGGTAATGAGACGAAAGTTTTTCGATTCGATGACGTATTTCGTCTTCTTGCAAGACGCCAACGCCAACGCCGCAGTGAATATAGTAGCTAGACCCCACTAGGGTTGGGTCTAGCTAACTAGACCTCACTAGGGTTGGGTCTAGCTAAAAAATTGATTCTTCGACATAGGATATACTTGCTGGTAACGTGACGTCATTATACCTAAAATTAAATTTTCTGTATTAGAAACAACGCGTTAGCTGGCGTTGTTTATTTATACGTCTCAAAGAATTTCATTAGAAACGTCTATGGAGATTAACCTTATGCGGTAAAAACTTTGTCTGAATGATACTGAGATCGTCTCCGTCCGACCGCAACGTCGTTTCATTGAGAGTTTGCACTAGAGAGAAAGATAAATGGGCTAGCCTGAATATGGGTACTCTAAGATTATCTCTAAGAAACGTATAGATTAGAGGTAGAGCTTTGTACGTTTTTACGCGTTGCAAAGATAGGTTGAACGATGAAATATTGATAAGGTATATGAAGTAATAGAAAGTAAGGTGCCTGAATCGGTTTGAAAAGGGTTAAAACATTAGCTAAGCCAAGCTTTATTAATTGCCTCAAAATGATAAACAAAAATTTCATTTCTTCAACAGAAGAATGACAAGGAATGTCCATTGAGTTCGAGTTAATAGAGAAATAGTATAATTTTTATTGGGTGCCAGTGCTTCTCTTGGTTAAACAAAGATTTCAATAATGAAAGATTGATAAGGTGTGTGAAGTAAGAGAGAGAAAGGTGCCTGAATGGGTTACGAAAAGGTTAAAACATAAACTTAGCCGAGCTTTATTAATTGGTTCTAAATTGATAAACAAAAATTTAATTTATTAAACAATAGATAACCTTTTTTTAATGGTATTTTTTATGGGTAACTGAAAATTACATTCACTGGGTTCTTTTAATACGATAGCCCTCTTCAGCTGTTTAGTTTCGACTATTATATTATATCAGGGGTATCCCTTTAAATTCACCCTAATTCAACTTAAATAAAAAGTAGGCAAGATTTTCTTATCAATATATTTTTCAACTGTAATAAAAAGATATCGCTTCTTGGCCTATATAAGCGATATTTACAGATTCAGTACTCGTAGATGCACTGCGACAATGGGTGGTTTACGTTAGCCTTTAAAATTTTGGTGAACTCTCTCGCTTAAGCGATGGTGTCCCGTTCGATTGTTTCGGCAATCGTTTCGCACCTATATTTCGGTGATAATAGACCTCTTTCTCGCGATTAGAGTTCTTGAATAAAGCTAGGCGATATAAATTATATCGCATTACTTAGAAATGTAGCTAATTTAATCTATTATGCCTATGTTTGAACATTACGCAATGAAAGATCTAGGGAGTAAATATAACTTGAGTTGGACTTCATAGCCAAGTGATCATTTTTACACACAATTTAAAGTTTAACGTTATCAATCACCATAATATTTGAGTTTTGCGACAAGGATGAGCTTTAGATATTTAATAATTGGCCAACTACTTAATAGGAACGTCATTACTACTACTTAATGATGTTGCTATTAAGTAGTTGGCCAATTATTAGTCTGGATAGGCACATCCAAATCGCAGAACTCAAGTATATTAAAAAGTAAAATAAAGATTTAGAATGTTAAATAGGATAGTCGAAACGGAAACTGATGTCAGCGCGTTAAATAAAGGGCCACATATTTCTGGTCTCCTGAATTATGTTCTCCTGCTTAAATAGATTGTTCCGCCTTCCATGCCCATTATTTTTCGATGCGATTCAATATTATAAAATTTTGGATTAGATTATGTAATCCCTCGGGCTCGCCCGTCCCTCTTGTAACTTTGTAGGTACCGTTTGGCTAGGTAAGTTAATCGCACGAACTAGCCTGTCCCTTCAACAAGTTAATCCCTAGCTCGTGCTAACCCGTCGCTCTTGAATTATTTTAGGTAAGGTTAGGTTAGTTAATCCCTCTATTAAACCCATTCCTCCAACTAGTTAATCCCTCGGGCTACCCCGTCCATCTTGAAAAGTTAGTTAAGGCTAGTTAATCCCTGGAAGTAGTCCATACCTCAAAATATGTAATCAGTGCCAGATTACCAACTAGGCACTCGCCTAGGGGACCCGAGGGTCAAGTGGGCCCCCGACACCGAGGCGATGACGCCATTTGGCTAATAGTCAGCCTCATTTCATGGAGCTTTTAAATTCATCATTTATTTTTTTATTCTAAGTTATTCTGTTTATTTAAACTCATTTTCTATCTAAACTATACGTAGTGAAGTAGCGAGTTGAATCGGAGAGTTACTTTCAGTCTTTCAACTTCGTCCACACCGCCAACCGCCCAAAATGGAAAGCATCACCCCAGGCTCATTTTCTCTTGGCTCCTCTAGGCTTTAGCTCTCGTAGGTTATCCATCTTCGATTTTGTTTGATGCGCAGGAACTTTTCCTCTTGTGGTGGTTACGCTGGCTGGGGGCCGGCTTAGGCTTTTGTTTGTTAAGGAGGTGCACCGTACTGGGGAGCACACTACACCCCCCGCCCAAACCGTGCGGCCGTCATCATTTGGAAAAAGAGTGACGCACGCGAAACCACGCCGGGAACGGGTCAAAAGGTTATGTAGAACCAAGTGCGACCGCACTCGTTCGTGAGAACTAAGGTAGCAGAAGACGGGAAGCAACTGGGCGACCCCAACCCGCACAACACTACCATACGGTTCCCTCAGTCCATCCGTGACCCTAAGGATCGACGACAGTACCTCCCAGTAACGTGACGGCGCAGCCCCTGCTTAGCCCCAAACGGGATGTTCAAGGCGAGAGCCCACCGCGGAACCGCCGGGATATTTGGGCGCAATCGTCGTAAAAAGGTGGACGACATTATAAAATCCTTACCTGAGCGACGACAATGCGCCGAACGGCACCCTCTGATATATATCCCTACTCATGGTCGTGCTTCGCTGACGGCGCTGAGTCCGCCTAATGCGCTTTACGCCAACCTAACCTATCCCCACCTAACTCAACTCAACCTAACCCATCCAAACCAACCCAAAATAACCTAAATTAACCTAACCTAACATATTACAAGACGAATGGGTTAACCCGAGTAATTAACAAGTTTTAGGAACGGCCTAGTTCGTTTAATTATCTAACCTAGTCGACGGCTTGGCACGATTTGCCCCGCCATCCCTGTCTTAATAATAAAAATTAACTAACGTAACCTTACGTAAAAGGTTACAAAAGAGACGGTTCAAACCGATTTAATGTAATTGAAAAATCCTGCTTCTTTAAATCTTAACAATAGACAATTGAAACGTTAATTAAGATTTTTAAACGTAAGCAATGATAATATATCCAAGATTGGAGTCTGCCTTCTCGAATTCTTATAATCTTCTTCGCATTATTCAGTTTTATAAAAGAAATGAAAATGAAAATATTTCTTCCTTTCAGTTTAATTAAATTCAAATTCCGCTCAAGGCAATTGTATTTACTAAAAAAATTGATAACCAATAACTCTCTATATAGGGTCTAGAGTGAATTTTATGGGTTACTCATATATTATTATAGTCAATTAACGGGCTGAAGAAGAGAAAAATCCAGTGAATGTAATTTTCACTTTCCGATAAAAAAATACCATGAAAGAGACAATGGTTCTAAATACATTTTGCGTTTCAGGCAAAATGATTTTCAAACCAGTTGGGAAACCTCCCTGACGACCACGTGACCTGACCACGCTTAACTTCACAGACTCAAAAGCTCTGTAGGGGAGGTAAAAATTATTGGGAGACATTAGACCGAAACCCATTTGAAGGAAAAACCTGCACAGGCGTTGTAAACTTTGCTCAGCCTAACCTAATGAGGCTCGAATGACCCGGCGCCCAAAATAACCCGGCGCCCAAATGCCCGGCTCCCAACTGTCCGGTTCCGGGGATTAGCAGCTAATGCCTGCTAAATGCTAATCATAGATAGTGACTCGCTCCTGGTTGAGGGTCCCGGAAAATCGTGTGCCTAAGGGCCCGAAAGGGTAATAATCCGGCACTGTATGTAATCCCTAAGTCGGGCTAACCCGTCCCTCTTCTAATATTTTAGGTAATATTAGGTTATTAATGCTTCGAACTAGCTCGTCCTTTTTTCACTTTTTTAGGTAAGGTTAGGTTAGTTAACCTGTCTTTCGAGATTTTTACCAGGCTTTTAAATACGTATAGATTGAAGCCTATTTTTACGCTATAATTTTTATTCAGCATTTGTAAGAAATAAAGATTAAAAGACCCAAAGGCAAACTGGTGAAATGTGGAAAAGGTGTATATTGTTGCTAAAAAAGGGACAGAAATTATACAAAAACCTTGTTTTGCTTCGCACTTCAAAAAAGTGCATTTATACCGAAGAACTTCAAACCCGTGAAGGGACAGAAATTAATTATTAGAAAAAGAACAATTTAATATTTTTAGAAAAAGAACAATTTAATATTTTTAGAAAAAGAACAATTTAATATTTTTAAAATCATAGTTAGTGGTTTTAGTCTACTACTCCAAAAATTTTATTATGATAAAATATTTTCCAAAAACCGGATAAAGACGACCTAGGAAACCAATTATTCAAATACATTTATTGTTAAATTTCTAAATTTATTTAAGTAACATTTATAAAATATACAGTAGTTTACATTAATATTATTTATATATTTAGAAATTTAACAATAAATGTATTTGAATAATTGGTTTCCTAGGTCGTCTTTATCCGGTTTTTGGAAAATATTTAATCATAATAAAATTTTTGGAGTAGTAGACTAAAACCACCAACTATGATATTAAAAATATTATATTGTTCTTTCTCTAATAATTAATTTCTGTCCCTTCACGGGTTTGAAGTTCTTGGGTATAAATGCACTTTTTTGAAGTGCGAAGCAAAACAAGGTTTTTGTATATTAAATGTTTATAAATAAGCATGTAGATCTGTAATTTATTACACTTGACAAAGAATCTTGTAAGATTTGGAACGTTGTGTCGCCGCGATAAGATGTCTATTTACAACATCCCGGCTTAAGTTTATTGATATTTTTAATAAAAGTCATGAGTTTTTCGTAAATAAGTTCTCGTATCATTATGAGTAGCGTACCGTTTCCTTGTACCACCTTGTCATAAACCAGAGGTTCTGATCGGTCTACAATATGTTGAACATTTTCATTTATACAGCTAATTAATTGATTAGGTGAATGTGGAAGATGTATTTGAGAGAAAAGAACATTTACACCTTTTAATATTGTAACGCCTGGTAAACCTTGTTGACATCTACAATATCTTCCCACACTATTTTTGATTTTTTCGGCATACCTCGTACCATGATATAGAGTTCAGGGTTGTTAATCGGATCTTCCGGTCTAGGGAATTTTTTCAATGTTTCTTCAAGTGGCAACGGAAGGTGGAATGTTCTACCTTTCACTTTTTTCACCATATTCTGATTGGGTAAATGTTTGTTTGCGACGGGATTCATTGACATACCATCTGAAACGCTTTGGCGCGTTGAATTAGTATCTTTTCATAGTCATTAAACTCGTTTATCTGTGCTGGAACAGTACTAAAGTATGGATCATTTAGGACACTGTGTAGATTTTATATTTCGGTATCTACCGGGGGTTGGGAGAGCTATTTTTATTTGCCTTAACGCCGACTGAAAAACGCTAAGGTTGGCTAATTATGCCTGCTCATTAGGGATAATTCTAGGTTCTTAACATTGAAGATTCTTTCTAAGTATCACGAAGCTAGTTTAAATCATGACTACTATTTTGTAACGAAAATATATTTTATTTAGCTCCAGCGACAAGTTCCAATAAAGTTAAACAGTGAATGAATGAATTTTACAGTGGTAAATTTGGTTTTTATACCTTTTAACAATACAGTAAGATACGTCAGAGCGTTGGCGGAAACGAGCCAATATATGTCGCGTCCGTTCAACACTTAACGTACTCTTCGCCAATTCCCGGTCGTTCGTTTGTGAATTATTGAATATTATTTATTGAGCCGGAAATTGGCGAATTTCAAGAAATGATTTTAAATACAAGATTTTTAAAGAAAAAATGAAACCTTTTAAACAAATTAGTTTTTACACTCCCCATTGTGATATGTAGGCATCGAAATGTCACAAATATTATTATTACTAATTTTCATTATTTAGAAGTTCTAAAGAGTATAAAAGTTGTACTGGTCTACGAATTATGTTTGCATTATGAGTTTTTACAAGACATGCGCGAACCTTGTCATCCCGACCCTTTATTAATTCGGTAATGACACCTAATTTCCAACTGTGTTTTGGTATTAAGTCTTGATGTATCAGAACGACTTCACCCACTTTAAAGTTATTTTCTTTGTTTTTATTTTTGGCGTGGTGAACCGTTCTTAATTCTAGCAGATATTCTAACTGCCATCTTTTCCACATCTTATCATTTAACATTTGGCGATATTTGTATCTTTTAGTTAATTCTTCTCGAGACGAGGCGATATTTAATTTGAGGAAATTCTGAGGGGGTAGGCAATTTATTCTTTGGCCTAACAAAAAATGGGCTGGTGTTAAGGGTTCGGGCTCCGTGGCTTCGTTGAAAACGTAAGTTAGTGGTCGGGAATTTACCGCGGCTTCGGTTTCCGCTAATATGGTCTCAATTTCTTGGTAATTTAGTGTAGCTTGGCCTAAGATTTTTCAGAGAATGGTTTTTGTATTTGAGACCAATCTCTCGTAGAATCCTCCCCACCAGCTAGCTCTTTCTGCGATAAATTGCCAAGATATCCCTTCCCTTCCAAAATATTCTAGAAGTTCCTTTCTTTTTAAATTTTTCCAAATGGATTGAAGGTCTTTATTGGCTCTCTCAAACGTTTTCGCATTATCTGTGTATATAACTGTCGGTGCCCCCCCCCCCCCCGCCTGGCAACCATGCGCCTAAATGCCAATAAAAATTCATTTGTGCTAAGAGAAGGCAAAATCTCTAAATGCAGCGCTCTTGTTACTGCACAAGTAATTAAACAGATGTAGGCTTTATCTAATTGTTTATTTTTCCCTTGGTTATATTGAGGACCCTTTATATATATTGGTCCTGCGAAATCTATTCCAATTATCTGAAAAGGGGGTGCTTGTTCGATTCTAGTTTGAGGGAGAGGGGCGGAAGGTGCGTTACCTGGTCTAGCTCTAGCTCTTCTACACATTACGCAGTTTTTTACAATCTTTTTAGCTAGCTGTCGTCCAGAAATCACCCAATATTTTTCCTGAGCTTGTGTAATTGTAGTTTGGGTTCCCCCGTGTAACACCCTTTGGTGACATCTTTCCATAATAAGTTCGGACAAACGGTCTTTCTGATTCAAAATTATGGGGTGCTTTAGGTCATAAGCCATATTTGATTTTTCTAGCCTTCCTCCCACGCATAATAATCCCTGTTCATTAAGTATAGGATAAAGTGATGCTATTTTTGAAGCCGGTTTAATCGCTTGTTTCTTAGTTAATGCCATAATTTCTTCCACATACGTTTTTTCTTGGATAGTCTTTATCCATCTAATTTCTGCCGCAGCTATTTCCTCCGCTCTAATTGGGCCCACCTGTCTTTTAGGTTTATGTGAACGGTCTACAAATCTTAATACGTATGATGTGACACGAAATACCTTATCCAGGGAGCTAAACCTTTTTAAATCTATTATTTGGTCAAGGCTAGGTGTCTAATGATAATTTACTACCAAAACGTTAAGGCGTCTCTCTTTATCTAACTCCTCTTTGTACAGTTTGAACACTTCACAACCATGTAAAGGCCATTGTGATTTAGGTTGGCGAAGCCATGTCGGACCTCCCCACCATAACTCATGGGTACTAAGTTTTTCCCCTGGGACCCCCCTGGTTGGGATATCGGCGGGATTCTGTAGCCCAGGGCAGTGATTCCAATTCCCCGTATCTGTTAGCTTCTGAATTTCTATTACTCTATTCGTAATAAAGGGTTTCCAATTAGTGGGGGAATCCTTAAGCCAGTGTGTCCATAGATAATTTCGAATGTTTTCTTGTTTAAATATGTCTTTAATGTAATTAGCTAATCGGGCCCCTAAAACGCAACCCATCAATTCCAAACGTGGAATGGTCAATTTCTTTAAGGGAGCAACTCTAGTTTTCGAGGTTACTAATGTGACTCCTATTTCCCCTGAACTAGTGACGTAACGGGTGTAAATTACTGTGGCATAGGCTCCCTGGCTAGCATCGCAAAATGTATGAATTTCTAATTGGTCAATAGTATTATTTCCCTGAAAATAGTGTCTAGGTAATCTAACGTTGCCTAAGAGTGGGAGTTCGTTACACCAAGCTAAAAATTCATTGCGAAGTTCCCCTGTAATTTCTTCATCCCAGGTTAATTTTGTTTCCCATAGTTTCTGAAAAATGATTTTGGCTCTAATTGTAAAAGGCCCTAAAATACCGAGGGTCAAAAATTCTAGCTACCGTGCTTAAAACGTATCGTTTGGTAGGCTTAATATCTTGTAAAACTTCCATTAAACTATCTAATTTGAATGAAAACGCATCTTCGTCTGTTAACCATTTTAACCCTAAGGGCCCTTCAAATAATGGGACATGATTTTGAGTTCCTCTTTTCTCCCCCCAAAGGGATCTTAATTCTGGGGAGTTGGTTTGCCACTTGCGAAAGTTCATGTTAGCACTACTAATTAGTCTATTTATATTTACGGACAGTTCGAAAGCTTCGTCTACACTTTTGTCCCCACCTGTAAGGTCGTCTACGTATAATTCCTTATCTAAGATTGCTACCGCCTTCTTATCGGCCTCCTCCGTGTGATGTATGTGGTACTTTATAGTGTTTGATAGTAAAAACGGACTAGCGGTAATGCCGAATGGCACGCGGGTCATTCGAAGATGGATAAAATTATCTTCCTTTAATTCGTTACTTGGGTCATCACTATTATACCACAAAAACCTCACGGAGTCCCGTTCATGTTCTGCTAGCGCTATCTGCAAAATTGCCTTTTCTATATCTGCTATGAACGCAATTTTATGGACTCTAAATCTCAATAATATTAGCAACAAGTCTGGATTTAAATTAGGTCCACTAAACAATAGGTCATTTAAAGATAGCGCCCCTCTTGTATGGGAAGAACCGTCTAAAACTACCCTGACCTTAGTCGTGATACTTTGACTTCTTACTGCCTGAGGAGGTAGATAATAAGTGCCTGGGGGTTTTATTTCTGGTGTGGGTACTTCCTCAACTATTCCCAAGCGCAACTGTTCTTTAATCACTGCCTTACATTCGGCAAATAATTGGGGATCTTTCTTAAATTTCTTGGCTAAACTATTTCCCCTAATCGTGGCTTGCCCTAAATTATCAGGCAGCGTGCCTTTATCGGTTTTCCAGGGGAATGTTACGTGATATCTTCCATCAATCTTTCTAATTTCCTGACTGAATTTTTGCACAATTTCTGCGTTTTTGATATCCATTGTTGTTTGTTCCCCATCTTCTATACCTAAGCTTTCTAAGGTCCAATGTTTTTCCATTGTTTTGGAAATTTCCCTCTCTGTTAAACTAACTCTAAGGGCACTAACTTTGTTGCAGTGTACACCTACTCCCCCTTCCTTTTCGCCACAAGGACCTTGTATGGCCCACCCAAAACAAGTTTCTAACGCTACCAATCGGGGGCTAAATCTTTATTTTTCCAGTAACTATTTCCCAATAGTAATTCCCTCCAATTAGTATGTCCATGCTAGAACTGTCCATCAATTTATTGCTGGGTCTGTCCGCTAATTGTAAGCCTTTCTTTTGCATATGGCTTTCTATTTCTTCGCATTTCAAAGCGGTTATGGCATTGCAAACGTACGGGACTTCAATGGCTATAATTTTTACCCTTTGTTTAGGATCTTGTGTATTTTTTAAGGTTAATTTAACTTTGTTTCTAACCTCCTCGGTGGTGTTTTTCGTTCCTAATTTACTTATTTCTACTTCTATTTTTCCCACAATTGGTAACCTCAATTTCCTGGACAAATCTTCTCTTATAAAACAAGCTTTAGCCCCCGTGTCTAGCAAACACCTTATTTCTGTCCCCCCTGTATTCTCGGGAGATTTAGCTAAAGCAAGGGCCGTTTGTAATAATACTGTGTTTTCTCCCTCCTGCGTTGAAACCCTGGCGGAAATAACTTGGACTGATATTTCTTCGTTATTGTTACCCGTCCCTTTATTGCTAACGGAACCCTGATTTACTTCATTCTGTTCGCAGAGAGCGAAATTATGCCTTTTCTTACACTTTCGACAAAACTTTGAACTAACGTAACAATTTTGGGCTTGATGCGAGAGTTTGAGACAGACATAACATCTTCTTTCATCTAAAATCTTTTGTTTCTTGCTTTCTAAAGTATGTCTAACGCAATTAATGCTTTTGTGGGAACTATCTTGGCAAAATACACAATACATATTTTCTCCTCTATTATGAGATTGATAATTTTCCCTATGTTGGGAATTTGGTCTACTTACTAAGGTAGTGAGCGCTGAAGCCGAACTTTGGTATTTAACGGGTTTTCTAAACTGAGTTTCAGATAAGTTAATGGCGTTATTCGCCCGGTATAAATTCCCACTTCCAATACCTAAAAGAGCGTACGTTTCCCTACTTTCTACCTCTTCTTTTAAAAATTGCAATAGAGCGTCAATATTCCAATTAGCATCTTTGCTTCGCTTTCTACTGTATTCGAGCCTAATTTCGTCTGGAATGCTTTTTAAAAGGGCGGTGCATAAAAAGGTACCATTAGCCACGGTGTCTACCCCGAGTGACTTTAAACTCCTAATATTAATTTCACAAGAACCAAATAAACTTCTCAGAGCTTTGTGGTCACTAACCTTTTTAACGGGTTCCATGTTAAGTAATTTATTCATATGCGTATGGATTATTAAATCTTTTCGCCCAAATCTATCGTCTAGAATTTGTATCGCCTCGTCGTAAGTTCTATCTGACGCGAATAATCCCGCTAAAGCTACCCTAGCATCGCCTTCTAAGTATGACAATAAATAATTGAATTTTTCGACCTTAGGTAAACTCACGTTATCATGAATCGCTGATTTAAATTGGTTCCAGAAACTGCGGTGATTTGTCTGGTTGCGAGACTTCTTATGGCCCTGCGTGCTGATTTCAGGTTCGCTAGTTCAGCGTCACGTTTCGCCTTTGCTGCTTTCTCCGCCGGATCGATCGCCGACGCTGCCGAGCCTCCTTGGATTGGATCCGTCATCATGTAGTTTATGCCCCGTGGTATGGGCTAGTTGATCCTGTAGTATGGATCGTATGTTCCCGAAGTATGGAACGAAAGATCCCCGTAGTATTGGATCTTTCCTGTTTCTTCACTCTTTCTCGTTAACTTAATCCCTAATTCTGATTTTTCTTCCCGGGTTTCGAATGCACCATGTAGATTTTATATTTCGGTATCTATCGGGGGTTGGGAGAGCTATTTTTATTTGCCTTAACGCCGACTGAAAAACGCTAAGGTTGGCTAATTATGCCTGCTCATTAGGGATAATTCTAGGTTCTTATCATTGAAGATTCTTTCTAAGTATCACGAAGCTAGTTTAAATCATGACTACTATTTTGTAACGAAAGTATATTTTATTTTGCTCCAGCGACAAGTTCCAATAAAGTTAAACAGTGAATGAATGAATTTTACAGTGGTAAATTTGGTTTTTATACCTTTTAACAATACAGTAAGATACGTCAGAGCGTTGGCGGAAACGAGCCAATATATGTCGCGTCCGTTCAACACTTAACGTACTCTTCGCCAATTTCCGGTCGTTCGTTTGTGAATTATTGAATACTATTTATTGAGCCGGAAATTGGCGAATTTCAAGAAATGATTTTAAATACAAGATTTTTAAAGAAAAAATGAAACCTTTTAAACAAAATTAGTTTTTACACACTGGTTGACGGCAGTTGATTTGCTCTAATTTTTTAAGCATGAGTGACAAATGTGTCGGCTCGGATTTATTTTTATTTTGTAATAATCGAGTAGTTTTCTCCAAACGCTAGTGTCAATAGATTTTCTTAAGCGGTTTAGAGATGTAGGGGGTGGAGGGTAAGGGGATGGGGATGTGTATGTATATGTATATTTATATATATATATATATCAAGTTTATTAACTCGGAGAGAATTAAGATACCTAATTAACTTCCTAATAGTACAAATTCTCCCAATTTTCAACAATTGTCCACTTAACTCCAGGAATAAAACTCGTTCGGCTATGTTTAAGAATAGCTACCGCTATTTTTCTAAATCACAAAAAGAAGAGAAAAATTATGGTCCTAAAATTTTCCGACTGAAACCATTATTCACAAAGTTAACCACCACTTTAATAGGGTCACTCCAAGGCTTACCGTTCTATTTTTCCGCACTCACGCCAGGTGATCTTCGTTTTTACTGTTTGTCGATCCTGAAAACTTTCCACGATTGTTATTTCTTTGTTTTAATTGCAAAGAGCCATCTTTTATTTGAAAATATGGGAAATTGGTAGAAGAAAAACTCATAAAAATGAATTAAAAATTTATATATTGGAATAGGTCAATAGAGTAACTTATTGGGCTATATTGAAAAGGAGAACCGATACAAACCTGAAACTTCTCTAACAAAATGAACACTTTGCCAGTAAAAGTGAAAATAATGCAGTGACTCTTGCTTGGAGAGAACGACTCAAGAAATTTTTAATTTCTTTTATTAAATAGGTATTATTAAAAATTTGGTTAATCGTGTTGGATTTTAATACTAGGACATTTGTTGTGGATAAATAACGAAAGAAATAATATAACAATAAAGGTTTTTATTGAACTGAACGATTGAATGAGAAAAATTCGTTACAAATATTGCGCAACCAAAAGATACAAAAAAAAAAAAAACATTATATAAACAAAGGTATTGAAGTTTTACTATATTTTTGCTTGTCGTAGATTTTTTAATTATTTTTCTGAGCTCTCCTGGTACTAATTACTCTATAACTGTGTTAAAATCCCATAGGTTGGGTAAGTTAGGTTGTGTTGTTTTAAGCCGAAGCAGGTGATTTAGGAGCCGTCGTTTTCGCGTTGCCGATTGGGCGCCGTCGTTTTGGCGCCGCCGAAATATGGCGCGTCATCATATAGGCGCCGTCGATTGGGCGCCGTCGTTTTGGCGCTGCGGAATAAGGTGCGCCATCGTTTGTTAAAGAACAACAGCAACTCCCCATAAGAGTCTGGGTACACGTAATGTTAAAAATTTTGGTCTCTTTTATGAAAAATACGTATTTTATGATTAAAATAGGGTAGTTGGGGGATAATTTAAACGTAAAATTCGAGCTCACAACTGTAAATTTTGGGAATAACAACGAATGGAAGGTTTCTTCCATAATGTAAAGAATAGGAAGAATCTATGACTTTCGTGCCGGATATGAAAGCCTTCCCCCAGACGAAAATAGTGAACGGTTATTATTTTATATTCATAATTATGTTAGGAAAATATTGGAAAATAATTATTTTGTAACTGCCACGGGTATAGTGCTGGCGGCAAAATGAAATTCCTCTATTTTTGGTCTACATCGCCTCGAAATGGTCCCCAACGCCTGTAAAAGTGTTCCACTTGTCAAGCATTCATGCTATACTGTTTGCTAGCTTTACAGGGTTTGTGCAAAGACTATATAGCTTACTTGAAGAGTCTTTGGTGTATAATAAATCCGAAAAATAAATAGAGAAATATACCAATTAGTAGATACTGGAGTAGTATCTTTAATTTTTATTTCATATTAAACAAAACACACTTGTATAAAAAGCACAAACTATTCATGTAACATTGTACATTAACGGATGTCTGGCAGTTCAAGATCAGTGGCATCTTCACACACTTCACGTAATTTTGACTGGTACCAACTGCCTCGATCTTCATGGCGACGATAACCAAGATACCAGATTACGCTGCTAACGTTAACACAAGTACCTATCGTCAAACTGGCAACGAATTGAGGATAGTGAATTTCAAGACTTCCCGGTACTTCGTGAAAGTGATGTACGTGAGGTGGTAATGAGCGACTTTAAAACGAAACGCGCTGAATCTTATGTGGCTTTGACTATAGAGTAATCCGGCTCTTTCAGCGTCGAAGCGTCCAAAGTTGAACATGACTTAATTCGTATACGTGTGCCTGGTCAATTTTCCACCTCAGCTGTTCACCAAGCTCTCATTCGTTATGTACCTAACGGGACAGGTGTAAATGCCATTAAAGGCTGGTATTGCAATTGCAAAGGTGGCAGTTTGACGATAGGTACTTGTGTCCACGATAGCAGCGTAATCTGGTATCTTGGTTATTGTCGCCATGAAGATCGAGGCAGTTGGTACCAGTCAAAATTACGTGTAGTGTGTGAAGATGCCACTGAGCTTGAACTGCCAGACATCCGTTAATGTACAATGTTACATGAATAGTTTGTGCTTTTTATACAAGTGTGTTTTGTTTAATATGAAATAAAAATTAAAGATACTACTCCAGTATCTACTAATTGGTATATTTCTCTATTTATTTTTCAGATTTATTATACACCAAAGACTATTCAATTAAGCTATATAGTCTTTGCACAAACCCTGTAAAGCTAGCAAACAGTATAGCATGAATGCTTGACAAGTGGAACACTTTTACAGGCGTTGGGGACCATTTCGAGGCGATGTAGACCAAAAATAGAGGAATTTCATTTTGCCGCCAGCACTATACCCGTGGCAGTTAATTTTCCAATATTTCCCTAACATAATTATGAATATAAAATAATAACCGTTCACTATTTTCGTCTGGGGGAAGGCTTTCATATCCGGCACGAAAGTCATAGATTCTTCCTATTCTTTACATTATGGAAGAAACCTTCCATTCGTTGTTATTCCCAAAATTTACAGTTGTGAGCTCGAATTTTACGTTTAAATTATCCCCCAACTACCCTATTTTAATCATAAAATACGTATTTTTCATAAAAGAGACCAAAATTTTTAACATTACGTGTACCCAGACTCTTATGGGGAGTTGCTGTTGTTCTTTTTTTTTTCGAACCACCGATTACTAATATATTTTATGCAAACCCTTAATGTAGTGACCCAAATACTGTAATGGTTTAGGGTCAGATTTCTTATAGTTTGCTTGGAAACCCTTAAAGTACTGTTACATGTAATGTTATGGTTTAGGATCAGATTTCTTATAGTTTGCTTGGAAACCCTTAAAGTACTGTTACACGTAATGTTATGGTTTAGGATCAGATTTCTTATAGTTTGCTTGGAAACCCTTAAAGTACTGTTATAAGTAATGTAATGGTTTAGGATCAGACTGCTTATATTTTGCTTGGAAACCCTTAAAGTACTGTTACAAGTAATGTTATGGTATAGGATCAGATTTCTTATATTTTGCTTGGAAACCCTTAATGTACTGTTACAAGTAATGTAATGGTATAGGCATATGATAAATAGATTGATTTGAAACCCTTATTGTGCTGCTAAAAGTACTCTAATGGATTAGAATCAGATAACTACTCTATTTTTTTGGAACCCTTATTGTACTGTTCCAAGTACGTCAATGATTTAGGATCAGACTAAAAATATTTTATGGAAACCCTTATTATACTGTTACAAGTACTGTAAAGGTTCCGAATCAAATTACTAATATATTTTATGTAAACCCTTAATGTTATGATTATAAATATTAACCACAGTAAAAATATTCTTGCAAACTTCTATTTTATTCTTAATTCCTAAGATTAGTAATTATTTACTTGTACAATTTTTTTGATAGTGCCTTTACTTGAGCACATAGTTTGGTTGAATTTAACCCCAAGAAAAATGACTCTATAAAGCTCAATGTTTTAGTCAAATATTCCGGGTATTCAACATTGAAAATCCAGTAGGAGGCAAACAAGGCACACATGGCTGATAAAAAGTCATACGCGAAGGTTACGTTTTCCCTGTCAATATAAAGTTCGTATGTTTCACAAGAAAATATACTCTTTCCGGTATAAACGAGTATTGGTGTTTTTGGCATAGTTTTGGAAACATCAGATTTTTTACGAAAAAACTGTAAATAGCTCTCCTTTAAAAGGCCCGGAAGTAGTACAAGTGTATATGCACATTTTGCACCTAAAATTAATAATAAAAAAAAAAATAAGCATAAGAAACCATTACGTATTTCTGTTATATTTTAGGGAACAATAACAGAGAAAGTATTAGTAGGTTGGTTGAAGAAGGGTTATAAATATAAGAAAAAAAAAAACAGATACTAACTTGTTTGAGATTGAGCATCTGGTAGACTAGTTACGCTCCCCATTAATTCAGCCCTAATTTCAACAGATTCTTTTTGATTAAGGTTCCAAATTTTACTAGAATAGCTTTTAAAAGCTTCTTCTAATTTTCCCTCAATCTCAACATTTGTTTGCCTGAAAAATTCCAAATTGATCTGAAATACAGTTGAAATGTTAGTTATGCAGGAAATGAGTCCGTATAGTAAAAACATCCATTAATTGTTGCTACCTGTCTAGCATCACGAAGAGCAGGATAAGTTTCTAGCACTGCTTCCAAAGTCATTTTCTCTATCATTTTTCGCCTCTCCAAAAAAGTCCGTTTCATTCTAACATCAATTATCATCCAATCCTTAACGGATTTTTGCATTTCTTGTTGCATGTATTTTATATGGTCGCTAAGGCTTGATTCATCTTCCATGTGCTGCAAATTCTTTCAAAGTGTATCTTTTAAATTATAATAATCAGTTTATCTTACCGGTTCTGTGCGAATGTTTAATCCACTCCCTACTGGCAATATTTGACAAGTCTTTGTACTAGTTTCTGAAGAGTTTTTACCTCCCCGAGTGAACTAGTTCACGGGGAGGTATTACGTTCGTCGTATCAGTCTGTGTGTGTGTTTGTGGCTTCCGGTGTTCACAATTTCCGGTGTAACCGGATATCACGTGACCTTAATAATCGGATCAAAAGTCTAGTGACGTAATCATGCCTTCTTATCGTTCAATTCCGTTCAACGGGAATTCCTATAATCTGGCTGCCAAATTGAGCTTCAGGTGTCGTGCAATATTATGCAACCGGACGTCTCCCATTGCATATTATCACCTTCCACCATCCACATCATGGTCGAACCTCGATGCCGGACAGTTGAAGGCGATTATAGCCAATGGGACGTCTCCCACTGTTATAATCACCTCCGACCATCCACACACCAAGGTCCAACCTCCAGTTTCCGATCTCAGCGGGCCATACTAGCGAGGCGTCCCTCACTAATATGGTCCACGTCAACCATCCACTCTCCAAACATCGCCCCCCAAGGGTAAATTGACCGACACGTGAACACTCAATGCCAGAACCTTTGAGCTTATATAATTTTGATAGATTGATTTAATTTTTTAGCTTAGCCACCGTTGTTAAAATTGTAGGTGTTTCTTTTATCATGGGATTGAATTTTTTAATTAGTTTATCGTTTCTCGGCGCATATATAAGCGCGAAATACTGATTCGGCCGTCATTTAATTGCGTATCTATAGACCGAGTATCACCAAAAACCGAAATTTTACGCCATAAGCCTTGTTTTGGCCTCACAGGCGAAAAGATAATGTGTTTATTGTTTATTGAATAGGTTTGCTTAGGATTGTGTCAACTATTCCGAAGTCATGCATATAAAGTTTTGCTTATTGGCGTTATTTGGTTTACAAATACTCTAGTACCGTATTTCCCATATGGTTTTATCAGAGGAACCTTGACCTTTTTTTCTTTTTAATTGATTTTAATTCTTGAAAGACTTGCTTAATCCATAATTTATTTACTTCTTGATCAAGCTAGTTTACATAAAAATTCCCTCTATGAAATTTTGGATTCTTCGAATTCTTCGAATTCAACTTATTCTCGGTAACAAATTAATTTTTCCTTTCAATTATTTAATTGATGTATTTAGTGTTTAATTGAGATATTCTTATTATATCTGTACCAAATATTTACTGAAGATTGCTATTTTCAATCGCTTGAATTCTAATTTTGTTAATGGTATTTTTATCGATAACTGAAAATTAGATTCACTGGGTTCTTCTACTCGGGTAGCCCTCTTCAGCCCTTTAATTTTGACTATTATATTATATCATGAATATCCCATTAAATTGACCTTAAACTGATACAAAATGTTAAAAATTATAGTCGGGTAAACTCTCCTTGAACAGAAGTACAGTATGTTTCCCGTATTTAAAAAACAACAATTTTGAATAAAAAGTGGATATCTGATGTTGAAAAAAAATAGGCTTCAGTTTCTCCGCTATAAAACCAAGAAACATTTTCCATAATTTTCATAAGCAAAAGTAGCCGTGTTCAGTGATCTTCGTTAGCAGACCCGGAGACGAAAGAACGCTATAATAACTTTAGTGAGATAATCAACCAGCGCAGAATGTCATCACCATTTGAAGTCAACAGAGCAAGGACACGGCTTTCATTTATCACAAGAAAGAGACGACCTGGCTATGAAGAATTGACACATGCAAGCAGTTAGTGTTTTCGAACTCGACTTATGAGATACCTACAGTCAGTAAAAGTTCGACAGTTCTTAATATGCCTCGTTATTCTAAACATAAAAGGAGCTATTCAAGTATAAATATTAACGGTATGGAAACTAGTCTACATTCGGTCTTTAAGATATTTTTTTTTATCATAGGAGTGGAAACTAACGTCTTGTCAGCCGGTTTGGAAAATAACCTCTCGACCAGCTCCATCCTTGGATTCTTCCAATGACTGGGATCTGTCGTATGATGAAATATCAGTAATGGTCGTCAAACAAGAACTTCAGACGAAAACTGTACCGAAATAAATTGCCAATCATCTACCGACAATGGAACATTCAGCCTATAATATTTTCTGGTTTGTCCAAGAGGAACTTGCTACCATATCTTCGACGTTTTAATTCCTTGTCTTCCTTGCCATCCCAGACTAAATGCTTCGTCTTTATCAAAGATAATCACACAGTACAGCCTATGCTCAAGTGTTAACTTATATTACAAGAATTTGTATTTTACATATTTACTTTGAAAATAAACAGTTCATTTGGTGTGTCTATTAAGAAGTCTACGCCATGCCGCATATAATTATAGTTAACGAAGGACATATCATTTGGTGTGTCTATTAAAAAGTCTACGACCTGCCGCATATAATTATGAGTAATGCAGCACACTCTTTTGCATTTTCTGAATCCTTGAGGTTAAAGGAAAATACTTATATTTCGTAACGTGGATGGGAAATAAAGAAGTGTGAATTAATGTGAATCTTCTACTCTTCCAATACTCTACATAACTTTTCATTTATTTTAGGTAGGGTTAGGTTAGATAATGTTCCCTTAACGTCGGGGTCGGGGAGGTTATATTTTGGTTTCCCAACTTGTTATTCGTAAAAATAGACTATCTCAATTTTCTCGGTTCATTTTAAACAATGAATTACATTCTTGTTCTCATATAAATATTTAAATATATTGGCTATGTACAAATAGGACAGTTGTTGGCAACGACAATATAACGTTGAATACACCGGCTCTCGTCTGATCAGCAAAGTTAAGCAGCTTCGAGCGCAGTTAGTACTTTTGAGGTTGACCACCAGGGAACACTGCGTGTTGTTGTCCTTTTGATAATTTTTAGATATTACATTTCATTTTCATTTGTAAAAATAGAATCTCACAATTTTCTCGGTTCATTTTAAACAATGAATTACATTCTTGATCTTATATAAATATTTAAATATATTGGCTATGTACAAATAGGGAAGTTGTTGGGAACGACCATATCACGTTGAATACACCGGCTCTCGCCTGATCAGCAAAGTTAAGCAGCTTCGAGCGCAGTTAGTACTTTTGAGGTTGACCACCAGGGAACACTGCGTGTTGTTGTCCTTTTGATAATTTTTAGATATTACATTTCATTTTCATTTGAAAAAAATAGACCCACAATTTTCTCGGTTCATTTAAAACAATTACATTCTGGTTCTTATATAAATATTTAAATATATTGGCTATGTACAAATAGGACAGTTGTTGGCAACGACAATATAACGTTAAATACACCGGTTCTCGTCTGATCAGCAAAGTTAAGCAGCTTCGAGCGCAGTTAGTACTTTTGAGGTTGACCACCAGGGAACACTGCGTGTTGTTGTCCTTTTGATAATTTTTAGATATTACATTTCATTTTCATTTGTAAAAATAGTATCTCACACTTTTTTCGGTTCATTTAAACAATTACATTCTGGTTCTTATATAAATATTTAAATATATTAGTTATGTACAAATAGGACAGTTGTTGGCAACGACAATATAACGTTAAATACACCGGTTCTCGTCTGATCAGCAAAGGTAAGCAGCGTCGAGCGTAGTTAGTATTTTGAGGTTTACCACCAGGGAACACTGCGTGTTGTTGTCCTTTTGATAATTTTTAGATATTACATTTCATTTTCATTTGAAAAAAATAGACTCACAATATTCTCGGTTCATTTAAAACAATTACATTCTGGTTCTTATATAAATATTTAAATATATTGGCTATGTACAAATAGGACAGTTGTTGGCAACGACAATATAACGTTAAATACACCGGTTCTCGTCTGATCAGCAAAGTTAAGCAGGTTCGAGCGCAGTTAGTACTTTTGAGGTTGACCACCAGGGAACACTGCGTGTTGTTTTCCTTTCGATAATTTTTAGATATTACATTTCATTTTCATTTGAAAAAAATAGACTCACAATTTTTTCGGTTCATTTAAAACAATTACATTCTGGTTCTTATATAAATATTTAAATATATTGGCTATGTACAAATAGGACAGTTGGTGACAACGACAATATCACGTTGAATACACCGGTTCTCGGATGATCAGCAAAGTTAAGCAGCTTCGAGCGCAGTTAATATTTTGAGGTTGACCACCAGGGAACACTGCGGAATGATGTCCTTTTGATAATTTTTAGATATTACATTTCATTTTAATTTGAAAAAAATAGACTCACAATTTTCTCGGTTCATTTAAAACAATTACATTCTGGTTCTTATATAAATATTTAAATATATTGGATATGTAAAATAGGACAGTGGTTGGCAACGACAATATAACGTTAAATACACCGGTTCTCGTCTGATAAGCAAAGTTAAGCAGCTTCGAGCGCAGTTAGTACTTTTGAGGTTGACCACCAGGGAACACTGCGTGTTGTTGTCCTTTTGATAATTTTTAGATATTACATTTCATTTTTATTCGTAAAAAAAATAATCTCACAATTTTCTCGGTTCATTTAAACAATTAATTACATTCTGGTTCTTATATAAATATTTAAATATATTGGCTATGTACAAATAGGACAGTTGGTGACAACGACAATATCACGTTGAATACACCGGTTCTCGGATGATCAGCAAAGTTAAGCATCTTCGAGCGCAGTTAGTACTTTTGAGGTTGACCACCAGGGAACAATGCGTGTTGTTGTCCTTTTGATAATATTTAGAAATTACATTTAATTTTATCAATGGTTTTTTATTATAGACAAGAAATTCCAAACAGTTGGTTGGAGCATGGGACGGTTACCCAGAGGTCGGTGGTTCGAATCCACCCTGAGGCGTGTTGTCATTTTTCGTCTCAGGGTGGATATTGATATCTCAATTTTCTCGGTTCATTTTAGACATTCAATTACATTCTTGTACTTATATTAATATTTAAATATATTGGCTATGTACAAATAGGACAGTTGTTGGCAACGACAATATAACGTTAAATACACCGGTTCTCGTCTGATCAGCAAAGTTAAGCAGCTTCGAGCGCAGTTAGTACTTTTGAGGTTGACCACCAGGGAACACTGCGTGTTGTTGTCCTTTTGATAATTTTTAGATATTACATTTCATTTTCATTTGTAAAAATAGTATCTCACACTTTTCTCGGTTCATTTAAACAATTACATTCTGGTTCTTATATAAATATTTAAATATATTAGCTATGTACAAATAGGACAGTTGTTGGCAACGACAATATAACGTTAAATACACCGGTTCTCGTCTGATCAGCAAAGGTAAGCAGCATCGAGCGTAGTTAGTACTTTTGAGGTTTACCACCAGGGAACACTGCGTGTTGTTGTCCTTTTGATAATTTTTAGATATTACATTTCATTTTCATTTGAAAAAAATAGACTCACAATTTTTTCGGTTCATTTAAAACAATTACATTCTGGTTCTTATATAAATATTTAAATATATTGGCTATGTACAAATAGGACAGTTGTTGGCAACGACAATATAACGTTAAATACACTGGTTCTCGTCTGATCAGCAAAGTTAAGCAGCTTCGAGCGCAGTTAGTACTTTTGAGGTTGACCACCAGGGAACACTGCGTGTTGTTGTCCTTTTGATAATTTTTAGATATTACATTTCATTTTCATTTGTAAAAAATAGAATCTCACAATTTTCTCGGTTCATTTAAACAATGAATTACATTCTTGTTCTTATATAAATATTTAAATATATTGGCTATGTACAAATAGGGAAGTTGTTGGCAACGACCATATCACGTTGAATGCACCGGCTCTCGTCTGATCAGCAAAGTTAAGCAGCTTCGAGCGCAGTTAGTACTTTTGAGGTTGACCACCAGGGAACGCTGCGTGTTGTTGTCCTTTTGATAATTTTTAGATATTACATTTCATTTTCATTTGAAAAAAATAGACTCACAATTTTCTCGGTTCATTTAAAACAATTACATTCTGGTTCTTATATAAATATTTAAATATATTGGCTAAGTACAAATAGGACAGTTGTTGGCAACCACAATATAACGTTAAATACACCGGTTCTCGTCTGATCAGCAAAGTTAAGCAGCTTCGAGCGCAGTTAGTACTTTTGAGGTTGACCACCAGGGAACACTGCGTGTTGTTGTCCTTTTGATAATTTTTAGATTTTACATTTCATTTTCATTTGTAAAAAATAGAATCTCACAATTTTCTCGGTTCATTTAAACAATTAATTACATTCTGGTTCTTATATAAATATTTAAATATATTGGCAATGTACAAATAGGACAGTTGTTGGCAACGACAATATCACGTTGAATACACCGGTTCTCGTCTGATCAGCAAAGTTAAGCAGCTTCGAGCGCAGTTAGTACTTTTGAGGTTGAACACCAGGGAACAATGCGTGTTGTTGTCCTTTTGATAATATTTAGATATTACATTTAATTTTTATTCGTAAAAAATAGACTCACAATTTTCTCGGTTCATTTTAAACAATGAATTACATTCTTCTTTTTATATAAATATTTAAATATATTGGCTATGTACAAATAGGGAAGTTGTTGTTAACGACCATATCACGTTGAATACACCGGTTCTCGTCTGATCAGCAAAGTTAAGCAGCTTCGAGCACAGTTAGTACTTTTGAGGTTGAACACCAGGGAACAATGCGTGTTGTTGTCCTTTCGATAATTTTTAGATATTACATATAATTTTTATTCGTAAAAAATAGACTATCTCAATTTTCTCGGTTCATTTTAAACAATGAATTACATTCTTGTTCTCATATAATTATTTAAATATATTGGCTATGTACAAATAGGACAGTTGTTGGCAACGACAATATAACGTTGAATACACCGGCTCTCGTCTGATCAGCAAAGTTAAGCAGCTTCGAGCGCAGTTAGTACTTTTGAGGTTGACCACCAGGGAACACTGCGTGTTGTTGTCCTTTTGATAATTTTTAGATATTACATTTCATTTTCATTTGTAAAAATAGAATCTCACAATTTTCTCGGTTCATTTAAACAATTAATTACATTCTGGTTGTTATATAAATATTTAAATATATTGGCTATGTACAAATAGGACAGTTGTTGGCAACGTCAACATAAAGTTAAATACACGGGTTCTCGTCTGATCAGCAAAGTTAAGCAGCTTCGAGCGCAGTTAGTACTTTTGAGGTTGACCACCAATGAACACTGCGTGTTGTTGTCCTTTTGATAATTTTTAGATATTACATTTCATTTTCATTTGTAAAAAATATAATCTCACAATTTTCTCGGTTCATTTAAACAATTAATTACATTCTGGTTCTTATATAAATATTTAAATATATTGGCTATGTACAAATAGGACAGTTGGTGACAACGACAATATCACGTTGAATACACCGGTTCTCGGATGATCAGCAAAGTTAAGCAGCTTCGAGCGCAGTTAGTATTTTGAGGTTGACCACCAGGGAACACTGCGGAATGATGTCCTTTTGATAATTTTTAGATATTACATTTCATTTTCATTTGAAAAAAATAGACTCACAATTTTCTCGGTTCATTTAAAACAATTACATTCTGGTTCTTATATAAATATTTAAATATATTGGATATGTAAAATAGGACAGTGGTTGGCAACGACAATATAACGTTAAATACACCGGTTCTCGTCTGATAAGCAAAGTTAAGCAGCTTCGAGCGCAGTTAGTACTTTTGAGGTTGACCACCAGGGAACACTGCGTGTTGTTGTCCTTTTGATAATTTTTAGATATTACATTTCATTTTTATTCGTAAAAAATATAATCTCACAATTTTCTCGGTTCATTTAAACAATTAATTACATTCTGGTTCTTATATAAATATTTAAATATATTGGCTATGTACAAATAGGACAGTTGGTGACAACGACAATATCACGTTGAATACACCGGTTCTCGGATGATCAGCAAAGTTAAGCAGCTTCGAGCGCAGTTAGTACTTTTGAGGTTGACCACCAGGGAACAATGCGTGTTGTTGTCCTTTTGATAATATTTAGAAATTACATTTAATTTTATCAATGGTTTTTTATTATAGACAAGAAATTCCAAACAGTTGGTTGGAGCATGGGACGGTTACCCAGAGGTCGGTGGTTCGAATCCACCCTGAGGCGTGTTGTCATTTTTCGTCTCAGGGTGGATATTGATATCTCAATTTTCTCGGTTCATTTTAGACATTCAATTACATTCTTGTACTTATATTAATATTTAAATATATTGGCTATGTACAAATAGGGAAGTTGTTGGCAACGACCATATCACGTTGAATACATCGGTTCTCGTCTGATCAGCAAAGTTAAGCAGCGTCGAGCGCAGTTAGTACTTTTGAGGTTGACCACCAGGGAACACTGCGTGTTGTTGTCCTTTTGATAATTTTTACATATTACATTTCATTTTCATTTGAAAAAAATAGACTCACTATTTTCTCGGTTCATTTAAAACAATTACATTCTGGTTCTTATATAAATATTTAAATATATTGGATATGTAAAATAGGAGAGTTGTTGGCAACGACAATATAACGTTTAATAAACCGGTTCTCGTCTGATCAGCAAAGTAAAGCAGCTTCGAGCGCAGTTAGTACTTTTGAGGTTGACCACCAGGGAACACTGCGTGTTGTTGTCCTTTTGATAATTTTTAGATATTACATTTCATTTTCATTTGAAAAAATAGACTCACAATTTTCTCGGTTCATTTTAAACAATGAATTACATTCTTGTTCTTATATAAATATTTAAATATATTGGCTATGTACAAATAGGGAAGTTGTTGGCAACGACCATATCACGTTGAATACACCGGTTCTCGTCTGATCAGCAAAGTTTAGCAGCTTCGAGCGCAGTTAGTACTTTTGAGGTTGACCACCAGGGAACACTGCGTGTTGTTGTTCTTTCTTATCAACGTGGACTGTAAATGTAAGTTTTTCGTCAAACCATAAGCCCAAATATTTGTACACTTTTACTCTTTTCAATTTTAAATTATTTAGAGTTATATCTACCCCCTCTGGAATAGGTTTGTTTACATTTGAAAAAATTATATAGACGTTTTGTCCAAGTTCGCTTCTAAATCGTTCGCCTTTAGCCACATTACAATTTTAGTTAGGTGAGAGTTGGTTCGTTTACCCAACTCCACTAAGTCTCTATCACCATCTAAATCAATTGTGTCATGTGCGAAGACGCGTCGTACACTATTCTCATTTTTGTGGTTTCGCTACTTTCTCGAATTACCGCTCGATGGGGGATATAATAGCATGGGCTAGGCTCGGCACTGTTTATTTTTTCTTTAACCCTTTCTACTATCCCCGCTTTCACCTGCTCCTGGATAATCTCATCGTACTTAGTTAGGTCTCTGGGGCTCAATTCTAACTTCCTCACTAGATTATTTGTTCGCCTTTTGGCTACTTCTAAATTATCTCCCATTGTTTCTTGATTAGGTTTCCATGGTAGCGACACCTCATATCGTCCCTCCTTAAACCTTATATTTTCCTCAAAGGCGCTAAACGTAGTTTCGAACGGATTAGTTTTTCCTTCTTCGCTATCAATTCCCATTGACTCTAGATTCCAAAAAGCGCTTAATTGTTCCGACACTAATTTCTCTTCCGACCGGGCTACCACGTGGATCACAGCTATTGAATTTACTCTTACAGATGACTCTTCCCCTTCCGACCTTCCTTGAACTGTCCATCCTAAAATGGTATTGATAGCCATTAAATCTGGAGAAAGCCTTTCAAATTGCCCGTTCGCTACTCTCCAGAAATAATCTGCCCCAATCAAAACCTCAATGGGAGGGTTGGGTCCTGCCCTATCTTCCCCCCCTGAGTCCGACAATTTCCAATTTCGCTTTCTCATTTCAAATTTTACCCTTTCACCTGGTATCGCAAATACTGCCCCGTTTATAGAGGGAGTTTCTAAGGCAACAATATCTACTCGCACGCCCGTGTTTTCGTTTTTGAGGGTAACCTTAACTTTTCTGCGCGTTGATCTTATTGGGGTTTCGCTTTCAAAGGCAAAAAGGGTCATATTTTCGCTACCTACAACTTCTAGCTGTAGTTTTCGGGACAATTCCTCCGTTATGAAACTTCGGTGACTCGCACCGTCTAGTATGCACCTAACTTCTAGGTTTTTTCCTGACTTATCGCTAATTTTTGCTCTTGCCGTTTGTAAAAGGATTACGCTCGATTTATCTGAAACTGTAGTAAGGGTCGCGGAATTTTGACTTTCAGGTCGCACAATAACCTGTTCGCTCTGCACTGGTTTTGAGGGGTTTAAGGTCTTATTTACGGCTTGATCGCATACTACCTGATGATGTTTGCGCTTACAATTTCTACAATATTGTATTCTACCTATGCATTGATGGGCTGAATGACCGGTTTTCATGCATAGATAGCACAATTTTTTCTGACTTACGATAGCTCTTTTATCTGGTATTGAAACTCCTGTACAGTTATAAAATGGGTGATCGGCACTATCACAAAATACACAATTCCTAGTATAAGTTGTGACGCCAGTATTAAGCGCTGCTGCGGAAAATGACTTAGTAGGCAGATTCCTATTGTTTTGAAAACTTTTAACACCTGGCTTCTCTAGAGGGTTACTGTTAGCTCTTGATTGTTGGGATCCCGTTCTATGAACGGCTAAGGCCCTTTCTCTACATTGAATTTCGTCACTCAAAAATTTCAGTAATTCATCAATTTTCCAAAGGTTCTTTTCATCCCTCCCTCTAGTGTATTGTTCTAAAAGATCCAATGGTATTAACCCCCCAACAATATGAGCCAACAATTCTCCGTAGCTTTCTGTCAAATGACCTAAAGAAGCCAAGCTCCTAACCTCAATTTGGCACGTGTCATGCAGCTGCCTTAGACCCGCTACGTCCGTAGACTTTGATACAGGACTTAATTTTAAGAAATTATTCAACCTCGCGCTAACCTGTAAATCCGTTCTACCAAATCGGTCTTTTAAAATCTGTACAGCTACTAGATAATTTTCCTCTGTTAACGTTAACCCTTCAATAGCCGTTTCCGCGGCTCCTTTTAAATAGGATTTTAAGTAATTGAACTTATCTGTGCTGTTTAATTGGTGATTCGCGTGAATTGCTCCCTCGAATTGAGTCCAAAAAGCATGAAACTTGTCCACGCTTCCGTCAAATTTCTTTATTTCTAATTTCGGGAGTCTAACTGCTGCTGACGTCACTTGATTTACTCCCGTTACTATCACAGTTTATGTACTTGATGGGTTTCCGACGCTCGATGCCGGGCTTGTAGGACTTGTTATGCTTCCGACGCTCGATGCCGGTGTTTTTCTCTGATCGGTGATCCACTTTTTGGCTCGACCTCTCCAGTGAACTAATCGCTCTTGATATTTATCGATCTCCTCCAGCTGCTCGTCCTGCTCTTGATCGTTCAGTAATACTAGTATCTTACTGTCCAAGGCTTCCAATCTTGGCTCTTTGTCATTTAGTTGTTCTATACAATCACTTAAGACTTGCTCACAAATAACCGTTGCTTTTCCCAGTTCATCTTTTATGTGATTGCAGGCGCGCGTTACGCCGTCACGTATCGTCGCTCGTTGTTTTTCCAAAAGTTTTAAATCCGACATCGCTCACCAATTATCTTTCCAATTTTATTCGTCTATCGCGAGGTTCCCGGGTTTCGGCACCAAATTTATCTTGATTTTTTGCTGTGGGTGTTTGCGCGAAACTAGCTTTTGGGAGAGCTTAACTTTAAAAATTAAATCCGCGGACTGAAACACAGATCTAATAGCACGAATTAGGGTTCTGGAACCTAGCACGTTGATATCTCGCGAAGTAGGCGAAATGATTGGACAGACGACGGGCTTTAAAACAATAATAAGGTTTAGTTTTAATGACTGCACTTAGTCGAAAAAAAGTAATTTTTAGCCCTTGCACGAGGCTCTAATTTCACAAGTTTTTTTTTATGGCGCACCTTGCCTAAGTTAACCTGCACATGTGGAATTTTATTTCTTACTGGTCAGTGAAAAGTCCCCTGGAAGAAAACTCTCTTCCCTTTTCTTTTTACGTTAAAACCCAAAAAAAGAAAGCCCCGATTTTCGGTTCCTCCTCTCAGCGCTTGGTTCCCCTGGACCCCCGCCTCGTATATAAAACTAGTTCTTTTCGACGGGACTTCCAAGATCCCCCTTTCTTAGAATTTTGTTGCTAGTTTGAAGGGTTTTTCCCAGGTGACCTTCCATTACCAATAAATTCTTAAACGATACAAAAGGAATACATTTGAACACTAAACAAAATAAAGGGAATATGACACTACAATATTAAAACATTTTTCACAAGGTTAAATTTTACAATCGATCGTAATTTTAATGAATTGGTTTTTAACATAGGATCCCCGCCTCATAACATCGCCTTCTTCTATTCTTTGTTCTATCTTTAAATTTTTGTATAATAATGTTTGAACTATTCCACTCAGGTCCTTCCTAGTTTCTATCTCTCAATCTTTTATTCCCTTTATCACTAAGTTTTTCCTTCGTGCGATTACTTGGAGATTCTCTGTTTTTAGTCGGTTTACTTCTACTTTATCTTTTAATATTTTTATTTCTGCCTCATAATCATCTTTCATTTGGTTAAGCTCGAATTTTATACTTGGTACATCTTCTATCACCCCTTGTATGGTAAATATTTGCGTATCTATATTAATTATCTTCTCATTGAACACATTAAAGTTATCAGCTAGTGTATTTGTTTGAGTTTGAATAGAATCTAGTTTCTCATTTAATTGTTTGGAGCCGTTTTTTTGCGTAGACTGAATTTTTTTAATTTCCTCTAATATTATTTCAAAATTCATTGTAGGCTCCGTCGTAGAGTTTCCTCTACTTCGTAAGTTTGGCATGGGTATGGCTCGGGCAGAGTTTTTAATATAGAGACAGTAGAAAAAGTAAATCTCACCTAAGAAAGAGAAATTGAATATGACACGTTAGATCCGTCAAAGTTTTGCTGGACTCTGCCCGAGTCAGCTCGCAGGCACCGTATGAAGTTCTATTTATTTTCTTGTATGGTTTTTTTAGTAGATTTGGCGCTATGATTTTTTATTTTCACCAACGCGCAGAAGGTTGATTCTCAATTATATTATCGTATTTTTACTATTATTTGGTACACCGTAGGGTTTACCCCCATTTCGCCCAAAACATTTGGCCCAATCTCAAATAATCTAACCTAACCCTACCTAACCTAACAATTGGGCGAAATGGGAATAGATCATTTTGGGCGAAATATTTGGGCGAAATGGGAACACACCCACCGTAGAGAAGGTGTTTCTCGGACTTTTGTAATCTATATTAATCACATAACGATATTATAGTTAATTATATCCTAGTCTTTATACACTTCGATTAGCACGCTCTGGATATGACCCGCTCCGTTGATTTGGTAACGCAATGTGACACCGGAAAATAAGCTAAGCCGGGTTCACGGAGATCAAGCCGGTTTCACGCTTATTTAAAGATGATTAAATATCACGTCTGGCTCTCTGTCTATTTTTCTCCATGATGAGACAGGACTATAAAATAAATAATAAAAGCGCGTAACAACAAAGTTTCAACGTAAAACTTCGTTAAATATGTTAGTTTTTTAGAGCCTTAGTGACAGTCACTACAGACAAACCTTGAAAATTACACGTTATCTGGTTTGATTGCCTCGTCCATAATTTCAAAGCAATCACAACCATTTTTTTTTGGTAAATAATAATAACTGTTCATCTGGTGATTAAAATTTATTTCATTAATTATACTATGTTATTTAGGTCACAAGACAATTTTTTTCGTGAACCATCCTAGCCGTAGATATTCCAAAGCGTCGACAAGCTAAATTAAATCTAGAGTATTGGATAAAAAAATCAAATCTACACCATAGATATCGTATATATAACTGGCTAGATACCGTATTAAATCGAGGGAAAATACGGGAGGTATAGATAGCAGACTACGGCTATGGAGACCTACAATGCTGGGGAAAAATCAGATCAGCGCCATCTATACCCGAAAATGGAAAGCTCAAAATGCGAGAAGTTTAATTTTCCCGCTTCGGCCAGAAAATGTTTTTTTTTTTTTTTTTTTTTTTTTTTTAATATTATTCGACAGAAGAGAATGAAATCGGCTCAAAACGTGTTAAAAAAGTTGTTTTTTACATGATCCATCAATTTTTAAAAGGTAAATATAACATATATATTATTTAAATCAATAAATATTATTTGGCTCGCTAACCCTTGGCCTTCTCTATAATGGAATTTCAGTTTAACTCTGCTTACAATTACGATACAAGTTCAGGTACTTTAAATATCCACAAATTACTATGCTTGAAGCCAGTAAATAAATGAATAAGTACCCCAAATTTTGAGTGCAGGGTACAAAAGTTAAATTACCTACACGCAAAGTTTCATGATCAAAATTTAGAGGTAAAACATCAGAATACGTCGGTTTTTGCAGATTCTTCGTATAAATAAAAAATTGTTGATTAAACACTACCAAAAAGTGTAATTGCTTAAGTATAAACCTTGGAAGGTATTGCTTGCTTTGAAAGAAATCGTTTGCCATTTCGGTGGACAATATCACTTTCCAAAAAATGTTCGCTGCAAATGAAGGAATTGGAATTAGGCCTAAAATCATCTAAATCAACAGCCTCAATCCATTTGGCATGTAATTCTGGGTTGGATATGGGAAATCTATAAATTTGCATGATATTAGTTATTAATTTACTTAATTCTTGAGTAGTTTTGTTCATACATGTGAAAAGATATTTCTTTTCTAGTGGTTGACTTATTACGGCAATGTGAAAACGAACAGGTTTTAACCATTTTGTATTAAAAAAAAACACTTGCTTCAAAAATAGCCGAGCTTTATTTCTTATAGTTTCTTTACAAAAGAAACAAAAATTCCCGCGGGTTTTTGAAAAAGCACTTAATTAGAGGTTTCAGGTATCTAATATAGATGGCGCTGTTCAGATTTTTCACCAGATAATAGCCGTCGTCTGCTATTTGTCCCCTCCGCGTTTTACTCCTCGGGCCTAACCCAGGGAAATGTATCTAGCCAGTTATATATACGATATCTATGATCTGCACAAAATAAAAAGTTCAATTAGTTAATTTTATTTAGGTGACCGGTGTACAAATGAGTCTTATCTGGTCTTATTGTACTCGTTATTGTAAACGGCAAGATACTGTTATACTTACTGATGGGGGGAGGGGGGGGGGCTACGCGGGAGAAGAATTGTAGAGCATTACAGGCGCAAAACCAACAATAGTGAAATCTATAAATTTGTTCTTTTTCGAATGGGGTTATAAGCCTCTTCGACGTTAGGAGAGGGGGTAGGCAACCTTCAGAAGCATAGTAATCATTTAGGAATCAACATAATCATTTAGGAATCAGTAATCGGGTGTACAAAATTTATCCTAGTGAGTTACCCCTCGGAGTCCTGTTATTCTATTTGTCCAATTTATTCAAAATTTTTACCTCCCCGACTGAACTTTTGTTCAGGGGGAGGTTTTACACTGGTCGTATCTGTGTGTGTGTGTGTAAGCGGATATCACGTGACCGAGCTCGTGGAGATAAAAGTCTAGAGACGTAATCATGCCAGCTTATCGTTCAATTCCGTTTAACGGGAATTACCTCCTTTAAGCGTGGCTGCTACAATGAGTTTCAGGTGTCGTGCAATTATATACAACAGGACGTCTCCCATTGTATAATATCGCCTTTCGCCATCAACTTTAGGGTCAAATCTCGATGCTGGACAGTTGAAGGCGATTATACGCAATGGGACGTCTCCCACTGTTATACGTCTCCCACTGTTATAATCACCTCCGACCATCCACACACCGAGGTCCAACCTCCAGTGTCCGATCTCAGCGGGCCATATTAGCGAGGCGTCCCTCACTAATATGGTCCACATCAACCTTTCACTCTCCAAACATCGCCCCACCTACGGGTAAATTAGCTTTGCATACCAAGTGCCTAGAGATCAAGAATCAGCAAGACATTGAAGGGAGGGGGTTTTCCTCCCAACTTCATGGCCATATCGCTCGATTAATAAAGGATTTCGAACATTTTATATACTACCTTTTGGAGTGAATGCAAATGAGCCTTATGGTGTGATATCGTTTAGGGAAATGAAACGCAATATTAATTTATTTTATAATTAAAAATATCAAAATAGTTAAACTTAGTCTAATTAATAATTCAGATGAAAAATCAATTTAAAACTCGAGATAGTTTAGAAGATATTTAAGAAATTGTCCAAAATTTAGTGAAATTTGACCGTTTAATACCAGCTTGAGTTGGCAACACGCGCTAAGCTGTTTTCCATATATCATTTAGTCCAAAAAGCAAAGGTATAACGGGCAGTATAGGCTAAGGCTTGCTGCAATCTTGGGGTGGATTGAAGAATCTAAATAAAGGTACGTTTACATGGGCATCCAAGATAGAAATGATATAAGATTTAAAGCCGAGGCGGATTGATACAAAATGTTAAACCTCTTAAGAAAAAGGATAGTGGTGAAAACTCTCCTTGAACAAATGTACAGTAGGTTTCCCGTGTTTAAAAAAACAATAATTATGAAGAAAAAATGGACATCTGATGTTGGAAAAAAAAATAGGCTTCAGTTTTCTCCACTATAAAACCAAGAAACATTTCCGATAACTTTTATAATCGAAATCAGCCGTGTACAGGGAACTTCGAGACCAGAAGACGAGACGAGGCCAGACCAGACGAAAGAGATCTATAATAACTTAAGTGAGATAATCAACCAGCGCAGAATGTTATCACCATTTTAAGTCAACAGAGCAGCGACACGGCTTTCATTTATCACCAGAAAGAGACGGCCCGGCTACGAAGAATTGAAACGTGCAAGCAGTTAGGGTTTTCGGACTCGACATATGAGATACCTACAGTCAGTAAAAGCTCGGCAATTCTTCATACGGCCTCGTAATAGTGAACATAAAAGGAGCTATTCAAATATAAGTACTAATGGTATGGAAATTTGTCTATTTTCAGTCTTTTAAGATATTTTTTTTTTATCATACGAGTGGAAGCTAACGTCTTGTCAACCGGTTTGGAAAATAACCACTCGACCAACTCCATCCTTGGATTCTTCCAATGACTGGGATCTCTAGTATGATGAAAATATCAGTAATGGTCCTCTATTAGCACGTCAAAACAAGAATTTCAGACGAAAACTGTACCGGAAGTAATTCCCAATCATCTACCGATAATGGGTTGTAAATGGAACATTCATTCTAGAATATTTCTTGGTTTGTCCAAGAGGAACTTGCTACCATATCTTCGTCGTTTAATTCCTTGTATTCCTTGCCACCCCAGACTAAATCCTTCGTCTTTATCAAATCAGTGGATTATGAAAGATAATCACGCAGTATAGCCTATGCTCAAGTGTTAATTTATATTACAAGCACTTGTATTTTACATATTTACTTTGAAAATAAACATTTAATTTGGTGTGTCTAATAACAAATATACGCCCTGCCGCATATAATTATGGGTAACATCGGACATTTCATTTGGTGTGTATATTAAGTTGTCTACGACCTGCCGCATATAGTTATGGGTAACGCAGGACACTCTTTTGCATTCTCTGAATCCTTGAGGTTAACGGAAAATACTTACACTCCGTATCCTAGATGGTAAATAGAGAAGTGTGATTGAAATGCACGCTGTTTCCATTACTCTACATCTTTTCATCTTTTATTTTATGTAGGCATAGCTTACATTATCTTACCTTAACGTCGGGGTCGGGGTGGTCATATTTTGGTTTCCCAACTTGTTGAGCTGCTTTCCCCGGATGGATTTTTTGAGCTGCTTCCCCCAGATGATTTTTTGAGCCACTTTCCACGGACGATTTTTTTAAACTACTTTCCACGGACGCTTTTTTTCAGCCACTTTCCACGGGCGAATTTTTTGAGCCAATTACTCCCGACAATTTTTTTGAGCGAATATCTACAGGCGATCTGGTCGAGCCAATTTCTATGGGCGAACTGGTCGAGCCAATTTCTATGGGCGAACTGGTCGAGCCAATTTCTTCAAGCAAGCTGGTCGAGCCAATATCTCCGGGTGAGCTTTTCGAGCAAATTTCTCCGGGCGAGCTTTTCGAGTAAATTTCTCCGGGCGAGCTTTTCGAACCAGTTTCCTCTTGCGCGCTTTTTGAGCTTGTAAAACTGATTGAAAAACGGCATCCAATTCTAGTTCATACTGTTTTATGAGACGCTTTTCCATACTTCGCTTTAGCCTTTTCAACAGAAGCCACTCCTTTTAATCCAAACCGAAAGTTTTTATATTTTGATTGTAACTTCTTGTACCAGTATTCCTAAAAAGACAATTTTCATAAATCCTGTTCATTAAAGGGAATGTGAAATGGATATACAGTATTCGACAAGTTAGGATTTGACATTGCATTGTCCTTTTTTAATTTTAACTCACGTAAGTTTCCGTATCAGGATCCTGAATTAAATGAGGATATGTCACGACGAGTTTCTTGGCGACATGCATGTGAGAAGGTGGATACCTAAATAACGTGTCTTTATTGTGGCCGGTATTGTCTATAAAGTTAGAGAATTTATCCCAAAAATATTCGCGTATGAAATTAAAGAAGAACCACAAAACTGGCTTCTTTTAAATCCTGATTCCCTCATTTGCCACGAATTATTAGATGCGTATTTGATTGAAGGGAAAAATTATATATCTTTAAGGTCACAATCTATAATTAGTGAAATTTAAATAAATGAGCTTTGAGTTAATTTTTCTTCGTGACTAATTAAGTGCAAATATCACAACATTAATATTTTGGTGGTATATACGAATATTATGATTCTTGGTGTTATGAGAATATTGTAATTTTTAAATCTAAAATAAGCCTTTTGATTTTTATTGGTAATATCAGAACATTATGAGCTTCAGATATAAAATCAGAACTTAACGATTTTATATTCCAATATCAGAACATTATGCTTAAGGTTTAAAATTAGAGCATTAAGATTTTTAGTGATAATATTAGAACATTATGACTTTTGGATCTAAAATCGGAACGTAACGATTTTATATTCCAATATGAGAACATTATGATTAAGGTTTAAAATTAGAGCATTAAGATTTTTAGTGATAATATTAGAACATTATGACTTTTGGATCTAAAATCAGAACGTAACGATTTTATATTCCAATATCAGAACATTCCTCTTTAGGTTTAAAATTAGAGCATTAAGATTTTTAGTGATAATATTAGAACATTATGACTTTTGGATCTAAAATCAGAACGTAACGATTTTATATTCCTATATCAGAACATTACGCTTTAGGTTTAAAATTAGAACATTATGGTTTTTAGTGATAATATTAGAACACTATGATTTTAAGATCTAAAATCAGAACATAACAGTTTTATATTATTATTTCAGAACATTAGTCTTTGGTTCGATATTAGAACATTAGTGTTTCAGGTCTTGCTATAGAACATTCGGGGTTTGGAGGAACTTTCGAGGTATACCATTTATGGTTTAAATGTTGCTGAAACCATTTTTAAACCATTATATATTATAATTTAAACCATTATTGGTTTAACGTTCGAGCTTAAACCATTAATAAACCATTTTCAAACACCTATTTTTTGCAGTGCAGTTAGTTTTTCTTTGCTTGGGTAGGCGAAGTGGTATGGAGCCAGTAGTGCGGTTCCCAGTTGGGCGGTTCACAGAAGGGCAGTCTACCAGTTGCTCGGTTCACAGTAGCGCAGATGTGCTATTTTCCAAGTCCGCGTTTGCCGTTGCGCAGAGTTCCCATTTACGCATTGGATGAAGGACGGATATTTTCAATGGTTTGGCTGGGTAAGGTTATTTTAGTTTAATCCATAATCGTTTTTATCCTAAAATGTCTTTATCTTAGAATATTATCCATGTTCGGATAAAAACATAGAAAATTTATTTTCCGGAAATGTAATAAAAAAAAAGATAATTTAAATTCTTCGTTTCGTTTTTTCATTTATATTCTTCAAATTCAAAGTCCATTTGAAATAGTTGTCATATATTTTAGATTAAATTCTGGAAACGTGAATTTTCCTATCCATTTTTGCACGTTTGGAAAAGAGTAGTTTGCTAGTAGATAAACCTAATACATTTAACAATTATACGAACATACAAATTTCATTTTTAGTTACAATCCGAAAATATAATATATGGAAATATACGAATAATAGAAGATAATGGATATCCGATTCCGAGGTTAGGTGAGGATAGACATCCCATTCCGAAAGTTCGACGAAGAACGAATACTGTGTAATGGTTTGGCTGGATTAGGCTAGGTTAGGATAGACGTACATTCCCTAGATTGTATGGAGGACGGACACTCGTAATGGTTTCACTGGGTTAGGCTAGACGTAAATTGCCAAGGTTGGATGAAGGTCGAATACTTCGTAACGGGTTTGACAGGGTTAGGTAAGGTTAGGCTAGACACCCTTTCCGAAGGTTTGATGAAGGACGAATACTTCGTGTTGGGTAAGGTTAGGCTAGGATATACGTTAACTCCCATGGTTGGATGAAGGACAATTATTTGTAATGGTTTGGCTCGGTTAGGTTATGTAAGACGTCCATTCCCAAGCTTGGATGAAGAACGAATATTTCGTATTGGTTTGGTTGGGTTAAGATGGACATCTATTCCCAAGGTTGGATGAAGGACAAATACTTTTTAATGGTTTGTCTTAATTACGTTAGGTAAGACATCGATTCCCAAGGTTGGATGGAGGACGAATACTTCATATGGGTTTGGCTGGGTTAAGTTAAGTTAGGATGGACATCCATTCCCAATTTTAGATGAAGGGTGAATACTTCGTACTGGGTAAGGTTGGGTTAGATTAATTTAGGTTAGGATAGAAAAGTTGAATGAAGGACGAATACTTTGTAATGATTTGGCTGGGTTAGGTTTAGTAAGGATATACATCCATTCCCAAAGTTTAAAGAAGGGCGAATACTTTCTAATGGTTTAGCTGGGTTAGATTAGGTATAGCACGAAATTCGTATATATTTTATTAATTGGATATATACTAAATTCTCATGTATATTATCTGTTTGATTAAAAATAAACTATTTTTCATTCGAGATACGAATACTTCGTAATGGTTTGGCCGGTTAAGGTATGGTTAGGTTTGGTTAGACATCCATTCCCAAGGTTTGATGAAGGGCGAATACTTCGTATTGGCTTAGGTTAGGTTGCGTTAGGACACATAATTCCCATGGTTTGATGAAGGACGATTACTTCGTAATAGTTTGGCTTGGTTAGGTTAGACGTTGGATGAAGGACGAATACCTAGTATTGGGCTAGGCTAGAGGACCATTCCCGAGGTTTTATCTGAGCCGAACATCGTATATTAGAAAAAAGCTCACAGCTCTAGAAAAGCTCTGCTATTTCCCAAAAGAGCGGTAGCCAATTCCCTAAACAGCGGCCGCTCTTATTAAAAGAGCTGTTTTGAGCTTCGCCGCTGTTTTTTGGAAATCGAGGCTGCTGTTTTGGGAACTGCTCTTCTGGGAACTGCTCTTCTGGGAACTGCTGTTATGGGGTACACCCAGAAGACAAGTTCGAGAACCGTTCGGTTTCATCGTCAGGTGATTTCTGCACTGTTTTTTACTGTTGATAGTAAAAAGTGTCCCGTTTCTGAAAACCCTAATTTTTTTATATATAATTTATTTATTTGTAGTATTTTCATTTGGGAAACGCGCAAATATTTTAAAGTTAATATTCGAAATGGATGCTGTGCAATTGAGGAAACTCCGTAAATGGAAACCGCGCAACTGGGAAACTGCGCTAATAGGACCCGCGTAACTAGGAACCGCTCTACTGGGCAAAAGTTATTACTTTAATGGAGATTTCGTTAAACAGTATTTTACTAGGAATAGTCCGTTTTTAAGGGACATTTAGGGGAAAATTGCGTTTTGTATTTCACCAACCTAACGGGACCACGGGTTAAAAAGGGGCTTTGGGTGGGGGAAAGTCTGTTTTTGGGTGAGGTTGGGTTGGGTTAGATTAAGTTCGCTTTTATATTTTTGGCATCGTTCCGTTTTAAACAATACCGCACCAACGTTCGCTAACTTTATAATCAGGCAATCGATCTACGGCGTCTGCGAGTGGGATTTAGTATAGGATTCCAAAAATTGAAAAATTTATAAATATTTCGAAAAAATTATAAACTTATTTGCGGAGAAAAATGACGGCACTGTGTTCCCCACCCGATTTACTGCCAGAAACGACTAAAATCCTTTAAAAATCAAAGGGATCACAAACTACTAAGTTGCCCGGATTCTTCGGTATGCAAGCAGCGGCACCAAAATGTTCAGGCACCTAGATGCACCGGCGCCTAATTGTACGGGCGCCTAATTATACGGGTGCCTAAACGTACGGGCGCCTAAATGTCGGCGCCCAAACGGCGGAGCCTTAATGTAGTGCATCGATTTTAAGCTGGGCTAGGAACTCTTGGATTTTAATATGGAAATTTGAATATTTCAAGTACGTTTTACTAAATTGCTGCTGGTCGTAGATTTTTAAGTATTTTTCTGAGCTCTTCTGGTCTTATTTAATCCATAATCATGTTAAAATCCCATAGGTTTGGTTGTGTTGGGTTGGGTTGCGTCAGGCTAAGGTTAGATTAGGTAAGGTTGGGTTAGATTGGGCTGGGTTAGTTTGGACTGGGTTAGAAACTCTTTTATTTTAATATGGGAATTTGAGAATTTCAAACACGTTTTTCTAAATTTATACTGGTCGTAGATTGTTTTTCAATATTTTTCTGAGCTCTCCTGGTCCTAATTAGTCCTTAACCATAGTTATTTTATAACAAGGTATTTTTGAACGATTTTGAGTGCACTAAAACGCGTAAAGCGTGTCTAAACTCGACAAAGATTTCGCGGTAATTTTTAGTTAATTGCCAAAGTTGCGAACTAGTCTTGCTTAGCCTAAATCTGACTTAAAGACGCTTAGAAAAGTTAGTTTCTGATGGCATTGAAATAACATGTAAAATTGGCATGTGAACAAAAATAATGTGGCCCCGCTATTTCTAAAGCCGGATGCACACAGACTCATTTTCACGCGTTTCCCGCTGGAACGCCCATATAAGTCAATGGGTGCGCCCATAGAAGTCTGTACATCCGGCTTTACAAACATCTCTGAAGGTTCATGCACCATTTCATTGAAAATTCCAAGAAATTTGATTTTGGAGATATCCCTATAGGTGACAATGTAACGCCGATATATGAAAGAATTGTACGTGGCCCTGCTCCAACAAGCCATAAAAGAACTTGGCATTATACTAAGGTTTATGAAATGTGATAGAATTAACTGCGAAATATCATGGCTGTCGAGAGAGACGGATGTTTCGTACCATAAATTGCATTTAATACATTTTGATTGCCATGAGTTAATCTATGCAAAAATATCGTACTAGAGGCTCAAAATAATATAAAATTTCTAAAATTTCTTTAGATAACACTGAAGCACTATTATGAAAAATCTATCAGTCATTAAGAGTACATTTTTGCCTTTAGGAAAAAAAAATACTTCATTATGATTTTTTTTTTCAAAGCGTCATTTTTCGAGAAAATCGAAAAATGTGAATTTCATGTCTTCGGAAGTAAATAGCAGGTCAATTTATATATCAAAATGAAGCTTATTTAAGCACCTATTTAAATATGCTATAAAATAATTAATCGAATCCGACCCCCTAAATTATTATTTTTTCCAAATGACCCGTAATTAAAAATTAATGATTAAAGATAGAATAAATCTAAGGTCATATTCGGATTCTACGCTACAAATACTCTATTAGATGAAAACCAGTTGGGCAGCCGCCCACCTAGAAGGGAGGGCTATTTGTGACAGATATTACAACTCAGAATGGGCAGATATTAAATTACATCTTTCGATGGACAGATATTAAATTACATCTTTCGATGGACAGATATTAAATTACATCTTTCGATGGACAGATATTAAATTTTCAAATCAGTGCAATTCAGCCAAACCTTTCACAAATAACGTACTCTGCCCTTTATTTTAGTCATTCTGAATTTGTTGTACTGTCTTTTGTAACATGCATTTTTTTGGTGAAAGGAACTATGAAATAAAAATTTAGATCATCTTGTAACATACTACGATATGAAACAGAAAATATTTATTTCAAAGGGCAGAGTTATTTGTGAAAGGTTTGGCTGAATTGCACTGATTTGAAAATTTAATATCTGGCCATTCCAAGTTGTAATAAAAAATTATATCTGTCCATCGAAAGATGTAATTTAATATCTGTCCATCGAAAGATGTAATTTAATATCTGCCCATTCTGAGTTGTAATAAAACTTATATATCTGTCCATTGCCAGATGTAATTTAATATCTGTCCATTCTGAGTTGTAATATCTGTCACAAATAGCCCTCCCTTCTAGGTGGGCGGCTGCCCAACTGGTTTTCATCTGATGTGTGTCCCTTTAAAGAAACTCGTGTGATAAAAAGCATTCAAAAAATATTGAACGATGTTTGCATGCGCACCAAATTCAAATATTAGTTTCATTATCTATTCAAAAAGCGCGGATATCTTCTTAAAATAAGATTGTTACAAATTTTAAATATTTAAAAATCCACTTTCATATCCCTGTAACGCTTAATTATCTAGATTTAAAATTATTTTATTATTTTATTATCCTTTACCAAATAAGTTCAATACCCCTTTAAAATATCTTAAACTTACTCATTTCTTAAATATTGCACCTGGTCGCACTTGTAAGGAAAGAAGGGAAAAACCATTTCGTCAAACTTGTTTAACGCTGGACGTTGCAAGCGCGACCGGTGGCTAATCCTCGCCCCTTACCCCTTTAACAATGCCAGGGTAGCTAGGAATAGAAAGGCTTCTGCAGGGCCTCTCCTATTCATGAATACCAGCTTAACCTATACCTACTAATACAACGTGTACGCTCTCTCGCCACCTAGTCGCCATGTTACTTTTAAAACCCCAAATATTTTCTTTAACCCCCAAAGTTGAAGGTTGCCAAGCCTTGTCTTTTATATTTTGTTTCTTTGGAATGTATATTGTAAAAGTGTTATATGTGAACTGTGACGTGCGGATTTTCAAGATCTCAGAGATTGGGTCATTCCATGACAAAACGTACAAGCGTGTCCACCCTCCCATCTCAGAATTGGACCAAATTTTGTACCTGGGGTTCTTTTACGTGTAGAAACCGAATTCCGGAATATTTTTACAATCGGTCAAGCCGTTTTCGAGATACAGAGGGTCGGTGTTTCAGAAACTGGCCTTAACACCCATTTTTAAATTAGCTGTATCTCGATAAATAATTGCTCGAACACCGCGTTTCAAGAACCGAATTAAAGGTCCTGAAGTGAAGAAGAATGCTATTGAAAATTCGAAACTACTACTAGTTGGTAAAAGGGTCAAAAGTAATATTTAAATGATTGACCTTTGACCTTTTAATGAAGCCACACTTTTATTCGAGCTCTAACATTTTTTTTCGAATTCCCCGCATGTGTATTAGTCGAAAAGTATGAAATCCCAAAGTATTATTTTTAGATCTTGAGATATTCTGATTTTAGTCAGACCCCACAAACATTATATTTATTTACATTTTAATTTTCGAAAAAGCAATTTCAATTTTCAATTCTATCGTTTGGCAATATGCAATATTTCGATGTTTGTGACTTGTTCGTAATTGGTGGATCGATTTTTACCAAGTATATTTTCAGATAAGACCCACCATTGATCTTTAGTTTTTGGCCAAAACTGTTTTTCGCATGTTTCAGGTGGATACATGAAAGATATAAAATAATCTTCGAATTTCACTGAATATTCTTCAAATTTTCCTACTTCTTTTCACAAACACATTCCACAAAATTATCGCAAGTTAGATACCCTCTCTTATCCTCAGCGTAACTTTCTTTAAGATGGCGAGAAATATTAAATATTTGCATATCATTTAAAACTGAAAGGGTGGTTGCTTTTATTTGAGTTGTACTTTCAGGGATAGATTTATGAAATCTTTGGGTTCCATTAATAGAAATTGCTTTTAAAAAGCGGTTGTTCAAAAATTTAGGCAAATATAAAATAAATACAATTTTCTTAATTTATGTCATCACCAGAATGATTTTAACATTGATTGTGAATGTCACTTTTTTGCTACTTCACATGGTTAAGGTCCTTGTGATGGCATCGGCGGTACAGTGATACGAAAAACAGCCAAAACAAGTTTGCAGCGTCGAACTGAACAGATTCGTGTATAATTTTTGCAAGGATGCATTCAAGAAAATAGATTTTCTTTATTTTTCTCATACCTAAGTTAAAACATCTGGTGATTTCTGGCTCAACCGATTTTTAAAGGCAATTACTATTAACAGAAGCCGATGAAACCCTCCTTTGAAGTCTATTACTCCCGGGTCTTGTCTACCCCTCTCTGTATGGGTTAGTTTCAAAAAGCGCGATTCGTACGCCTCCTAACGGTAGATATTTTCGGAGCGGGAGTTCGTCGAGCTAATATCTCTATCAGCCTTGGAGTTCGTCAAAAAAACGTGGTCGTTTGTGGAGAGAGAGAATTTCCAATTTTCCGTAGACAGGGGGTATGAAGTAGGACCCCTCCAATCTCGTAAAATTGGGAATTTTACCCATACAGAGAGGAGCGCTATATCGAACATTAGAGTAGTAGACTTCAAAGGAGGGTTTCATCGGCTTCTGCTATAAATGGAACCCAAAGATTTCATAAATCTATCCCTGAAAGTACAACTCAAATAAAAGCAACCACCCTTTCAGTTTTAGATGATATGCAAATATTTAATATTTCTCGCCATCTTAAAGAAAGTTACGCTGAGGATAAGAGAGGGTATCTAACTTGCGATAATTTTGTGGAATGTGTTTATGAAAAGAAGTAGGAAAATTTGAAGAATATTCAGTGAAATTCGAAGATTATTTTATATCTTTCATGCATCCACCTGAAACATGCGAAAAACAGTTTTGGCCAAAAACTAAAGATCAATGGTGGGTCTTATCTGAAAATATACTTGGTAAAAATCGATCCACCAATTACGATCAAGTCACAAACATCGAAATATTGCATATTGCCAAACGATAGAATTGAAAATTGAAATTGCTTTTTCGAAAATTAAAATGTAAATATTTTTAAATAAATATAATGTTTATGGGGTCTGACTAAAATCAGAATATCTCAAGATCTAAAAATAATACTTTGGGATTTCATACTTTTCGACTAATTCACATGCAGGGAATTCGAAAAAAAATTATAGAGCTCGAATAAAAGTGTGGCTTCATTAAAAGGTCAAAGGTCAATCATTTAAATATTACTTTTGACCCTTTTACCAACTATTAGTAGTTTCGAATTTTCAGTAGCATTCTTCTTCACTTCAGGACCTTTAATTCGGTTCTTGAAACGCGGTGATCGAGCAATTATTTATCGAGATACAGCTAATTTAAAAATGGGTGTTAAGGCCAGTTTCTGAAACACCGACCCTCTGTATCTCGAAAACGGCTTGACCGATTGTAAAAATATTCCGGAATTCGGTTTCTACACGTAAAAGAACCCCAGGTACAAAATTTGGTCCAATTCTGAGATGGGAGGGTGGACACGCTTGTACGTTTTGTCATGGAATGACCCGATTACAGAGATGAGGACATTTTGAATGGCCATGATTGGTGCGTGCCCGTTTGGGTATTTTTGGGACCACGTGTGCCCTTGATGATGAAGCGCGACTTGGCGCGAAAATGAAGATAGCTAGAGGAGATGAAATCCAGGTACTAACTTGGACGGTGGTGCCCTTCGGGCTCACCAGGAGCTATATGTTTTTACTGCCGCGGTATGGTCGGAGCGCGGAAGTTCGATATCATTACATTTTGAAGCGCGTCATTAATTTAATTAACAAAAGCGTACCACTTCTGAAGGACTCCGAAAACTACGCCGTGTGACGGGTATCGTGTATCGTGTATCGTAAATATGTTTAATATTTTAATTTTGTTCGTGCCAAATTGTACGTTCGAAACCGTATGTTCGTTAACTTTATTATCTAGCAAGCCTTGTGCGCTTTAACTAAATAATTTATCAAGCCTTGTGCGCTTTGAATTAATTATTCGTCATGCCCTTTAAGCGGCATAGAATTATCGCTAAAAGCACGCCGCAAAGCCTTATGTGCTTTATTCAAATAAGTTCACTTAATTGTTTTGTTTATTTTGTATTGTTGGTTTAAATTTCTGAGTGTTAATGTGTTAGTGTTATTAAATATCTTGGCAAACTTCAATCCTCTATTATTTTTAATCTACCATAACCTTTAATACAAATTCCCCTAGACAACAGTTTATTATTATTTTTAGTTCGCCACCTCCCAATAGTGAAAAGGTAGGCGAGACCCGGACCATATTTTATTTAAACCTTGTAGCGAGTATTTAATTTTAATCATACCCTTAGCTTTAATTATTTCCTACTTAATTTAATCTTTATTTAACCTAGCCAAAAATATTTCGTTACGTCCCTTTAAAACACGCGCTTCCTTATCCCTTTTCAAGGCTTTTAGAAACCTTGGGCCTCTTGCCCTCTTCCTTCTCCGAGCATAGAGTGGCGCCTTCTAACTTTAGTCATAATTTAAATAATTAAATTTATTTTGATTTTATAATTTTATTTAAATAGCATATTATAATATTCGAAGACGAATGATATTTTATTATATAATTTATTTAAACAATAATTAAAGTTAAAAAAAAAATATGGTAAAACAAATATAGTAAAACATTAGCTTAACGCCGCTGGCTGTGCGTGATAGCTGTAGTATCGCGTTTGTTTCACTAAGCCTTTGTATAACAGAATTAAACGTGATGTTACGGTATATTTAAGGCCAAATGGAAAAAAATAACTTGTAAAATGCACAATTCCCACATTTTAAAATGGAAATAAACAAAAATAACACCCTTACTTAGGTATTTTGGTAAAGATATTATAATTTAAAGTAGGAAAGGCGAGAAAAATGATGGCGTCAGGACGATAGCTTTCCGCGGCTCTCTGGCTTATTCCACTTACTAAATTCAGTGGGTATAAACCTAAAGGGGTGTTTTTATCCCCATCCCAGAATAAATGTAGGGAGCGGAGGTCGTCTTTCAGCGCGCCGTGTAGTTTCAATCTGCTTGTTTAGCCCGGCTGTGATTCGTTTTTGTTAGAGCCACGTGAAATTTCAATGCGTACAAAGTTACCGTCTCGGTTTTTCGGGACGGTTTGTAGCAGGTAGGCTCCCGTAGTAATGATGGGTTATTGAAGAGTAGGAGGTTCCTTGAGTGTCGGCGCCTTTCACGCTACCAGAGATGTAATGAGAGGGCGTCACCTCGGTACGTGATTCGTCACTTGGAAAATGATGAACAGAATAGAATTCTCCTCCTGATTCTCCTCCTCTCCCAAAACTCAATCTCTAAGAGAGACAAACTTTGCTGGGATTTTGGCACTATCACAAATAGCAAGTGTTTCGCTCTGCGCGAAACACTAATAAATGATGAGTTTCATGAACATTTCTCCAATACCCAAGGTACGATTCAAATTTATGTTGAGGGGTACAAAAACGAACTACCGCAGATGTCGAAAACGTGGGGTATTTTCAAATTGCTATAATTCCTCAACCAATCAATATTTAACGCTCAAAATCTACAATTAACCTTTATTTGGCGACAATTTAGTGTGCCTAAAATTTCATGATGATCGGCCGACCCATGGTGGGGACCGTTGTCTATCACACCCAATTCATTTTTATTTGAAGAGATCATCCAACTCTCGACCGATACACTCTCCTCCATTTTCCGATCTGATTATCTTGGGTTTTCTATCAAACTTGTTGCTAACGGCTGCTTTGAATTCTTTGAACGTCTTCATAACGGAATCCTTCGTTTTTACCAGGAAAATCTGAGTAAATCTTGAATAATCATCGATTAACGTGACAAGGTATTTATTTCCACTAGGCGTTGGAGTCGGCATTGGACCGCATATATCTGTATGAATCAACTCCAATGGCTTCTTCGTCTTCCTTATTGACGCCGGGTATGGTTTGGAAGTCATCTTGCCCTTGAGATAGCATTCAAAAGTCCTCGATAGTTTACAGTCAGAAATTTTGACAAGTCCTTTAGTAAAGAGAGTGTTTACCATAACTGGATCCCAATGACCAAGACGTCTGTGCCACAAATGAAGGCAATCTGCCGAGTGGGTATTTATGGAAATTTTAGCACTTTGCTTAGTCTTCATTCGATAGAAGGACCCGTCCGTTTTGGCAATTGCCGTAACTCGACTACCTTCCATAATCTTGCAGTGATTGTTTTCGAAAATAATCCTATAGCCAGTTGCCGTTAAACAATGGACGGATAATAAGCTTCCTCCCAATTTCGTAGAGAACGTTCTGTATCGGTATTTGTCGTACATCTCCTTCTGGCCCCAAGCAATCGAGTACTCCTTTACCGATCCATTCTGCCACTACGACTGACTCGTCAGCGAGGTATACTTTCTCTGAGGCTGGTTTTATTATTGAGAAGTTGGTCCGATCGTTTGGCATGTGGCTTGTAGCTCCAAAGTCTACGTACCAAGAAACATCTGAAGTATTACTTGACACATTGATGGTAGCGTACTCAGTACCTGGCTTATCATCTTTCGCACTATTAGTTCCATGTTTTCTAGTCGTAGTATTAACCTGGTCCATTGCACGTAAAGAGTTTGCAATCTTGAATATAATGACCAGGCATTTTGCAATGAAAACATACCTCTTTATTAGGATGACGCCTGGTATTACGCCTGTAACCAGTTGAACTTCCTTGATGCGATGTCGTCATTGCCGTGTCGGTTACCTTGGGATCAGTTGTCTTTCCACTATTCTCTTGGCGACGGTTAAACTCGTCAATAACTTTGGCCTTTACAAAGTCAAGAGTTAGTTACGCTTCTGGTCTGACTTCCAAGGCCGTGACTAAGCCATTATATGATTCTGGTAGACTACAGAGAACTATAGCAGCAACGTATGTATCAGCCATATTCTCTCAGATTCCTCGCAATCTCTCAACGACTTCCAGCATAGAGGTGATATGATCTTGCATTATCTGTTGACCTTTATTAAATCGCATTTGATGTATTCGTTGTAACAAAAACAGCTTACTGGTCAATTTGTCTTGCACGTGTAGCTTGTGAAAACAAAGCCACATAGAACGGGCAGTACTTTCATGAACGACGTGAATTAATTGGTCGTCTTCCAATGACAGAGCTATGGCAGCTTGGGCTTGTTGGTCTCTCTTGTCCCAATCCTAAGGAATGTCAGCATCCACTTTAGGTTTTACCATATCTTCAATTGTCCCGCGTTAACAAGATCTTCAGCTTAAATTTCCATAATGTGTAGTTATTATTGTTGAGTTTGGTGATCAGGAACCTGGAGTCTCTTGACGCCATACTTGTCGTTTGCAACGGAAGCCTATTATTGATCCTTAACTAATACTCAACTACCTAAAGTTAGAAAATTATACTACACGCCAACTGGGCCCATAACCTGTTGGATTTTAATACTAGGACATTTGTTGAGGATAAATAACGATAAGCATAATATAACAATGAAGTTGTTTATTGAACTGACCGATTGAATGAGAAAAATTCGTTACAAGAATTGCATTATAGTGAGCAACAAAAAGATAAAAAACAGTATGTAAACAAAGGTATAAAGGTTAATCGAATCTGCCAGAGTAGATGTAAATAGACGTCGATTTATTATTTGTAAAGATTTAATATATTATTCATCTTTTAAAAAACCAATCCCATGGTTTTTAGCTAGACCCAACCCTAGTTGGATCTAGGTACTGTATTCACTGCGGCGTCGGCGTTCGCGTTGTGCAAGAAGACGAAATACGTCATCGAATCGAAAAACTTTCGTCTTCTTACCTCTCCGAGTGAACTTTTAGTTCGCGGAGAGGTTCTGTCTGTACGTGACGTCGGAAGAAGACGTCATCACCCACGGCGCTTGACTCTCCAATAAAATTCGCTCATACAGTTATTAGCTTCTACCTTGCTGTAAAAGTATATCCTCCACAGCTCATTGAAGAGCAGCAATCGTTACTCGCTTGTTAGTTTATAATGTTCAACGAACGCCTTATATAGTATCTTTTGGATTCGCGTCTATTTTAGCCTTCTGAGGTTATAGCTTTTACTGAATTGAAACGTTATATTCATTTAAATTAAAATTAAAACAGATTAAATGATTTAACTTAATCTTAAAACCAATGTTGCTGAAACTTTAATTTAATATAAAAGATATTTTCGAAGATATTCAATATTTTCTTATAGGTTGATTAGATAAAGGCGTGTTTTCACGGGTGTTCAAGATAAAATGAATTAATAAATTTTAGATATTATGGTGCGTTTTCACGGGTATCCAAGATAAGACAATAAAGATTAGATGTAAAGGTGCCTTCACAAGGGTATCCAAGGTAAAAATTAATAAAGATTAGATATAAAGGCGTGTTCATAGGGTATCCAAGATAAAAGGACTTAATAAAGAATAGATATAAAGACGCGTTTCCAAGATAAAAATGACTTAATAAAAAATGGATATTAAGTCCCGTTCGCACGAGTATCCAAGATAAAATGACAAAGATAATACATAAATGCCTGTTCGCACGGGTATCTAAGATAAATTAATAAAGATTAGATATAAATCCGCTTTCACACGGGTATCCAAGATAAATTAATAAAGATTAGATATAAAGACGCGTTCACAAGTAGCCAAGTTGAAAAACATGATTTGAAAAACATGATTTGAAAAACATTTGAAAAACATGATTTGAAAAACATGATTTGAAAAACTTTACGCAACTTCGTGTTTAAAGGAATCTCGAAACGCCTTTCAAATTGTTCAAAGAGCGTTTATGCATGCATAACAAGCCCCTGATATAACATCATTCTTTTCAGCCTCTTTTACAATGTCATGGGTCTAGCTATTTCTATGGGCTTGACCATCTTGTTAATATTAAAAATGTAAACTTTCAAATACGAGTAACTTTCTTAAGGCCCTTCCTTAGTTGAAAAGTTACGAATTTTTTCGTTTGGTGACGTAAAAAAGAAATAGTTAAAATAAGGATAAAATTTCGCTTATTTTTCGACACAGTACTCGGGTTCAAGAACAGTTTGCATATGTTATTTTAGTCTCTATGAGGGTTGACAATGTGTAATAATCCCCCAAAGGTTTCTATAGTTTGCTAACTGCTTGCGAAGTGAAGTGAAAAAATTTCGAGAGGAAGGACCCGGTGGGCGGTCTTTTTAATTTTGTCAAGTCCCGCCGGCCTCTCTCTGACTTAAAAGGTGTTTGTTTAAAAAACCTTTTCTTTTCAAAACTAAAGATTTGACCTATTCTAAAGTCTATTTCCTCCTTTTTTTGCCAAGGGAATTACGATTTATAATGTATAAGCTAAATCTAATCAATTTAGATTGTTTAGACGCATCTTTCAAACATTTAGTATAGAATACTTATAGCTACTATGCTGTGGCACTATAGAAGTTTCTCTGTGACACAGTTGGTATTATAGAATAATCTTGGTTCCAGCAATAAAAAAGACACCTGTTTCTATTGAAGATGTCTTTTTTGCAAGGTTGGGTCGAAGATTATCTATCTATAAATTTGCCAGCCTTGAAACCAACCTTAAATTGAGAATGCAACCTAATAACAAGTGATTTTTTTTATCGATTCCGTATCGTTTAATTAGGCCTAATCCATCATTAAACAAATTAACAAACAAATATTAAACTAAAAATAAATTTAAAACTTGCCCGGAAAATAGGCTTAGCGGGATTCATGGAGATCCTGAATTTCCTCGGTGCAAGGTCTAGCGACCAAATGAGCGAAGATCGGTCGTTCACGCGAGATCTCCACGCGTTCGATTAGTCGCTAGACCTTACACGTGAGGAAATCAGGATCTCCATGAACCCCAATAAGCCTATTTTCTGAGTAAGTTTTAAATTTATTTCTTGTTTAATATTTGTTTTGTAAACTTTTTACTGGTGGACTAGGCCTATTTAAACGATAAGGAATCGATTAAAAATCACTTATTAGGTTGCATTCTCCCTTTAAGAGCCACTAAATAACTAGACAACATCTGTTGGCTTTTTTCAAGGCTGGGACGAAGTAGCCACTTCGACGGTAGAAAGGGGGGGGGGTAGGCATCCTTCGGTATCATACATATAATGGGGGATGAGCCCCGTGCTCTCACTGCATGAGAGCACGGGGTTCATACCTTTTTGTATGCCTGATACTGAAGGATGCCTACCCCCATTTCTACCCGCGAAGTGGTCTATTCTCTTCTTTTTTTTGGGAAGGGGACTGACTGTTACCTCCGAAAGGGGGAGAGTGACTTTATTTTTTAATTTTGCTAATGGGTTATTGCGGAAACGGGATAAAAATTGGGTATAGCACGTGCAACCCATCGTTCAGTTACCAGAGCCACCTATTAAGAAACGGCCAAACAAACATTCTATACTATATTCGAACCTAGTATGACTTTTCAGCGCTGTACAAAGGGTACACAATCTATAGACAATTGTTTCGTCGTCAAATCTCTAATTAAAATGAATTGAAAAATTCAAATAGCATCTTAATTGGGGAATAACCTCCATACACGAAACATGTTATAGTTACAGAGTCCCTGGTTTATAATTCGCCGAGAAAAATGAAAATTAAAAACTGGAAATATAACTCATCAGATTTTAACATTAATTTAATTCGTGACTAATTAATATAGAAATATTAAATCATTAAATGTTCTTACTCGACTATTCCTTTACAATTCTCAACCCTAATTTTATAATTTGACACATTATTTCGATAGATTTGGCGACGAAACGAAGAACTTGGAAACCTAAAAAGCGACGTTTTTAAAATTAATTATATTCCAAATTAATTAACATAAACCAATTCTGCTACGTTTTAGTATAAGGGCCCAATTCTGTTTGTTAAGTGGTAAAATTACCAAAAACCATTTTACCATAAAACTATTTAAAATATGACATATTCCAACCCCAAAACACTGAATAAAACAGGAAAAAGTGAAGGAAGGGCCTTAATAATAGTTTCCAGTGGAAAACTTTGTCACCATAATTTTTCTCTCATTAATCATAAAAAATAGCGGCAGAAGCTATATTATTAAAAACTCCCATCAAATCTTTCACATTGTTTTTTTTTATAAACTTTTTCTATACCTTATTTCGGATAGATGATAATACTTCTCGACTACATCAAAGGGCGAATGAAGCCAAGATAGCTAGATACCTCCTGTTGGCAAATCCTTGTCAAATGTTTCTACGTCAATTCAAACAGCTTGACGTTACGAAATCAGGGATTCAACTGCAATGGCTCCAAGACCAATTCAGGGTACAATATTCAATAAGGATCACTTCAGAAAGTGGTGAAGCTCGATCCAACTGCTGAGATATCTTCTTTGGAAGATACGCTGGTATCTAATCAAATGGTTTTCTTTAAAATATTTTTCCATAAATTTTTCTAGAGTATACTTTGTCGCGTCAAGAAGCCAATTATAATTACAAAATAATTGAGTCTGGTGTAAAATGGGATCAAAAAGAACAATATCGTTTAGGTGTTTCTGTTCCCGTACCACGATTGACGTGTTGTTTTGGCCCATTAGGATATAGTTATGGGAAAGGCATTTTCACAAAGCCAATGAGGAATGGTTTTGGCCAATTTCCAAATTAAAAAAAAAAAAATAATAAAATTAAACTTACGTGGAAAAAAAATGCAGTTTACCCGACTGCCGCTTCAACTCGGTACTACTTAACTATTATCGTGATTGCAAAGATGGCTTCGCGCGGCATAGCGATGATAAAGCAAGTTTAGGCGTTTCTCCCATAATTGCATCAATTTCTTTTGGGTGAAACAAAGACCCAGAAGGACATGTTATGTCCTTGAATGAAGTGACAGATATTTAATTTTCTTTTAAAACATTAAATTTAAATACAATTAAATTTTCTTTTAAAACATTAAATTTAAATACAATTAAATTTTCTTTTAAAACATTAAATTTAAATACAATTAAATTTTCTTTTAAAACATTAAATTTAAATACAATTAAATTTTCTTTTAAAACATGAAATTTAAATATCATTAGATTTTCTTTTAAACCGAAATTTAAATATAATCACAATCTGGCACGATTTAGAGTTTCAAATTTCAAAACAACTGATTTTATTCACTCGGAAATATTTAAGAAAAAACATAACAGACGATTTTCTCTCATTGACGCTTAACTTTAAATTTCGCTTAATTATTTTTCAGGGAAAACGTGTAATGAACTGTTATTTTTCAGTATAACGCGAGTCCACTTTATGTTTTCTTAATTTAACCCGAATTTCCACGTCTAGCAATTGAACGGATCGTTAAAAATACTCGCCGGTTTATTGGAATGGGTATATGATAAAGGCAAATGTGTTTTTTAAAGCCCGTTTAAAGTCACCTTCTTTTCTAACTTAGCAGACGACGCAAACCATAACAATTTGTGCTTTCAAAGCTATATTGTGCACGCAAGGGAAGAGAATTTCAAAGCGACAAATTTTAGAGCGGATAAGGTTTTTAAATAAATTGTATTACTTTCATTTTTCTTTTCATTAAAACCGTACAATTTAAATGATGATTTCCATAAGGGATCACTAATTAGTTATTAGGAGTTATAATAAAACATTATCCATGGATTAGGTTTGTTCGTTTGCAACCTAGATTAAAAATTGAAATATGGGGAATTTTTTTCCTTTAAATTCCTTGTATAAGCATTCATAAGCTAACATGAACGAATTGCCTCGACTAAAGTCGAGGAGTTATAATAAAACATTATCCAATTAAAAGGTAAATGAAAACTGATATATCAATTTTTACCTCCCCGACTGAACTTTAGTTCAGGGGGAGGTATTACACTGGGCGTTTGTGTGTGTGTGTCACTTCCTGTGTTAGCGGAAATCACGTGACCTAGCTCGTGGAGCAAAAAGTCTAGAGACGTAATCATACCAGCTTATCGTTCAATTCCGTTTAACGGGAATTACCTCCTTTAAGCGTGGCTGCCACATTGAGTTTCAGGTGTCTTGCAATTATATGCAACAGGACGTCTCCAATTGCAACCTCGATGCTGGACAGTAGAAGGCGATTATACGCAATGGGACGTCTCCCATTGTTACAATCGCCTCCGACCATCCCTACACCAAGGTCCAACCTCAAGTGTCCGATCTCAGCGGGCCATATTAGCGAGGCGTAACTCACTAATATAGTCCACATCAACCTTCCACTCCACTATCTCCTCCCTCTACGGGTCTTTGTGGTGCAGTTACCGAATGCCTAGGGTTACGATAAACGTCTAGACGTTGAGAAGGGGGGTTTTCCCCAACTCTTCTCGGTTACTCGCTCGATGATTAAAGGTTCGCGAAAGCTATATATACCTTTTCCATGCCCAAAATATTTTGGCCTTATGCCGCGATATCTTTTAGTGAATTGAAGCGTATAATGCATTTAAATTTTAATTTAATATCATAATATTGTTAAACTGAATCTTATTAATAACGAAGCTGAAAAATCAATTAAAAATTCGAGATAGTTTAGAAGATATTTAAGAAATTGTCCAAAAATTTTGTGAAATTTGACTGTTTAATATCAGCTTGAGTTGGCAACACGCGCTAAGCTGTTTTCCATATATCATTTAGTCCAAAAAGCAAAGGTATAACGGGCAGTATAGGATAAGGCTTGCTGCAAACTTGGGGTGGATTGAAGAATCTAAATAAAGGTACGTTTACACGGGCATCCAAGATAGAAATGATATAAGATTTAAAGCTGAGGCGGATTCATACAAAATGATAAACCTCTTAAGAAAAAGGATAGTGGTGAAAACTCTCCTTGAACAAAAGTACAGTAGGTTTCCCGTGTTTAAAAAACAACAATTTTGAAGAAAAAAATTACATCTGATGTTGAAAAAAAATAGGCTTCAGTTTTCTCCACTATAAAACCAAGAAACATTTCCGATTATTTTCATAATCGAAATAAGCCGTGTACTGTGAACTTCGAGACCAGGAGACCAGACGAAAGAGAGCTATAATGACTTAAGGGAGATAATCAAACAGCGCAGAATGTTATCACCATTTGAAGTCAACAGAGCAGCGACACGGCTTTCATTTATCACCAGAAAGAGACGGCCCGGCTACGAAGAATTGAAACGTGCAAGCAGTTAGTGTTTTCGAATTCGACATATGAGATACCTACAGTCAGTAAAAGCTCGGCAGTTCTTCATACGGCCTCGTAATTGTAAACATAAAAGCAGCTATTCAAATATAAGTACTAACGGTATGGAAATTAGTCTACTTTCAGTCTTTTAAGATATTTTTTTATAATAGGAGTGGAAGCTAACGTCTTGTCAGCCGGTTTGGAAAATAACCTCTCGACCATCTCCATCCTCGGATTCTTCCAATGACTGGGATCACTTGTATGATGAAAATATCAGTAATGGTCCTCTATTAGCAAGTCAAAACAAGAATTTCAGACGAAAATTGTATCGGAAGTAATTACCAATCATCTACCGACAATGGGTTGTAAATGGAACATTCAGTCTACAATATTTCTTGGTTTGTCCAAAAGGAACTTGCTACTACATCTTCGTCGTGTTCATTCCTTGTCTTTCTTGCCATCCCAGACTAAATTCTTCGTCTTTATCAAATCAGTGGATTAGCAAAGATAATCACACAGTACAGCCTATACTCAAGTGTTAATTTATATTACAAGAACTTGTATTTTACATATTTACTTAGAAAATAAACATTTCATTTGGTGTGTCTATTAAGAAAGCTACGCCCTGGCGCATATAATTATAGGTAACGCAGGGCATTTCATTTGGTCTGTATATTAAGAAGTCTACGACCTGCCGCATATAATTATGGGTAACGCAAGACACTCTTTTGCATTCTCTGAATCCTTGAGGTTAAGGTAAAATACTTATACTCCGTAACCTAGATGGGAAATAAAGATGTTTGATTGAAATGCACGCTGTTTCTTCTACTCTTCCAATACTCTACTTCTTTTCAACTTTTATTTTAGGTTAGGTTACAATACCCTAACATCGGGGAGGTATTATTTTGGTTTCCCAACTTGTCTTTATCTGCATAGTGTCCATTCTAATCAACGACGATAACGGTTCTGTTCTGAGTGACTGAAATTCAGCGTACACAATTACGGCTACAGTCTCCGAAAGAGGCGCCGCGAATTTCAATTCTAGCCTTAAATTCCCGTTTTTAACCAGATGGAAATGGGAAGCGTTAGAAGTTAAAGCCACTGTTAGATCATAGCAATAAAGACAATTACCACCGGCAAAATCATCCCGACTTATTTGATTACCCTCGTCAAGTTGGAACTGTCCCGTCATTAAAGTTAAATTATTATACGCTTGGATAAAACTGTTCTGACCGAAATTTGGAGTAAGTGGTTTGTGGGGGACGCTACTTCCGTCGATAGACAACCCAATATGATTTAAATTAAAATTTTGAAAGTTAAACGGGCATAACCCAAGTTCCCCTAGGTAAGCGCTTTGCGAAACTAGGCCAATAACAATTTACTTGGGGGTTGAGTCTGTGAAAAGGTGATCTTGAACCACGCTCATATTTCCCGTAGGTACAGAGAAAGACGTGCACTCTGTTCTATTAATCGGACATTTCGCTCTAGCTACCTGCATCACTTTGGCATGTGCGAGACCGATTTCGGGGATCAGTTTCATTTTTCTGATATACAGAGCGGCAGATTTAATTTCCACGCGACCCACTACATCGCCGTGTAGACAGAAATCGAAGTTCGGCTTCCCGAAAACGAATTTCAAATCTACTAAATTTAGTAGATATCGTGGTTGTTGACATAAATCCAGATGCAAACCACCGATCATATCAATTAAACCACTTTAGGAAAATCTAGCTCTTTTTTGAAACCCTTCGTTAGAGTTAAAATTATCGAAAAATTCCGCTGTATCCCGATAATATAGAGAGCTAGTCAGATGGCTATTTTTAGCTGGATCACCGTATGTTAACAACGTTTGAATCATACTTTTATATGGGTAATTTTGAGCAGAGGGGGTAACAGACTTCTCGTTTAAATACAGGTGAACCTCGGGGAACATGCTATGTAAAAATAAATTGGTAGGGGCTAGATTATCCATCTGGGTCGCTACAGTACCGTCAGCGGCATAAACCGTAGCCAACGGATGGGAGCCGTTGCTTTTCTTAATTTCCATTTGAACGTGTAGCAGAGTTTTTGACAGATCGATGTAAGTCTCGGAGTTCCTGTTGATGTGGAAAGTTAAAGAATTGTTATTCGAAATACTTGATATGGGATTATGCTCAACCCATTCTCCTGATATAACGCTCGTCTTGGTCATGGGTACTTCGAATAGGTTGAGTTCAGAATTTACCCAGCTATTCGAGTGGGGGTGTAGTAAGGCCATTTCTATCTCGAGAAAATATCCGATGGAGAAGAGAATCGTTGAGGTGCTCTCTTCTTCCTTGTCTTCTTTAAAGTGATCGGGGATTTTTTGGCACGCTTCTTTTTAAGACCAGAACCTATCATATCTTGGATAGCTTCGGATGCGGCTGAAATAGTTTCTTTCCCGGCCATTTTCGAGCGGGATTTTAACGACGTTTTCACGGGTATACCGCTCGCAACATCACCCACAACCTTTCCTCCTGTATTTAATAATTTCTTCCCCAAGTACGATAAACCCCTTTTAAGTAAGGGCATAGCACTACGAAAGGCGGACGCTAAAATATTACCCAATCCATAGCCCCTTTGCACGCTCAAGCCCTGATAAACAGGAATCGAACCGTATCCGGCTTGATTTAAAAATAAATTTTCATATTCCTCCACGGTATGATATACAGGCGTCCTCATGATGTCGACAGTCCGTTTATCTCTATTCAAGTGACCGTAGATGGAGGAGTGTCTTTCTATTATAGTCGAAGCCAGGATCTCCGAGGTCTGAAATGTAAAGTTGCGTGAATTTTACCCCGCTCGAATTGAACGGGGTTTCCGAGGTCGTCCATAATGTTTATTTCGATTGTCTGTATTTGGTGCGTCGCCACGGGGATATAGTGTGGTCGTGTAAATATAGCGTCTATCGTCTCACCATCCTGTCCCTTAACGCTAATTAATCTAAGAAGTGGAACGTTACGATCCCCCACGATTGTTTTCTCAGCGACGCCCGAGTATACGAATAGGGAGTGTAAGGACGCGTTCATGTCTATCGTATACGGTGATCTTGTAGACGATTCTAACCTTATAATCTCCCCCCTATCATCGAGGGTGAAGCCCAACATATTAGCAATATGGGTGGGTATGTCCAATTTAACCCCATCTTTTAGCTCGACGGAAACACGTTTACTGAGTGCCCCGTAACTGAACATCACCCCGTCGCCGCTACTAAGTTCAATCATCTCGAGAAGTTCGTGAACCGTGGTATAATTTCCCGGTGGAATCTGAATTAACCGTTGAAAATTGAACCCTGGGTCCCCGGGTTTACCCTCAGTCCAACTACGTATGAAGTACTCTTGCTTTACGTTGTTCCAACTACGTGGGTAGGATAACTCCGAAAGCCCTACTTCGTAAGGTCCTGAAAACTTTACTATTTCCGGGAGATAGGTTCGAAATTTGCTGATGGTATTATTGGGGAAGTAATTCATCGATGAATCTGAGGGGAGCGTGATATAGAAGCTGCTCATTGTAGATCAACTTCTCTAACCCAATCGTTAAAATCGGAATTATAGCCTAGGAACTTTACAAAAAGGTCAACCGTGTTGTCTGGATTTCTTCTTCGCTTTATCACTTTTTCAATCTTAAACGTACAAGTGGCCAGGTCCTTGTAAACCTTTAGAACCTGCTCAGAGTAAAAAGTTCCTAAAACTGGCTCAGACTTTAAATCTTCAAGCATATATACGGGTGGTTTCCGGGGTAGTCTTTTAACCACTCTGAATAGCTCCTCTGAAAAGTTTGGCATGTACCCCTTTTCGAAAAGCCGCTTACTCTTACTTATTCGGACAATATCCCCCACCTGTAGTGTGTAGGGAATTGGCATGGTCGGTCTTTAATCTCCGTATAGTATTTCCCAAATTCTTTTGGTATTTTGTGCCGTCACTTCTATCGGTTTACATTTGATGGAAGAGTGGTAGGGTATGTTATAGCTGGTAACCAAATCTTGAAGTACGTCTGTGTATTTTAGTGTACCCATTCCGGTAAAATACCGGTACATTTTAGTTTGTATTGTACGATTCCATCTCTCTATCACGGCACACTTAATCTCAGAGTGATGGGCGTAGTATTTAATACCACGCTGTTTCAACTCTTTTTGAACTAATTGGGCTATAAACTCAGATCCATGATCCGTATTCAAAGTGGCGGGGCTTCTCCGCCGTTCAAATATTTTGACAAGCGCTGCGGCAATCGTCTCACCCCTTTTGTTATTGATGGCTTCGATGAACGCCATTTTACTATAAAACGTCAATACAAGAGAGGAGATACCGTTTCCCCTCGTTGTGTTTTGAAAAACGCTGTACGTCAATTAAATCAGCCTGCCAAAGAGCGTCAACCCCGCTAGATTCCGTCGAAATCGTATCCTCGCGGGCTTATGTAGACCGTACACATCTTGACGAGCTAGATACTCTCGGATAGTTTTTATCGTAACCTCGAGTCCTCTTTCTCGAGCTGAGCGATACAGTCCTAAAACACTGGCGTATCCTCCGGAATCAGAGACATTGTAATAAATATCATCTAATTTATCCATTTAAAGTGGCATTACTAAAGTAGGTTTCACGAGGAAGCGAGAAATACCGAAATAAAAAGTCGGATACTTGTATTATAATTATTACTAATAATATTAATAGAGCGGTAAGAACCTTGGGGGATTTTCGAAAAAAGTCGGACAGTTGTGTTAGCGTAGAAGCTGTCAAAACCTCCGCGCAACATTCCATGTTAATGTCTACGATTTAAATAAATGATAACGGTATAGGGTAAAATGTTTTATTCTCTAAAAGATTATACATATAACCAAGTTTTCGATCTCGAGGATGGGGTGTTTAAAAGAATCGAATTAATAAATGATTTTCTCGCAGGGTTTTTAATGATCTTTTTTGGAACATTATATTTATTTAACATCTTGTAAAACATCTCGCAACCTTCGGGGTTCGTTACACTGTTGCTTTTCCTAACCCCGTCGTAAATTAAATCAACAACATTCGGTCCAGTTACGGGATGCCCGGAAATTTCCAGTTCACCCAGTTTGGACCATGTTAAATCCTTTTGCCTCTCGATCCAGTTGTATAGCGTTATCCCGTCATTAACCAGGCTACTAGGTAATCCAGTAGCAATCTCGGCGACCCAAGATGTCTTTTTCTCTCCCGACTTGTACGTCTCTGTCTTCTCCGTGGGTTTTCGATTGGAGTTTAGATGTCTTTGGAGAGTTTGGTTATATAACGCTGTCTTTGGAGAGTTTGGTTATATAACGCTAATTTGTCCGACCCCGAAATTGTGTTATTCTCCAGGATATTTTTCATATCCTTATCAAGACTAGGTGCTTCAACCACCGCCATTTTTTCTTCCGATGAGTTTTTCAACCGCTTAAGAACCTCCTCCGAAACCAATAACATTTTTCTAGCCATTACTCTGGCTGTTTTATAGAAATCTTTAAATATATATATATATATATTTCGCTAGATGGCCCTGCTTATGGCTGCACCTGTTACAGACCCTAATACCGAGAGCAGAGGTGCCAATAACAGTGGCAAAAAGCCGCCTTTTTGTACTAGATTTTTTTTTTTCTTTTTAGAAACCGGGATATTTTCCGAAATACTTCGAATAAATTCGCGATGTTTAGCTAGCCGCTTCTTCTCAGCGAGTGATAATTTAACATTCCCGCTTAGTATATTTAAACAACATTCCGTCAAAGCTAGAATTTCATCCCTTTTGGCTAGCTGTATAATAGCCCGACGTTGCTTGGTATTGCATACGCATAAAAACTTTAAAAACTCAATATTGTGCTTCAATTTTTCTGATTTATTCATGTCTTATTTAGGTAGAAACACTGCCGCCTACTCGCCTGGGATGAGGCCGGTCCGTAGTCTGTGCTCATCTGAGGTATTCGGCTTCAGATTGATGAATAAATACCCATATTTTTTAGCTACGGCCTGTTGGAAGGCGTCTATAACATATTTAGTGTTTGTTGGCGATATTTGCTTGGCCAGGGTATAAATACTCGACTTGTCTCTAGGTGAAGCAAAGAGACATATATAGTGGGAGTTTAAATTCAGGGTTCTGATCTCTTTCCCGGTATAGTATAAGTTTTGCATTAAAATTAGAACACTCGTATTTCGATGGTGCGAACCCCGTATGAATAAATTTGTAATGCTTTTATTATTGGCTACTTCGCAAAGCAGATCGTCGATAATAACTAAATTTCTAGTCCCCGAGTTCAAATCATTATCATCGAGTAAACCCTCGTGAAATTCTACAGAAGGAACCTTTTCCAGAACCCAATTAAATAACTTTGGTTGAAATTCCGTATAGCAATAAATTATCCTTTGTGGACTAGGGTTTATAGTTACTTCATTATGCGCTATAAAGTTTGCTACGAAGTAGCTTTTCTCGCTCTGGGTACCTGAAAATGAGATAATTGTAGGTCCCCTATAGGGTCGACTATAAATTTATATATCCATACTTCCTGCGATCAGACCCGTGAAGGGGTGATTCAGACTTAGGTTCATGGTTGTAATGAGGGCATATCTGTTGGAACATTGGTTTTTATATCATAATTTAATAATTTTAGACTCAATCAGAATATGAAGGATTGCTTTATTAGGGTGTAACATCTTCAGTTTTCAAAAGTAGTTTTTGGGAAATACAAGCAATATTACAAAGTATATATTCGCAGAACTGTTCGCCCAGAAATGTATTCGATACGAATTCATCCGTGATCTCGGAGTAGCTCATCTTACCCATGGCCGTTGCGTAGTTCATTTCCACCCGGGTATTCCAGTCGTACATCACGCAGTCGTGTTTTGTTTGGGATGGGTGGTCGGTTTCACACCCATAGCACATTGCGGTGATTGTTTCCGATAACTGCCCGAGTACGCTTTTTTAATTTTATCATAGACCCGTTTGGCTTCTTCCAGGAAGGTTATAACCTCGTCAAATTTCTCCAAGAAAGATTGGCATAGGGGCTTTGAAATGGCAAATCATACTCTTGTTGGGTAGAACTCTCCATAATTTACCCCGCTGCCGCGATACATCTCTCGTATGATGAGAATTCTGATGTCTCGAAATTCGGTTAACTCAACTCGCTTCGTTTCAGACCCCTCGAAGAACCAAGCAGGTGGGGCAATTTTCTGATCCTCTAGGAATAACGTGATATCCGCTCGTGCGTGGTATAGCTCCCTGAATTCTGCTTCGGTCAACGTTATTAGGGAACTTCCATTCAGACATCCTAGTTGAATTTCGCAGTTCGGCGTTACCCCAATTCCTTTGAGGGATGAGATTGGAAATATTTTGGCGGTGAGCCTAAATAGAAAATACCGTTATTCCAAGTCCCGCTTTCGTCTAATAAGCTACTTTATATACATACATTTTGAACCCTTTCGCTGTCGATGAGAGAATAAGTAAAAACTAAATCGTATATTTCTTTTTATACTAGCAATTGTTTACTTTCGGATTAACCACTTGTTTACATTACCCCTTGAAAACATCACCCATCTCCTTTTGTATATAAGCCTAAAACTTATTGACGGTTAAGCCTATTAAAATTTTCAGCTTGAAATCTTTCCGTTTTCCCGCCGAAATCTACCGATTCTAATTTAAAACGCGCGCGGTTAATTTCCAACGTGTCGCGGGATGCCACCCTCCACCGTCACCCCCGTCTCGGTTTTAGTATTAATAAAATGTTTAATAGAGAGCCGTATTTTACCATATTAGCTCTATTCCAATAGATAGACACTAAATGGCCTTATCTGACATTTGGAACGGGCGATATTCTCGATTCCTTATCAGTCGTCGCGTACTCTTAAAATTTCGGCTTATACGTAGAACCAGGGTTAGCTCTCCGCGGAGGGAACCCTCTTCTCTAGCCGGTGTCAAATCGACGCTCTCACACGTCGAAGTCAAATTAACATTAGCACCCCATAACATCCAAGACCAAAAACTGCCACCCCCGATATTTCCGATTTCTTATCTGCCGTTGTAGACTTCCGAAACCACGGCGTCTTATCACACCCCTTTGCGGTGTGTCGCTGGTATAGGTCTGCGGCTAAGCCGCCTTCCATTTGCCGGTAAGATATTCGGGGAAATGACCGTCGAAGGAAATTTAACATTAGCACCCACACCCAAAACCCTGCTCTCCGCGGGGCAGTTCTCTCCTTTTTTATTTACTGGGGTTCCATGGGAGGCCCACTACTTTTCGAATTGGGTTTTCTCTCAAGGACGATACGTCAAATTCTTCCTTCTCCAAGCGCTCACGTAGTTTTTTCGAGTTTGTCTGGAATTTTCTCAAGTTCATCCTCGCCTCTTGAAATATTTCCTTGGCTTCCTTCGCGATACGGTACGTCTCTTCTTCATTTTCTCCTCCGGTTAATAAGTCGTCTGCAAGGGTATCTTCGTTGATTATCTTAGCCGTTTCTGGAAAGGTTTCGACGTATTTCTCCGCGTGAAACCTTATCGTCTTCGCTAGTATGAATGGACTTGCTGATACTCCGAAAATGACCCGCGTGAATCGTAGTTTTATGATTTTTAAGGGTTCTTCTAAATTTACAGGTTCTTGAAACCACAAGAACCTTACGGCGTTTCGGTCTTCCTTTTGTAATTTGATTTGAAGGAAAGCCTTCTCAATATCTGCAGTAACTACAATTCGATGCGACCTGAACTTGACTAGTACATCCAGAAGGTCGGGGTTTAGGTGAGGACCCGTTAAAAGGCAATCATTTAAGGATGACATTCCCTTTTCGCGGGAGGATCCATCAAATACTACTCGAACCTTCGTCGTTGCTCGTTCGGAGTCGACTACGGCGCTGTGCGGGAGATAGCTAATCGGTCCTTCTTCCAGTTGGTCTTCCGTTTCTTCAACAATTCCTTCTTCCAGATAATATTGGAAGGTTTTTCGGTATTCGGTGAATAGTTCTTCGTTATTCTTGAATTGAGGGATAAGATTTAGAAGTCTTCTTTTCGATGATAAATAATTGAGCGACAAATCTTCCGTAGTTTTCGCCCACGGAAGCCTGACAGAGTATCGCCAATCTTCTATTTTTACCGAGTCTTCGAATATCTTGGTAGCTTCTTTTTCCAGGGGATTTACTTGAATACTAGGGTCCAATATACCTAGTGATTCCAACTCCCAAAAATTTCTCAATTCCTTTGATATCTCTTCTTGTTCGGGAATGTGAGTCTGGATAAGGTTAACGCAGACTGTTCCAACTCCACCATCTAGATTCGAGATTTCAGTGGGTCCTTGAACCACCCATCCAAAAGTACTTTCTATAGCGGTTAACCCTTCTTCATTTAGTTTCTCGAATTTCCCAGTTATTACTCTCCAATAAAAATCAGAGCCTATTAATATGGAAATTCCTTCTTCTCGGTTATTGCTGATGTTCTCATCGGCCATTTCTAATCTTTTGTTTTCAAGCGCCTTCTTTATTTCCTCTCCTGGAACGTTGAAAACTGCCGTATTAATCGAGGGTGTTTCCACGCTATAACTTGAACCCATTTGTTCGAGTTTGATAGACTTCGTAAAGTAAGTTGGACTTTTCTGCATCGCACCCTTTTGGGTGCTTTCCCTCCAAACGTGTGCAACTCCAAATCAATTTCGCCAACTACGGGAAGCTCCAATTTTCTTGACGTAGCTTCTAAAATGAAAGTTCTATGACTTCCGCTATCCATCAAGAGTCTTAGCTGTTGGGTTTTCGACCCCCCCTCCGCGTTAGCTCTAGCCGTTTGTAAGAGGACCGAGGCTGACCATTCTCTCCCGTTCGAAGCGACAGCGTTGCTCGCCGTCGAGTTTCCTTCGGCTTTGGGGGAGTTTCCCCCTTCTCTTCTTCGACCACGTGTTCGCATCGTTTGCATTTTACCTTATCAACGCAGTGCCTCGCTAGGTGGCGTCCCGTGACGCATACGAAGCAGCAACCCAATTTCTTCAAAATTATATTCCTCTCTTCTACGTTGGTCACAATATGGCAGGATTCGTTACGGTGATTCGTTCTTTACAAAAAAAAACAACGTGCTTGCTCCGCGTTCGTGGTTAAGCTAGCGGCTGAAAATCGGTTTGTTGTTTTATTCGAATCGGTTTTCGAGGGCTCTGGGAGCCTCCCGTTGAAATTGCCGGTACCGCTCGATTTGAACTTATACGGCGGTGCCTCGTACTTTTTCCACCTAGCCTCGCTCTCGGCTTTGTACTTCTTTCCTTACAAATTCCATTAACTTTACAAGGTCTAGGTTGCCGTCGAGTTCGTTATTTCTCGTATATTCTAGATTAATATCTTCTGGCAATTTATCTAATATCATTGGACATAGAATTGTTCCGTAATTTTCGGCAGCGGACACTCCTAGCGCTTGTAAGCTTTTTACTTCCACTTCGCATTTGTCAAAGAATTTCCTCAAGCCCGCTACATCCCTCGAATTTTCAATAGTCTCCAAATGTCTTAGCTTATTGATATGACCAGTAATCCTAACATCCTTTCTTCCGAAACGCTCCTCTAATATCTTGATAGCGTTTTTATAATTTTCTTCACCTAATTCTAGGCCGCGGTTCCTTCCAAATACGATCTGAGATAGCAAAATTTACTTACGACGTTAATTCCGCTGTTGTTGTGGATCGCTGCTTCATAAAGGAACCAAAAATTTGACCACTTCTTTACGTCACCATCGAATTTAGGTATTTCTAGTTTCGGAAGATTCGTCACTTTATACGGAACTGTGGTTTGCGCTCCTATTGTAGGTATAATTTGACTCGGCGGCGTCGGGTTTTCCGCTAAGCTGGCTTGACTAGTACTAGTAGTTGAATTTTGATTTACCGTGTGATTTTGATTGGTGTTTGTTTCAACGTTAGATAATCCCGTTTGAATAATCGTGGTTACCGACGAAGCTGCTGATAGTGTAGACATTGATTTGAGGGTTTCTTCGGTTTTGAATGACCAAATTAATGCTGTTTCTTGAAACTCATCTGATTTCAAAATATCATCTAATTGCTCTACCTCGATCGCTTCTTGAATAGCACTATCCATATCCAAGAGTACTTCCGCTTTGTCTTTTAATTGCTGGAACCACGCCCTTACTTTTTCTTTGTCCGCTTCGGTCGTCTTCCCAATTTCTTCCTTTAGTTTTTTACTAGTTCTCGTAACTTGACCCCTCACCGCTGATCTCCTCTTGATTAATCGTTTTAGTCCTTCATCTTCAAAAAATTGTTCTTCTTCCGCCATCGTACCTTCTTGTTTTTTCTCGCTCGAATTTCTTTCCTAATTATTTCGCGTCTTCTATTTAATTATTTCACGATATAATTTTCTTCTTATCTAAAGGATTAACTCCCGGGTTTTTTCGGCACCATAAAGTTTCTTAGCGAGAAAAAATACGACGTCTTAAAATTTGAAACAAGATTTTAATATAATAAAGGCATTTTCGATTTTCTTAACGCGACAAAAAATAGCGTCCTTCGCCTACAAAGTTTTCCTTCTTCTATCCTTTTCGGTTAGGTTTTCGCGGTTTTTCCCAAAAAAGAAGGGAGAACGCGTTTTGCGCTTACAATGGAATCTTCTTAGTTGTTAGGCTATATCTGGCCAAGCCCCTGACCTTGAGGTGTTCAATGGTTTATTTTTAGAAAACAAGATGGGTCAGAACCCCATTCGGATTTTCTACAAGTTCCAAATAAATAAGTCGCCAGCTCAGTTTTAGTTCCAAATGAAGAAATTAATTTTTTCGGTATGGTACACTAAGCTCTTGGGCTTCCCTTTAGATCAATTTTTTCGATATTTTTGATGGGGCTTAGAATTTGCACCACGCTGATTTTATAGCTTAGACGGTTCTCTTTAAGAATTTAGCCATTATTCAATCCTAGCCTTTAGCGATAAGTCGCCAGCTCAGTTTTAGTTCCAAATGAAGAAATTAATTTTTTCGGTAAGGTACACTAGGCTCTTGGGCTTCCCTTTAGATCAATTTTTTCGATCTTTTTGATGGGGCTTAGAATTTGCACCACGCTGATTTTATAGCTTAGACGGTTCTCTTTAAGAATTTAGCCACTATTCAATCCTAGACTTTAACGATAAGTCGCCAGCTCAGTTTTAGTTCCAAATGAAGAAATTAATTTTTTCGGTAAGGTACACTAGGCTCTTGGGCTTCCCTTTAGATCAATTTTTTCGATCTTTTTGATGGGGCTTAGAATTTGCACCACGCTGCTTTTATAGCTTAGACGGTTCTCTTTAAGAATTTAGCCACTATTCAATCCTAGCCTTTTAGCCACTATTCAATCCTAGCCTTTAACGATAAGTCGCCAGCTCAGTTTTAGTTCCAAATGAAATAAATGTTTTCGGTAAGGTACACTAGGCTCTTGGGCTTCCCTTTAGATCAATTTTTTCGATCTTTTTGATGGGGCTTAGAATTTGCACCACGCTGATTTTATAGCTTAGACGGTTCTCTTTAAGAATTTAGCCACTATTCAATCCTAGACTTTAACGATAAGTCGCCAGCTCAGTTTTAGTTCCAAATGAAGAAATTAATTTTTTCGGTAAGGTACACTAGGCTCTTGGGCTTTCCTTTAGCTCAATTTTTTCGATCTTTTTGATGGGGCTTAGAATTTGCACAATGCTTATTTTGTAGCTTAGACGGTTCTCTTTAAGAATTTAGCCACGATTCAATCCTAGTCTTTAATTATAAGTCGCCAGCTCAGTTTTAGTTCCAAATGAAGAAATTAATTTTTTCGGTAAGGTGCAATAGGCTCTTGCGCTTCCCTTTAGATCAAATTTTTCGATATTTTTGATGGGGCTTAGAATTTGAACCACGCTGCTTTTATAGCTTAGACGGTTCTCTTTAAGAATTTAGCCACTATTCAATCCTAGCCTTTAACGATAAGTCGCCAGCTCAGTTTTAGTTCCAAATGAAATTAATTTTTTCGGTATGGTACACTAAGCTCTTGGGCTTCCCGTTAGATCAATTTTTTCGATATTTTTGATGGGGCTTAGAATTTGCACCACGCTGCTTTTATAGCTTAGACGGTTCTCTTTAAGAATTTAACCACTATTCAATCCTAGCCTTTAACGATAAGTCGCCAGCTCAGTTTTAGTTCCAAATGAATAAATTAATTTTTTCGGTAAGGTACACTAGGCTCTTGGGCTTCCCTTTAGATCAATTTTTTCGATCTTTTTGATGGGGCTTAGAATTTGCACCACGCTGCTTTTATAGCTTAGACGGTTCTCTTTAGAAATTTAGCCACGATTCAATCCTAGTCTTTAACTATAAGTCGCCAGCTCAGTTTTAGTTCCAAATAAATAAATCAATTTTTTTCGGTAAGGTGCAATAGGCTCTTGCGCTTCCCTTTAGATCAAATTTTTCGATATTTTTGATGGGGCTTAGAATTTGCATCACGCTGCTTTTATAGCTTAGACGGTTCTCTTTAAGAATTTAGCCACTATTCAATCCTAGCCCTTAACGATAAGTCGCCAGCTCAGTTTTAGTTCCAAATGAAATTATATTTTTCGGTATGGTACACTAAGCTCTTGGGCTTCCCTTTAGATCATTTTTTTCGATCTTTTTGACTGGGCTTAGAATTTGCACCACGCTGATTTTATAGCTTAGACGGTTCTCTTTAAGAATATAGCCACTATTCAATCCTAGCCTTTAATTATAAGTCGCCAGCTCAGTTTTAGTTCCAATGAAGAAATTAATTTTTTCGGTAAGGTGCAATAGGCTCTTGCGCTTCCCTTTAGATCAAATTTTTCGATATTTTTGATGGGGCTTAGAATTTGCACCACGCTGCTTTTATAGCTTAGACGGTTCTCTTTAAAAATTTAGCCACTACTCAATCCTAGCCTTTAACGATAAGTCGCCAGCTCAGTTTTAGTTCCAAATGAAATTAATTTTTTCGGTATGGTACACTAAGCTCTTGGGCTTCCCGTTAGATCAATTTTTTCGATATTTTTATGGGGCTTAGAATTTGCACCACGCTGCTTTTATAGCTTAGACGGTTTTCTTTAAGAATTTAACCACTATTCAATCCTAGCCTTTAACGATAAGTCGCCAGCTCAGTTTTAATTCCAAATAAAGAAATTAATTTTTTCGGTAAGGTACACTAGGCTCTTGGGCTTCCCTTTAGATCAATTTTTTCGATCTTTTTGATGGGGCTTAGAATTTGCACCACGCTGCTTTTATAGCTTAGACGGTTCTCTTTAAGAATATAGCCACTATTCAATCCTAGCCTTTAACGATAAGTCGCCAGCTCAGTTTTAGTTCCAAATAAAATTAATTTTTTCGGTATGGTACACTAAGCTCTTGGGCTTCCCTTTAGATCAATTTTTTCGATCTTTTTGATGGGGCTTAGAATTTGCACAATGCTTATTTTGTAGCTTAGACGGTTCTCTTTAAGAATTTAGCCACTATTCAATCGTAGCCTTTTAGCCACTATTCAATCCTAGCCTTTAACGATAAGTCGCCAGCTCAGTTTTAGTTCCAAATGAAGAAATTAATTTTTTCGGTAAGGTACACTAGGCTCTTGCGCTTCCCTCTAGATCAAATTTTTCGATATTTTTGATGGGGCTTAGAATTTGCACCACGCTGCTTTTATAGCTTAGACGGTTCTCTTTAAGAATTTAACCACTATTCAGTCCTAGCCTTTAACGATAAGTCGCCAGCTCAGTTTTAGTTCCAAATGAAGAATTTTTTTTTTTTCGGTAAGGTACACTAGGCTCTTGGGCTTCCCTTTAAATCAATTTTTTCGATCTTTTTGATGGGGCTTAGAATTTGCACCACGCTGCTTTTATAGCTTAGACGGTTCTCTTTAAGAATTTAACCACTATTCAATCCTAGCCTTTAACGATAAGTCGCCAGCTCAGTTTTAGTTCCAAATGAAGAAATTATTTTTTTCGGTAAGGTACACTAGGCTCTTGGGCTTCCCTTTAGATCAATTTTTTCGATCTTTTTGATGGGGCTTAGAATTTGCACCACGCTGCTTTTATAGCTTAGACGGTTCTCTTTAAGAATTTAGCCACTATTCAATCCTAGCCTTTAACGATAAGTCGCCAGCTCAGTTTTAGTTCCAAATGAAGAAATTAATTTTTTCGGTAAGGTACACTAGGCTCTTGGGCTTCCCTTTAGATCAATTTTTTCGATCTTTTTGATGGGGCTTAGAATTTGCACCACGCTGCTTTTATAGCTTAGACGGTTCTCTTTAGAAATTTAGCCACGATTCAATCCTAGTCTTTAACTATAAGTCGCCAGCTCAGTTTTAGTTCCAAATAAATAAATCAATTTTTTTCGGTAAGGTGCAATAGGCTCTTGCGCTTCCCTTTAGATCAAATTTTTCGATATTTTTGATGGGGCTTAGAATTTGCATCACGCTGCTTTTATAGCTTAGACGGTTCTCTTTAAGAATTTAGCCACTATTCAATCCTAGCCCTTAACGATAAGTCGCCAGCTCAGTTTTAGTTCCAAATGAAATTATATTTTTCGGTATGGTACACTAAGCTCTTGGGCTTCCCTTTAGATCATTTTTTTCGATCTTTTTGACTGGGCTTAGAATTTGCACCACGCTGATTTTATAGCTTAGACGGTTCTCTTTAAGAATATAGCCACTATTCAATCCTAGCCTTTAATTATAAGTCGCCAGCTCAGTTTTAGTTCCAATGAAGAAATTAATTTTTTCGGTAAGGTGCAATAGGCTCTTGCGCTTCCCTTTAGATCAAATTTTTCGATATTTTTGATGGGGCTTAGAATTTGCACCACGCTGCTTTTATAGCTTAGACGGTTCTCTTTAAAAATTTAGCCACTACTCAATCCTAGCCTTTAACGATAAGTCGCCAGCTCAGTTTTAGTTCCAAATGAAATTAATTTTTTCGGTATGGTACACTAAGCTCTTGGGCTTCCCGTTAGATCAATTTTTTCGATATTTTTATGGGGCTTAGAATTTGCACCACGCTGCTTTTATAGCTTAGACGGTTTTCTTTAAGAATTTAACCACTATTCAATCCTAGCCTTTAACGATAAGTCGCCAGCTCAGTTTTAATTCCAAATAAAGAAATTAATTTTTTCGGTAAGGTACACTAGGCTCTTGGGCTTCCCTTTAGATCAATTTTTTCGATCTTTTTGATGGGGCTTAGAATTTGCACCACGCTGCTTTTATAGCTTAGACGGTTCTCTTTAAGAATTTAGCCACTATTCAATCCTAGCCTTTAACGATAAGTCGCCAGCTCAGTTTTAGTTCCAAATGAATAAATTAATTTTTTCGGTAAGGTACACTAGGCTCTTGGGCTTCCCTTTAGATCAATTTTTTCGATCTTTTTGATGGGGCTTAGAATTTGCACCACGCTGCTTTTATAGCTTAGACGGTTCTCTTTAGAAATTTAGCCACGATTCAATCCTAGTCTTTAACTATAAGTCGCCAGCTCAGTTTTAGTTCCAAATAAATAAATCAATTTTTTTCGGTAAGGTGCAATAGGCTCTTGCGCTTCCCTTTAGATCAAATTTTTCGATATTTTTGATGGGGCTTAGAATTTGCATCACGCTGCTTTTATAGCTTAGACGGTTCTCTTTAAGAATTTAGCCACTATTCAATCCTAGCCCTTAACGATAAGTCGCCAGCTCAGTTTTAGTTCCAAATGAAATTATATTTTTCGGTATGGTACACTAAGCTCTTGGGCTTCCCTTTAGATCATTTTTTTCGATCTTTTTGACTGGGCTTAGAATTTGCACCACGCTGATTTTATAGCTTAGACGGTTCTCTTTAAGAATATAGCCACTATTCAATCCTAGCCTTTAATTATAAGTCGCCAGCTCAGTTTTAGTTCCAATGAAGAAATTAATTTTTTCGGTAAGGTGCAATAGGCTCTTGCGCTTCCCTTTAGATCAAATTTTTCGATATTTTTGATGGGGCTTAGAATTTGCACCACGCTGCTTTTATAGCTTAGACGGTTCTCTTTAAAAATTTAGCCACTACTCAATCCTAGCCTTTAACGATAAGTCGCCAGCTCAGTTTTAGTTCCAAATGAAATTAATTTTTTCGGTATGGTACACTAAGCTCTTGGGCTTCCCGTTAGATCAATTTTTTCGATATTTTTATGGGGCTTAGAATTTGCACCACGCTGCTTTTATAGCTTAGACGGTTTTCTTTAAGAATTTAACCACTATTCAATCCTAGCCTTTAACGATAAGTCGCCAGCTCAGTTTTAATTCCAAATAAAGAAATTAATTTTTTCGGTAAGGTACACTAGGCTCTTGGGCTTCCCTTTAGATCAATTTTTTCGATCTTTTTGATGGGGCTTAGAATTTGCACCACGCTGCTTTTATAGCTTAGACGGTTCTCTTTAAGAATATAGCCACTATTCAATCCTAGCCTTTAACGATAAGTCGCCAGCTCAGTTTTAGTTCCAAATAAAATTAATTTTTTCGGTATGGTACACTAAGCTCTTGGGCTTCCCTTTAGATCAATTTTTTCGATCTTTTTGATGGGGCTTAGAATTTGCACAATGCTTATTTTGTAGCTTAGACGGTTCTCTTTAAGAATTTAGCCACTATTCAATCGTAGCCTTTTAGCCACTATTCAATCCTAGCCTTTAACGATAAGTCGCCAGCTCAGTTTTAGTTCCAAATGAAGAAATTAATTTTTTCGGTAAGGTACACTAGGCTCTTGCGCTTCCCTCTAGATCAAATTTTTCGATATTTTTGATGGGGCTTAGAATTTGCACCACGCTGCTTTTATAGCTTAGACGGTTCTCTTTAAGAATTTAACCACTATTCAGTCCTAGCCTTTAACGATAAGTCGCCAGCTCAGTTTTAGTTCCAAATGAAGAATTTTTTTTTTTTCGGTAAGGTACACTAGGCTCTTGGGCTTCCCTTTAAATCAATTTTTTCGATCTTTTTGATGGGGCTTAGAATTTGCACCACGCTGCTTTTATAGCTTAGACGGTTCTCTTTAAGAATTTAACCACTATTCAATCCTAGCCTTTAACGATAAGTCGCCAGCTCAGTTTTAGTTCCAAATGAAGAAATTATTTTTTTCGGTAAGGTACACTAGGCTCTTGGGCTTCCCTTTAGATCAATTTTTTCGATCTTTTTGATGGGGCTTAGAATTTGCACCACGCTGCTTTTATAGCTTAGACGGTTCTCTTTAAGAATTTAGCCACTATTCAATCCTAGCCTTTAACGATAAGTCGCCAGCTCAGTTTTAGTTCCAAATGAAGAAATTAATTTTTTCGGTATGGTACACTAAGCTCTTGGGCTTCCCTTTAGATCAATTTTTTCGATATTTTTGATGGGGCTTAGAATTTGCACCACGCTGCTTTTATAGCTTAGACGGTTCTCTTTAAGAATTTAACCACGATTCAATCCTAGTCTTTAACTATAAGTCGCCAGCTCAGTTTTAGTTCCAAATGAAGGAATTAATTTTTTCGATATGGTACACTAGGCTCTTGGGCTTCCCTTTAGCTCAATATTTTCGATCTTTTTAATGGGGCTTAGAATTTACACAATGCTTATTTTGTAGCTTAGACGGTTCTCTTTAAGAATTTAGCCACTATTCAATCCTAGCCTTTAACGATAAATCGCCAGCTCAGTTTTAGTTCCAAATAAATTAATTAATTTTTTCGGTATGGTACACTAGGCTCTTGGGCTTCCCTTTAGCTCAAATTTTTCGATCTTTTTGATTAGGCTTAGAATTTGCAACACGCTGATTTTATAGCTTAGAAGGTTCTCTTTAAGAATTTAGCAACTATTCAATCCTAGCCTCTAACGATAAGTCGCCAGCTTAGTTTTAGTTCCAAATAAATTAATTGATTTTTTGGGTAAGGTACACTAGGCTCTTGGGCTTCCCTTTAGATCAATTTTTTCGATCTTTTTGATGGGGCTTAGAATTTACTTAATGCTTATTTTGTAGCTTAGACGGTTCTCTTTAAGAATTTAGCCACTATTCAATCCTAGCCTTTAACGATAAGTCGCCAGCTCAGTTTTAGTTCCAAATGAAGAAATTAATTTTTTCGGTAAGGTACACTAGGCTCTTGGGCTTCCCTTTAGATCAATTTTTTTCGATCTTTTTGATGAGGCTTAGAATTTGCACCATGCTGATTTTGTAGCTTAGACGGTTCTCTTTAAGAATTTAGCCACGATTCAATCCTAGTCTTTAACTATAAGTCGCCAGCTCAGTTTTAGTTCCAAATGAAGGAATTAATTTTTTCGGTAAGGTACACTAGGCTCTTATGCTTCCCTTTAGATCAATATTTTCGATCTTTTTAATGGGGCTTAGAATTTACACAATGCTTATTTTGTAGCTTAGACGGTTCTCTTTAAGAATTTAGCCACGATGCAATCGTAGTCTTTAACTATAAGTCGCCAGCTCAGTTTTAGTTCCAAATGAAGAAATACATTTTTTCGGTAAGGTACACTAGGCTCTTGGGCTTCCCTTTAGATCAATTTTTTCGATATTTTTGATGGGGCTTAGAATTTGCACCACGCTGCTTTTATAGCTCAGACGGTTCTCTTTAAGAATTTAACCACTATTCAGTCCTAGCCTTTAACGATAAGTCGCCAGCTCAGTTTTAGTTCCAAATTAAGGAATTAATTTTTTCGGTAAGGTACACTAGGCTCTTATGCATCCCTTTAGATCAATATTTTCGAGCTTTTTAATGGGGCTTAGAATTTACACAATGCTTATTTTGTAGCTTAGGTATGGTACACTAGGCTCTTGGGCTTCCCTTTAGATCAATTTTTTTCGATCTTTTTGATGAGGCTTAGAATTTGCACCATGCTGATTTTGTAGCTTAGACGGTTCTCTTTAAGAAATTAGAAACGATTCAATCCTAGACTTTAACTATAAGTCGCCAGCTCAGTTTTAGTTCCAAATGAAGAAATTCATTTTTTCGGTAAGGTACACTAGGCTCTTATGCTTCCCTTTAGATAAATTTTTTCGATCTTTTTGATGGGCTTAGAATTTGCACCCCTCTGATTTTATAGCTTAGACGGTTCTCTTTAAGAATTTAGCCACTATTCAATCCTAGCCTTTAAGGATAAGTCGTCAGCTCAGTTTTAGTTCCAAATAAAGAAATTAATTTTTTCCTTAAGGTACACTAGGCTCTTGGGGTTCCCTTTAGATCTATTTTTTCGCCCTTTTTTGAATGGGCTTAGAATTTGCAAAATGCTTATTTAGTAGCTTAGACGGTTCTTTTTAAGAATTTAGCCACGATTCAATCCTAGTCATTAACTATAAATCGCCAGCTCAGTTTTAGTTCCAAATAAATAAATTAATTTTTTCGGTAAGGTACACTAGGCTCTTGCGCTTCCTTTAGATCAATTTTTTCGATCTTTTTGATGGGGCTTAGAATTTGCACCACGCTGCTTTTATTGCTTAGACGGTTCTCTTTACGAATTTAGCCATTATTCAATCCTAGCCTTCAACGATAAGTCGCCAGCTCAGTTTTAGTTCCAAATGAAGAAATTAATTTTTTCGGTAAGGTACACTAGGCTCTTGGGCTTCCCTTTAGATCAATTTTTTCGATCTTTTTCATGGGGCTTAGAATTTGCACCATGCTGATTTTGTAGCTTAGACGGTTCTCTATAAGAATTTAGCCACGATTCAATCCTAGCCAGCTCAGTTTTAGTTCCAAATGAAGAAATTAATTTTTTCGGTAAGGTACACTAGGCTCTTATGCATCCCTTTAGATCAATATTTTCGAGCTTTTTAATGGGGCTTAGAATTTACATAATGCTTATTTTGTAGCTTAGGTATGGTACACTAGGCTCTTGGGCTTCCCTTTAGATCAATTTTTTTCGATCTTTTTGATGAGGCTTAGAATTTGCACCATGCTGATTTTGTAGCTTAGACGGTTCTCTTTAAGAAATTAGAAACGATTCAATCCTAGACTTTAACTATAAGTCGCCAGCTCAGTTTTAGTTCCAAATGAAGAAATTCATTTTTTCGGTAAGGTACACTAGGCTCTTATGCTTCCCTTTAGATAAATTTTTTCGATCTTTTTGATGGGCTTAGAATTTGCACCCCTCTGATTTTATAGCTTAGACGGTTCTCTTTAAGAATTTAGCCACTATTCAATCCTAGCCTTTAAGGATAAGTCGTCAGCTCAGTTTTAGTTCCAAATAAAGAAATTAATTTTTTCCTTAAGGTACACTAGGCTCTTGGGGTTCACTTTAGATCTTTTTTTTCGCCCTTTTTTGAATGGGCTTAGAATTTGCAAAATGCTTATTTAGTAGCTTAGACGGTTCTTTTTAAGAATTTAGCCACGATTCAATCCTAGTCATTAACTATAAATCGCCAGCTCAGTTTTAGTTCCAAATAAATAAATAACTTTTTTCGGTAAGGTACACTAGGCTCTTGCGCTTCCTTTAGATCAATTTTTTCGATCTTTTTGATGGGGCTTAGAATTTGCACCACGCTGCTTTTATTGCTTAGACGGTTCTCTTTACGAATTTAGCCATTATTCAATCCTAGCCTTCAACGATAAGTCGCCAGCTCAGTTTTAGTTCCAAATGAAGAAATTAATTTTTTTCGGTAAGGTACACTAGGCTCTTGGGCTTCCCTTTAGATCAATTTTTTCGATCTTTTTCATGGGGCTTAGAATTTGCACCATGCTGATTTTGTAGCTTAGACGGTTCTCTATAAGAATTTAGCCACGATTCAATCCTAGACTTTAACTATAAGTCGCCAGCTCAGTTTTAGTTCCAAATGAAGAAATTAATTTTTTCGGTAAGCTACACTAGGCTCTTGGGCTTCCCTTTAGATCAATTTTTTCGATCATTTTGATGCGCTTAGAATTTGCACCCCGCTGATTTTATAGCTTAGACGGTTCTCTTTAAGAATTTAGCCACTATTCAATCCTAGCCAGCGCAGTTTTAGTTCCAAATAAATAAATTAATTTTTTCGGTAATGTACACTAGGCTCTTGGGCTTCCCTTTAGATCAATTTTTTCGATCTTTTTCATGGGGCTTAGAATTTGCACCATGCTGATTTTGTAGCTTAGACGGTTCTCTATAAGAATTTAGCCACGATTCAATCCTAGACTTTAACTATAAGTCGCCAGCTCAGTTTTAGTTCCAAATGAAGAAATTTATTTTTTCGGTAATGTACACTAGGCTCTTGCGCTTCCCTTTAGCTCAAATTTTTCGATCTTTTTGATGGGGCTTAGAATTTGCAACACGCTGATTTTATAGCTTAGAAGGTTCTCTTTAAGAATTTAGCAACTATTCAATCCTAGTCTTTAACGATAAGTCGCCAGCTCAGTTTTAGTTCCAAATGAAGAAATTTTTTTTTCGGTATGGTACACTAAGCTCTTGGGCTTCCCTTTAGATCAATTTTTTCGATATTTTTGATGGGGCTTAGAATTTGCACCACGCTGCTTTTATACCTTAGACGGTTCTCTTTAAGAATTTAACAACTATTCAATCCTAGCCTTTAACGATAATTCGCCAGCTCATTTTTACTTCCAACTGAAGTAATTAATTTTTTCGGTAAGGTACACTAGGCTCTTGCGCTTCCCTTTAGATCAATTTTTTCGATCTTTTTAATGGGGCTTAGAATTTGCACCACGCTGCTTTTATAGCTTAGACGGTTCTCTTTAAGAATTTAACCACTCTTCAATCCTAGCCTTTAACGATAAGTCGCCAGCTTCTTAAAGACGGTTCTCTTTAAGAATTTAACCACTATTCGGTCCTAGCCTTTAACGATAAGTCGCCAGCTCAGTTTTAGTTCCAAATGAAGAAATGAATTTTTTCGGTAAGTTACACTAGGCTCTTGGGCTTCCCTTTAGGTCAATTTTTTCGATCTTTTTGATGGGGCTTAGAATTTGCACAATGCTTATTTTGTAGCTTAGACGGTTCTCTTTAAGAATTTAGCCACTATTCAATCCTAGCCTTTAACGATAAGTCGCCAGCTCAGTTTTAGTTCCAAATAAATAAATAAATAAATTTTTTCGGTATGGTACACTAGGCTCTTGGGCTTCCCTTTAGATCAATTTTTTTCGATCTTTTTGATAAGGCTTAGAATTTGCACCATGCTGATTTTGTAGCTTAGACGTTTCTCTTTAAGAATTTAGCCACGATTCAATCCTAGACTTTAACTATAAGTCGCCAGCTCAGTTTTAGTTCCAAATGAAGAAATTAATTTTTTCGGTATGGTACACTAAGCTCTTGGGCTTCCCTTTAGATCAATTTTTTCGATATTTTTGATGGGGCTTAGAATTTGCACCACGCTGCTTTTATAGCTTAGACGGTTCTCTTTAAGAATTTAACCACTATTCAATCCTAGCCTTTAACGATAAGTCGCCAGCTCAGTTTTAGTTCCAACTGAAGTAATTAATTTTTTCGGTAAGGTACACTAGACTCTTGAGCTTCCCTTTAGATCAATTTTTTCGATCTTTTTAATGGGGTTTAGAATTTGCACCACGCTGCTTTTATAGCTTAGACGGTTCTCTTTAAGAATTTAACCACTCTTCAATCCTAGCCTTTAACGATAAGTCGCCAGCTTCTTAAAGACGGTATTCTTTAAGAATTTAACCACTATTCAGTCCTAGCCTTTAACGATAAGTCGCCAGCTTCATAAAGACGGTTCTCTTTAAGAATTTAACCACTATTCGGTCCTAGCCTTTAACGATAAGTCGCCAGCTCAGTTTTAGTTCCAAATAAATAAATAAATTTTTTCGGTATGGTACACCAGGCTCTTGGGCTTCCCTTTAGATCAATTTTTTTCGATCTTTTTGATGAAGCTTAGAATTTGCATGATGCTGATTTTGTAGCTTAGACGGTTCTCTTTAAGAATTTAGCCACGATTCAATCCTAGACTTTAACTATAAGTCGCCAGCTCAGTTTTAGTTCCAAATATATAAATTAATTTTTTCGGTAAGGTACACTAGGCTCTTGGGCTTCCCTTTATATCAATTTTTTCGATCTTTTTGATGGGGCTTAGAATTTGCACCACGCTGCTTTTATAGCTTAGACGGTTCTCTTTAAGAATTTAACCACTATTCAATCCCAGCCTTTAACTATAAGTCGCCAGCTCAGTTTTAGTTCCAAATGAAGAAATTAATTTTTTCGGTATGGTACACTAGGCTCTTGGGCTTCCCTTTAGATCAATTTTTTTCGATCTTTTTGATGAGGCTTTGAATTTGCATGATGCTGATTTTGTAGCTTAGACGGTTCTCTTTAAGAATTTAGCCACGATTCAATCCTAGACTTTAACTATAAGTCGCCAGCTCAGTTTTAGTTCCAAATGAAGAAATTAATTTTTTCGGTAAGGTACACTAGGCTCTTGGGCTTCCCTTTAGATCAATTTTTTCGATCTTTTTCATGGGGCTTAGAATTTGCACCATGCTGATTTTGTAGCTTAGACGGTTCTCTATAAGAATTTAGCCACGATTCAATCCTAGACTTTAACTATAAGTCGCCAGCTCAGTTTTAGTTCCAAATGAAGAAATTAATTTTTTCGGTAAGCTACACTAGGCTCTTGGGCTTCCCTTTAGATCAATTTTTTCGATCTTTTTGATGGGCTTAGAATTTGCACCCCGCTGATTTTATAGCTTAGACGGTTCTCTTTAAGAATTTAGCCACTATTCAATCCTAGCCAGCGCAGTTTTAGTTCCAAATAAATAAATAAATTTTTTCGGTAATGTACACTAGGCTCTTGGGCTTCCCTTTAGATCAATTTTTTCGATCTTTTTCATGGGGCTTAGAATTTGCACCATGCTGATTTTGTAGCTTAGACGGTTCTCTATAAGAATTTAGCCACGATTCAATCCTAGACTTTAACTATAAGTCGCCAGCTCAGTTTTAGCTCCAAATGAAGAAATTAATTTTTTCGGTAAGCTACACTAGGCTCTTGGGCTTCCCTTTAGATCAATTTTTTCGATCTTTTTGATGGGCTTAGAATTTGCACCCCGCTGATTTTATAGCTTAGACGGTTCTCTTTAAGAATTTAGCCACTATTCAATCCTAGCCAGCGCAGTTTTAGTTCCAAATAAATAAATTAATTTTTTCGGTAATGTACACTAGGCTCTTGGGCTTCCCTTTAGATCAATTTTTTCGATCTTTTTCATGGGGCTTAGAATTTGCACCATGCTGATTTTGTAGCTTAGACGGTTCTCTATAAGAATTTAGCCACGATTCAATCCTAGACTTTAACTATAAGTCGCCAGCTCAGTTTTACTTCCAAATGAAGAAATTAATTTTTTCGGTAAGCTACACTAGGCTCTTGGGCTTCCCTTTAGATCAATTTTTTCGATCTTTTTGATGGGCTTAGAATTTGCACCCCGCTGATTTTATAGCTTAGACGGTTCTCTTTAAGAATTTAGCCACTATTCAATCCTAGCCAGCGCAGTTTTAGTTCCAAATTAATAAATTAATTTTTTTGGTAATGTACACTAGGCTCTTGGGCTTCCCTTTAGATCAATTTTTTCGATCTTTTTCATGGGGCTTAGAATTTGCACCATGCTGATTTTGTAGCTTAGACGGTTCTCTATAAGAATTTAGCGACGATTCAATCCTAGACTTTAACTATAAGTCGCCAGCTCAGTTTTAGTTCCAAATGAAGAAATTAATTTTTTCGGTAAGCTACACTAGGCTCTTGGGCTTCCCTTTAGATCAATTTTTTCGATCATTTTGATGCGCTTAGAATTTGCACCCCGCTGATTTTATAGCTTAGACGGTTCTCTTTAAGAATTTAGCCACTATTCAATCCTAGCCAGCGCAGTTTTAGTTCCAAATAAATAAATTAATTTTTTCGGTAATGTACACTAGGCTCTTGGGCTTCCCTTTAGATCAATTTTTTCGATCTTTTTCATGGGGCTTAGAATTTGCACCATGCTGATTTTGTAGCTTAGACGGTTCTCTATAAGAATTTAGCCACGATTCAATCCTAGACTTTAACTATAAGTCGCCAGCTCAGTTTTAGTTCCAAATGAAGAAATTTATTTTTTCGGTAATGTACACTAGGCTCTTGCGCTTCCCTTTAGCTCAAATTTTTCGATCTTTTTGATGGGGCTTAGAATTTGCAACACGCTGATTTTATAGCTTAGAAGGTTCTCTTTAAGAATTTAGCAACTATTCAATCCTAGTCTTTAACGATAAGTCGCCAGCTCAGTTTTAGTTCCAAATGAAGAAATTAATTTTTTCGGTATGGTACACTAAGCTCTTGGGCTTCCCTTTAGATCAATTTTTTCGATATTTTTGATGGGGCTTAGAATTTGCACCACGCTGCTTTTATAGCTTAGACGGTTCTCTTTAAGAATTTAACAACTATTCAATCCTAGCCTTTAACGATAATTCGCCAGCTCAGTTTTAGTTCCAACTGAAGTAATTAATTTTTTCGGTAAGGTACACTAGGCTCTTGCGCTTCCCTTTAGATCAATTTTTTCGATCTTTTTAATGGGGCTTAGAATTTGCACCACGCTGCTTTTATAGCTTAGACGGTTCTCTTTAAGAATTTAACCACTCTTCAATCCTAGCCTTTAACGATAAGTCGCCAGCTCAGTTTTAGTTCCAAATAAATAAATAAATTTTTTCGGTATGGTACACCAGGCTCTTGGGCTTCCCTTTAGATCAATTTTTTTCGATCTTTTTGATAAGGCTTAGAATTTGCACCATGCTGATTTTGTAGCTTAGACGTTTCTCTTTAAGAATTTAGCCACTAGTCAATCATAGCCTCTTACGATAAGTCGCCAGCTCAGTTTTAGTTCCAAATAAATAAATTAATTTTTTCGGTATGGTACACTAGGCTCTTGGGCTTCCCTTTAGATCAATTTTTTTCGATCTTTTTGATGAAGCTTAGAATTTGCATGATGCTGATTTTGTAGCTTAGACGGTTCTCTTTAAGAATTTAGCCACGATTCAATCCTAGACTTTAACTATAAGTCGCCAGCTCAGTTTTAGTTCCAAATATATAAATTAATTTTTTCGGTAAGGTACACTAGGCTCTTGGGCTTCCCTTTATATCAATTTTTTCGATCTTTTTGATGGGGCTTAGAATTTGCACCACGCTGCTTTTATAGCTTAGACGGTTCTCTTTAAGAATTTAACCACTATTCAATCCCAGCCTTTAACTATAAGTCGCCAGCTCAGTTTTAGTTCCAAATGAAGAAATTATTTTTTTCGGTATGGTACACTAGGCTCTTGGGCTTCCTTTAGATCAATTTTTTTCGATCTTTTTGATGAGGCTTTGAATTTGCATGATGCTGATTTTGTAGCTTAGACGGTTCTCTTTAAGAATTTAGCCACGATTCAATCCTAGACTTTAACTATAAGTCGCCAGCTCAGTTTTAGTTCCAAATGAAGAAATTAATTTTTTCGGTAAGGTACACTAGGCTCTTGGGCTTCCCTTTAGATCAATTTTTTCGATCTTTTTCATGGGGCTTAGAATTTGCACCATGCTGATTTTGTAGCTTAGACGGTTCTCTATAAGAATTTAGCCACGATTCAATCCTAGACTTTAACTATAAGTCGCCAGCTCAGTTTTAGTTCCAAATGAAGAAATTAATTTTTTCGGTAAGCTACACTAGGCTCTTGGGCTTCCCTTTAGATCAATTTTTTCGATCTTTTTGATGGGCTTAGAATTTGCACCCCGCTGATTTTATAGCTTAGACGGTTCTCTTTAAGAATTTAGCCACTATTCAATCCTAGCCAGCGCAGTTTTAGTTCCAAATAAATAAATTAATTTTTTCGGTAATGTACACTAGGCTCTTGGGCTTCCCTTTAGATCAATTTTTTCGATCTTTTTCATGGGGCTTAGAATTTGCACCATGCTGATTTTGTAGCTTAGACGGTTCTCTATAAGAATTTAGCCACGATTCAATCCTAGACTTTAACTATAAGTCGCCAGCTCAGTTTTAGCTCCAAATGAAGAAATTAATTTTTTCGGTAAGCTACACTAGGCTCTTGGGCTTCCCTTTAGATCAATTTTTTCGATCTTTTTGATGGGCTTAGAATTTGCACCCCGCTGATTTTATAGCTTAGACGGTTCTCTTTAAGAATTTAGCCACTATTCAATCCTAGCCAGCGCAGTTTTAGTTCCAAATAAATAAATTAATTTTTTCGGTAATGTACACTAGGCTCTTGGGCTTCCCTTTAGATCAATTTTTTCGATCTTTTTCATGGGGCTTAGAATTTGCACCATGCTGATTTTGTAGCTTAGACGGTTCTCTATAAGAATTTAGCCACGATTCAATCCTAGACTTTAACTATAAGTCGCCAGCTCAGTTTTAGTTCCAAATGAAGAAATTAATTTTTTCGGTAAGCTACACTAGGCTCTTGGGCTTCCCTTTAGATCAATTTTTTCGATCTTTTTGATGGGCTTAGAATTTGCACCCCGCTGATTTTATAGCTTAGACGGTTCTCTTTAAGAATTTAGCCACTATTCAATCCTAGCCAGCGCAGTTTTAGTTCCAAATTAATAAATTAATTTTTTCGGTAATGTACACTAGGCTCTTGGGCTTCCCTTTAGATCAATTTTTTCGATCTTTTTCATGGGGCTTAGAATTTGCACCATGCTGATTTTGTAGCTTAGACGGTTCTCTATAAGAATTTAGCCACGATTCAATCCTAGACTTTAACTATAAGTCGCCAGCTCAGTTTTAGTTCCAAATGAAGAAATTAATTTTTTCGGTAAGCTACACTAGGCTCTTGGGCTTCCCTTTAGATCAATTTTTTCGATCATTTTGATGCGCTTAGAATTTGCAACCCGCTGATTTTATAGCTTAGACGGTTCTCTTTAAGAATTTAGCCACTATTCAATCCTAGCCAGCGCAGTTTTAGTTCCAAATAAATAAATTAATTTTTTCGGTAATGTACACTAGGCTCTTGGGCTTCCCTTTAGATCAATTTTTTCGATCTTTTTCATGGGGCTTAGAATTTGCACCATGCTGATTTTGTAGCTTAGACGGTTCTCTATAAGAATTTAGCCACGATTCAATCCTAGACTTTAACTATAAGTCGCCAGCTCAGTTTTAGTTCCAAATGAAGAAATTAATTTTTTCGGTAAGGTACACTAGGCTCTTGGGCTTCCCTTTAGATCAATTTTTTCGATCATTTTGATGCGCTTAGAATTTGCAACCCGCTGATTTTATAGCTTAGACGGTTCTCTTTAAGAATTTAGCCACTATTCAATCCTAGCCAGCGCAGTTTTAGTTCCAAATAAATAAATTAATTTTTTCGGTAATGTACACTAGGCTCTTGGGCTTCCCTTTAGATCAATTTTTTCGATCTTTTTGATGGGGCTTAGAATTTGCACCACGCTGATTTTATAGCTTAGACGGTTCTCTTTAAGAATTTAGCCACTATTCAAACCTAGTCTCTTAGGATAAGTCGCCAGCTCAGTTTTAGTTCCAAATGAAGAAATTTATTTTTTCGGTAATGTACACTAGGCTCTTGCGCTTCCCTTTAGCTCAAATTTTTCGATCTTTTTGATGGGGCTTAGAATTTGCAACACGCTGATTTTATAGCTTAGAAGGTTCTCTTTAAGAATTTAGCAACTATTCAATCCTAGTCTTTAACGATAAGTCGCCAGCTCAGTTTTAGTTCCAAATGAAGAAATTAATTTTTTCGGTATGGTACACTAAGCTCTTGGGCTTCCCTTTAGATCAATTTTTTCGATCTTTTTGATGGGCTTAGAATTTGCACCCCGCTGATTTTATAGCTTAGACGGTTCTCTTTAAGAATTTAGCCACTATTCAATCCTAGCCAGCTCAGTTTTAGTTCCAAATGAAGAAATTAATTTTTTCGGTAATGTACACTAGGCTCTTGGGCTTCCCTTTAGATCAATTTTTTCGATCTTTTTCATGGGGCTTAGAATTTGCACCATGCTGATTTTGTAGCTTAGACGGTTCTCTATAAGAATTTAGCCACGATTCAATCCTAGACTTTAACTATAAGTCGCCAGCTCAGTTTTAGTTCCAAATGAAGAAATTTATTTTTTCGGTAATGTAAACTAGGCTCTTGCGCTTCCCTTTAGCTCAAATTTTTCGATCTTTTTGATGGGGCTTAGAATTTGCAACACGCTGATTTTATAGCTTAGAAGGTTCTCTTTAAGAATTTAGCAACTATTCAATCCTAGTCTTTAACGATAAGTCGCCAGCTCAGTTTTAGTTCCAAATGAAGAAATTAATTTTTTCGGTATGGTACACTAAGCTCTTGGGCTTCCCTTTAGATCAATTTTTTCGATATTTTTGATGGGGCTTAGAATTTGCACCACGCTGCTTTTATAGCTTAGACGGTTCTCTTTAAGAATTTAACCACTATTCAATCCTAGCCTTTAACGATAAGTCGCCAGCTCAGTTTTAGTTCCAACTGAAGTAATTAATTTTTTCGGTAAGGTACACTAGGCTCTTGAGCTTCCCTTTAGATCAATTTTTTCGGTCTTTTTAATGGGGTTTAGAATTTGCACCACGCTGCTTTTATAGCTTAGACGGTTCTCTTTAAGAATTTAACCACTCTTCAATCCTAGCCTTTAACGATAAGTCGCCAGCTTCTTAAAGACGGTATTCTTTAAGAATTTAACCACTATTCAGTCCTAGCCTTTAACGATAAGTCGCCAGCTTCATAAAGACGGTTCTCTTTAAGAATTTAACCACTATTCGGTCCTAGCCTTTAACGATAAGTCGCCAGCTCAGTTTTAGTTCCAAATAAATAAATTAATTTTTTCGGTATGGTACACTAGGCTCTTGGGCTTCCCTTTAGATCAATTTTTTTCGATCTTTTTGATGAAGCTTAGAATTTGCATGATGCTGATTTTGTAGCTTAGACGGTTCTCTTTAAGAATTTAGCCACGATTCAATCCTAGACTTTAACTATAAGTCGCCAGCTCAGTTTTAGTTCCAAATATATAAATTAATTTTTTCGGTAAGGTACACTAGGCTCTTGGGCTTCCCTTTATATCAATTTTTTCGATCTTTTTGATGGGGCTTAGAATTTGCACCACTCTGCTTTTATAGCTTAGACGGTTCTCTTTAAGAATTTAACCACTATTCAATCCCAGCCTTTAACTATAAGTCGCCAGCTCAGTTTTAGTTCCAAATGAAGAAATAAATTTTTTCGGTATGGTACACTAGGCTCTTGGGCTTCCCTTTAGATCAATTTTTTTCGATCTTTTTGATGAGGCTTTGAATTTGCATGATGCTGATTTTGTAGCTGAGACGGTTCTCTTTAAGAATTTAGCCACGATTCAATCCTAGACTTTAACTATAAGTCGCCAGCTCAGTTTTAGTTCCAAATGAAGAAATTAATTTTTTCGGTAAGGTACACTAGGCTCTTGGGCTTCCCTTTAGATCAATTTTTTCGATCTTTTTCATGGGGCTTAGAATTTGCACCATGCTGATTTTGTAGCTTAGACGGTTCTCTATAAGAATTTAGCCACGATTCAATCCTAGACTTTAACTATAAGTCGCCAGCTCAGTTTTAGTTCCAAATGAAGAAATTAATTTTTTCGGTAAGCTACACTAGGCTCTTGGGCTTCCCTTTAGATCAATTTTTTCGATCTTTTTGATGGGCTTAGAATTTGCACCCCGCTGATTTTATAGCTTAGACGGTTCTTTTTAAGAATTTAGCCACTATTCAATCCTAGCCAGCGCAGTTTTAGTTCCAAATAAATAAATTAATTTTTTCGGTAATGTACACTAGGCTCTTGGGCTTCCCTTTAGATCAATTTTTTCGATCTTTTTCATGGGGCTTAGAATTTGCACCATGCTGATTTTGTAGCTTAGACGGTTCTCTATAAGAATTTAGCCACGATTCAATCCTAGACTTTAACTATAAGTCGCCAGCTCAGTTTTAGTTCCAAATGAAGAAATTAATTTTTTCGGTAAGCTACACTAGGCTCTTGGGCTTCCCTTTAGATCAATTTTTTCGATCTTTTTGATGGGCTTAGAATTTGCACCCCGCTGATTTTATAGCTTAGACGGTTCTCTTTAAGAATTTAGCCACTATTCAATCCTAGCCAGCGCAGTTTTAGTTCCAAATAAATAAATTAATTTTTTCGGTAATGTACACTAGGCTCTTGGGCTTCCCTTTAGATCAATTTTTTCGATCTTTTTCATGGGGCTTAGAATTTGCACCATGCTGATTTTGTAGCTTAGACGGTTCTCTATAAGAATTTAGCCACGATTCAATCCTAGACTTTAACTATAAGTCGCCAGCTCAGTTTTAGTTCCAAATGAAGAAATTTATTTTTTCGGTAATGTAAACTAGGCTCTTGCGCTTCCCTTTAGCTCAAATTTTTCGATCTTTTTGATGGGGCTTAGAATTTGCAACACGCTGATTTTATAGCTTAGAAGGTTCTCTTTAAGAATTTAGCAACTATTCAATCCTAGTCTTTAACGATAAGTCGCCAGCTCAGTTTTAGTTCCAAATGAAGAAATTAATTTTTTCGGTAATGTACACTAGGCTCTTGGGCTTCCCTTTAGATCAATTTTTTCGATCTTTTTCATGGGGCTTAGAATTTGCACCATGCTGATTTTGTAGCTTAGACGGTTCTCTATAAGAATTTAGCCACGATTCAATCCTAGACTTTAACTATAAGTCGCCAGCTCAGTTTTAGTTCCAACTGAAGTAATTAATTTTTTCGGTAAGGTACACTAGGCTCTTGCGCTTCCCTTTAGATCAATTTTTTCGATCTTTTTAATGGGGCTTAGAATTTGCACCACGCTGCTTTTATAGCTTAGACGGTTCTCTTTAAGAATTTAACCACTCTTCAATCCTAGCCTTTAACGATAAGTCGCCAGCTTCTTAAAGACGGTTCTCTTTAAGAATTTAACCACTATTCGGTCCTAGCCTTTAACGAAAAGTCGCCAGCTCAGTTTTAGTTCCAAATGAAGAAATTAATTTTTTCGGTAAGTTACACTAGGCTCTTGGGCTTCCCTTTAGATCAATTTTTTTCGATCTTTTTGATAAGGCTTAGAATTTGCACAATGCTTATTTTGTAGCTTAGACGATTCTCTTTAAGAATTTAGCCACTATTCAATCCTAGCCTTTAACGATAAGTCGCCAGCTCAGTTTTAGTTCCAAATAAATAAATAAATTTTTTCGGTATGGTACACTAGGCTCTTGGGCTTCCCTTTAGATCAATTTTTTTCGATCTTTTTGATAAGGCTTAGAATTTGCACCATGCTGATTTTGTAGCTTAGACGTTTCTCTTTAAGAATTTAGCCACGATTCAATCCTAGACTTTAACTATAAGTCGCCAGCTCAGTTTTAGTTCCAAATGAAGAAATTAATTTTTTCGGTAATGTACACTAGGCTCTTGCGCTTCCCTTTAGCTCAAATTTTTCGATCTTTTTGACGGGGCTTAGAATTTGCAACACGCTGATTTTATAGCTTAGAAGGTTCTCTTTAAGAATTTAGCAACTATTCAATCCTAGTCTTTAACGATAAGTCGCCAGCTCAGTTTTAGTTCCAAATGAAGAAATTAATTTTTTCGGTATGGTACACTAAGCTCTTGGGCTTCCCTTTAGATCAATTTTTTCGATATTTTTGATGGGGTTTAGAATTTGCACCACGCTGCTTTTATAGCTTAGACGGTTCTCTTTAAGAATTTAACCACTCTTCAATCCTAGCCTTTAACGATAAGTCGCCAGCTTCTTAAAGACGGTTCTCTTTAAGAATTTAACCACTATTCAGTCCTAGCCTTTAACGATAAGTCGCCAGCTTCATAAAGACGGTTCTCTTTAAGAATTTAACCACTATTCGGTCCTAGCCTTTAACGATAAGTCGCCAGCTCAGTTTTAGTTCCAAATAAATAAATAAATTTTTTCGGTATGGTACACCAGGCTCTTGGGCTTCCCTTTAGATCAATTTTTTTCGATCTTTTTGATAAGGCTTAGAATTTGCACCATGCTGATTTTGTAGCTTAGACGTTTCTCTTTAAGAATTTAGCCACTAGTCAATCATAGCCTCTTACGATAAGTCGCCAGCTCAGTTTTAGTTCCAAATAAATAAATTAATTTTTTCGGTATGGTACACTAGGCTCTTGGGCTTCCCTTTAGATCAATTTTTTTCGATCTTTTTGATGAAGCTTAGAATTTGCATGATGCTGATTTTGTAGCTTAGACGGTTCTCTTTAAGAATTTAGCCACGATTCAATCCTAGACTTTAACTATAAGTCGCCAGCTCAGTTTTAGTTCCAAATATATAAATTAATTTTTTCGGTAAGGTACACTAGGCTCTTGGGCTTCCCTTTATATCAATTTTTTCGATCTTTTTGATGGGGCTTAGAATTTGCACCACGCTGCTTTTAGAGCTTAGACGGTTCTCTTTAAGAATTTAACCACTATTCAATCCCAGCCTTTAACTATAAGTCGCCAGCTCAGTTTTAGTTCCAAATGAAGAAATTAATTTTTTCGGTATGGTCCACTAGGCTCTTGGGCTTCCCTTTAGATCAATTTTTTTCGATCTTTTTGATGAGGCTTTGAATTTGCATGATGCTGATTTTGTAGATTAGACGGTTCTCTTTAAGAATTTAGCCACTATTCAATCCTAGCCTCTTACGATAAGTCGCCAGCTCAGTTTTAGTTCCAAATAAATAAATTAATTTTTTCGGTAAGGTACACTAGGCTCTTGCGCTTCCCTTTAGATCAATTTTTTCGATCTTTTTGATGGGGCTTAGAATTTGCACCACGCTGCTTTTATAGCTTAGACGGTTCTCTTTATGAATTTAACCACTATTCAATCCTAGCCTTTAACGATAAGTCGCCAGCTCAGTTTTTGTTCCAGATGTAGAAATTAATTTTTTTCGGTAATGTACACTAGGCTCTTGCGCTTCCCTTTAGCTCAAATTTTTCGATCTTTTTGATGGGGCTTAGAATTTGCAACACGCTGATTTTATAGCTTAGAAGGTTCTCTTTAAGAATTTAGCAACTATTCAATCCTAGTCTTTAACGATAAGTCGCCAGCTCAGTTTTAGTTCCAAATGAAGAAATTAATTTTTTCGGTATGGTACACTAAGCTCTTGGGCTTCCCTTTAGATCATTTTTTTTCGATCTTTTTGATGAGGCTTAGAATTTGCATGATGCTAATTTTGTAGCTTAGACGGTTCTCTTTAAGAATTTAGCCACGATTTAATCCTAGACTTTAACTATAAGTCGCCAGCTCAGTTTTAGTTCCAAATGAAGAAATTAATTTTTTCGGTAAGGTACACTAGGCTCTTGGGATTCCCTTTATATCAATTTTTTCGATCTTTTTGATGGGCTTAGAATTTGCACCACGCTGCTTTTATAGCTTAGACGGTTCTCTTTAAGAATTTAACCACTATTCAATCCCAGCCTTTAACGATAAGTCGCCAGCTCAGTTTTAGTTCCAAATGAAGAAATTAATTTTTTCGGTAAGGTACACTAGGCTCTTGGGCTTCCCTTTAGCTCAAATTTTTCGATCTTTTTGATGGGGCTTAGAATTTGCAACACGCTGATTTTATAGCTTAGAAGGTTCTCTTTAAGAATTTAGCAACTATTCAATCCTAGTCTTTAACGATAAGTCGCCAGCTCAGTTTTAGTTCCAAATGAAGAAATTAATTTTTTCGGTATGGTACACTAGGCTCTTGGGCTTCCCTTTAGATCATTTTTTTTCGATCTTTTTGATGAGGCTTAGAATTTGCATGATGCTGATTTTGTAGCTTAGACGGTTCTCTTTAAGAATTTAGCCACGATTTAATCCTAGACTTTAACTATAAGTCGCCAGCTCAGTTTTAGTTCCAAATGAAGAAATTAATTTTTTCGGTAAGGTACACTAGGCTCTTGGGATTCCCTTTATATCAATTTTTTCGATCTTTTTGATGGGCTTAGAATTTGCACCACGCTGCTTTTATAGCTTAGACGGTTCTCTTTAAGAATTTAACCACTATTCAATCCCAGCCTTTAACGATAAGTCGCCAGCTCAGTTTTAGTTCCAAATGAAGAAATTAATTTTTTCGGTAAGGTACACTAGGCTCTTGGGCTTCCCTTTATATCAATTTTTTCGATCTTTTTGATGGGGCTTAGAATTTGCACCACGCTGCTTTTATAGCTTAGACGGTTTTCTTTAAGAATTTAACCACTGTTCAATCCCAGCCTTTAACGATAAGTCGCCAGCTCAGTTTTAGTTCCAAATGAAGAAATTAATTTTTTCGGTAAGGTACACTAGGCTCTTGGGCTTCCCTTCATATCAATTTTTTCGATCTTTTTGATGGGGCTTAGAATTTGCACCATGCTGCTTTTATAGCTTAGACTGTTCTCTTTAAGAATTTAACCACTATTCAATCCTAGCATTTAACGATAAGTCGCCAGCTCAGTTTTAGTTCCAAATAAAGAAATTAATTTTTTCGGTAAGGTACACTAGGCTCTTGGGCTCCCTTTTAGATCAATTTTTTCGATCTTTTTGAAGGGGCTTAAAATTTGCACCACGCTGATTTTATAGCTTAGACGGTTCTCTTTAAGAATTTAGCCACTATTCAATCCTAGCCTCTTACGATAAGTCGCCAGCTCAGTTTTAGTTCCAAATAAATAAATTAATTTTTTCGGTATGGTACACTAGGCTCTTGGGCTTCCCTTTAGATCAATTTTTTTCGATCTTTTTGATGAGGCTTTGAATTTGCATGATGCTGATTTTGTAGCTTAGACGGTTCTCTTTAAGAATTTAGCCACGATTCAATCCTAGCCTTTAACGATAAGTCGCCAGCTCAGTTTTAGTTCCAAATGAAGAAATTAATTTTTTCGGTAAGGTACACTAGGCTCTTGGGCTTCCCTTTAGATCAATTTTTTCGATCTTTTTGATGGGGCTTAGAATTTGCACCACGCTGATTTTATAGCTTAGACGGTTCTCTTTAAGAAATTAGCCACGATTCAATCCTAGACTTTAACTATAAGTCGCCAGCTCAGTTTTAGTTCCAAATGAAGAAATTAATTTTTTCGGTATGGTACACTAGGCTCTTGGGCTTCCTTTTAGATCAATTTTTTTCGATCTTTTTGATGAGGCTTAGAATTTGCATGTTGCTGATTTTGTAGCCTAGACGGTTCTCTTTAAGAATTTAGCCACGATTCAATCCTAGACTTTAACTATAAGTCGCCAGCTCAGTTTTAGTTCCAAATATATAAATTAATTTTTTCGGTAAGGTACACTAGGCTCTTGGGCTTCCCTTTATATCAATTTTTTCGATCTTTTTGATGGGGCTTAGAATTTGCACGACGCTGCTTTTATAGCTTAGACGGTTCTCTTTAAGAATTTAGCCACTATTCAATCCTAGCCTCTTACGATAAGTCGCCAGCTCAGTTTTAGTTCCAAAAAAATAAATTAATTTTTTCGGTATGGTACACTAGGCTCTTGGGCTTCCCTTTAGATAAATTTTTTTTCGATCTTTTTGATGAGGCTTAGAATTTGCATGATGCTGATTTTGTAGCTTAGACGGTTCTCTTTAAGAATTTAGCCACGATTCAATCCTAGACTTTAACTATAAGTCGCCAGCTCAGTTTTAGTTCCAAATGAAGAAATTAATTTTTTCGGTAAGGTACACTAGGCTCTTGGGCTTCCCTTATATCAATTTTTTCGATCTTTTTGATGGGGCTTAGAATTTGCACCACGCTGCTTTTATAGCTTAGACGGTTTTCTTTAAGAATTTAACCACTATTCAATCCCAGCCTTTAACGATAAGTCGCCAGCTCAGTTTTAGTTCCAAATGAAGAAATTAATTTTTTCGGTAAGGTACACTAGGCTCTTGGGCTTCCCTTCATATATATTTTTTCGATCTTTTTGATGGGGCTTAGAATTTGCACCACGCTGCTTTTATAGCTTAGACTGTTCTCTTTAAGAATTTAACCACTATTCAATCCTAGCATTTAACGATAAGTCGCCAGCTCAGTTTTAGTTCCAAATGAAGAAATTAATTTTTTCGGTAAGGTACACTAGGCTCTTGGGCTTCCCTTTAGATCAATTTTTTCGATCTTTTTGATGGGTCTTAGAATTTGCACCACGCTGCTTTTATAGCTTAGACTGTTCTCTTTAAGAATTTAACCACTATTCAATCCTAGCCTTTAACGATAAGTCGCCAGCTTAGTTTTAGTTCCAAATAAAGAAATTAATTTTTTCGGTAAGGTACACTAGGCTCTTGGGCTTCCCTTTAGATCAATTTTTTCGATCTTTTTGATGGGGCTTAAAATTTGCACCACGCTGATTTTATAGCTTAGACGGTTCTCTTTAAGAATTAAGCCACTATTCAATCCTAGCCTTTTACGATAAGTCGCCAGCTCAGTTTTAGTTCCAAATAAATAAATTAATTTTTTCGGTATGGTACATAAGGCTCTTGGGCTTCCCTTTAGATCAATTTTTTTCGATCTTTTTGATGAGGCTTAGAATTTGCATGATGCTGATTTTGTAGCTTAGACGGTTCTCTTTAAGAATTTAACCACTATTCAATCCTAGCCTTTAACGATAAGTCGCCAGCTTAGTTTTAGTTCCAAATAAAGAAATTAATTTTTTCGGTAAGGTACACTAGGCTCTTGGGCTTCCCTTTAGATCAATTTTTTCGATCATTTTGATGGGGCTTAAAATTTGCACCACGCTAATTTTATAGCTTAGACGGTTCTCTTTAAGAATTTAGCCACTATTCAATCCTAGCCTCTTACGATAAGTCGCCAGCTCAGTTTTAGTTCCAAATAAATAAAGTTTTTCGGTATGGTACACTAGGCTCTTGGGCTTCCCTTTAGATCAATTTTTTTCGATCTTTTTGATGAGGCTTTGAATTTGCATGATGCTGATTTTGTAGCTTAGACGGTTCTCTTTAAGAATTTAGCCACGATTCAATCCTAGACTTTAACTATAAGTCGCCAGCTCAGTTTTAGTTCCAAATATATAAATTAATTTTTTCGGTATGGTACATTAGGCTCTTGGGCTTCCCTTTAGATCAATTTTTTCGATCTTTTTGATGGGGCTTAGAATTTGCACCACGCTGCTTTTATAGCTTAGTCTGTTCTCTTTAAGAATTTAACCACTATTCAATCCTAGACTTTAACTATAAGTCGCCAGCTCAGTTTTAGTTCCAAATGAAGAAATTAATTTTTTCGGTAAGGTACACTAGGCTCTTGGGCTTCCCTTTAGATCAATTTTTTCGATCTTTTTGATGGGGCTTAGAATTTGCACCACGCTGATTTTATAGCTTAGACGGTTCTCTTTAAGAATTTAGCCACTATTCAATCCTAGTCTCTTAGGATAAGTCGCCAGCTCAGTTTTAGTTCCAAATATATAAATTAATTTTTTCGGTAAGGTACACTAGGCTCTTGGGCTTCCCTTTAGATCAATGTTTTTCGATCTTTTTGATGGGGCTTAGAATTTGCACCACGCTGCTTTTATAGCTTAGACGGTTCTCTTTAAGAGTTTAACCACTATTCAATCCTAGACTTTAACTATAAGTCGCCAGCTCAGTTTTAGTTCCAAATGAAGAAATTAATTTTTTCGGTAATGTACACTAGGCTCTTGCGCTTCCCTTTAGCTCAAATTTTTCGATCTTTTTGATGGGGCTTAGAATTTGCAACACGCTGATTTTATAGCTTAGAAGGTTCTCTTTAAGAATTTAGCAACTATTCAATCCTAGTCTTTAACGATAAGTCGCCAGCTCAGTTTTAGTTCCAACTGAAGTAATTAATTTTTTCGGTAAGGTACACTAGGCTCTTGCGCTTCCCTTTAGATCAATTTTTTCGATCTTTTTAATGGGGCTTAGAATTTGCACCACGCTGCTTTTATAGCTTAGACGGTTCTCTTTAAGAATTTAACCACTCTTCAATCCTAGCCTTTAACGATAAGTCGCCAGCTTCTTAAAGACGGTTCTCTTTAAGAATTTAACCACTATTCGGTCCTAGCCTTTAACGATAAGTCGCCAGCTCAGTTTTAGTTCCAAATGAAGAAATTAATTTTTTCGGTAAGTTACACTAGGCTCTTGGGCTTCCCTTTAGGTCAATTTTTTCGATCTTTTTGATGGGGCTTAGAATTTACACAATGCTTATTTTGTAGCTTAGACGGTTCTTTTTAAGAATTTAGCCACTATTCAATCCTAGCCTTTAACGATAAGTCGCCAGCTCAGTTTTAGTTCCAAATATATAAATTAATTTTTTCGGTATGGTACATTAGGCTCTTGGGCTTCCCTTTAGATCAATTTTTTCGATCTTTTTGATGGGGCTTAGAATTTGCACCACGCTGCTTTTATAGCTTAGTCTGTTCTCTTTAAGAATTTAACCACTATTCAATCCTAGACTTTAACTATAAGTCGCCAGCTCAGTTTTAGTTCCAAATGAAGAAATTAATTTTTTCGGTAAGGTACACTAGGCTCTTGGGCTTCCCTTTATATCTATTTTTTCGCCCTTTTTTGATTGGGCTTAGAATTTGCACAATGCTTATTTAGTAGCTTAGACGGTTCTTTTTAAGAATTTAGCCACGATTCAATCCTAGTCTTTAACTATAAGTCGCCAGCTCAGTTTTAGTTCCAAATAAATAAATTAATTTTTTCGGTAAGGTACACTAGGCTCTTGAGCTTCCCTTTAGATCAATTTTTTCGATCTTTTTGATGGGGCTTAGAATTTGCAACACGCTGATTTTATAGCTTAGAAGGTTCTCTTTAAGAATTTAGCAACTATTCAATCCTAGTCTTTAACGATAAGTCGCCAGCTCAGTTTTAGTTCCAACTGAAGTAATTAATTTTTTCGGTAAGGTACACTAGGCTCTTGCGCTTCCCTTTAGATCAATTTTTTCGATCTTTTTAATGGGGCTTAGAATTTGCACCACGCTGCTTTTATAGCTTAGACGGTTCTCTTTAAGAATTTAACCACTCTTCAATCCTAGCCTTTAACGATAAGTCGCCAGCTTCTTAAAGACGGTTCTCTTTAAGAATTTAACCACTATTCGGTCCTAGCCTTTAACGATAAGTCGCCAGCTCAGTTTTAGTTCCAAATGAAGAAATTAATTTTTTCGGTAAGTTACACTAGGCTCTTGGGCTTCCCTTTAGGTCAATTTTTTCGATCTTTTTGATGGGGCTTAGAATTTACACAATGCTTATTTTGTAGCTTAGACGGTTCTTTTTAAGAATTTAGCCACTATTCAATCCTAGCCTTTAACGATAAGTCGCCAGCTCAGTTTTAGTTCCAAATAAATAAATAAATTTTTTCGGTATGGTACACTAGGCTCTTGGGCTTCCCTTTAGATCAATTTTTTTCGATCTTTTTGATAAGGCTTAGAATTTGCACCATGCTGATTTTGTAGCTTAGACGTTTCTCTTTAAGAATTTAGCCACGATTCAATCCTAGACTTTAACTATAAGTCGCCAGCTCAGTTTTAGTTCCAAATGAAGAAATTAATTTTTTCGGTAATGTACACTAGGCTCTTGCGCTTCGCTTTAGCTCAAATTTTTCGATCTTTTTGATGGGGCTTAGAATTTGCAACACGCTGATTTTATAGCTTAGAAGGTTCTCTTTAAGAATTTAGCAACTATTCAATCCTAGTCTTTAACGATAAGTCGCCAGCTCAGTTTTAGTTCCAAATGAAGAAATTAATTTTTTCGGTATGGTACACTAGGCTCTTGAGCTTCCCTTTAGATCAATTTTTTTCGATCTTTTTGATGAGGCTTAGAATTTGCATGATGCTGATTTTATAGCTTAGATGGTTCTCTTTAAGAATTTAGCCACTATTCAATCCTAGCCTTTAACGATAAGTCGCCAGCTCAGTTTTAGTTCCTAATAAATAAATAAATTTTTTCGGTATGGTACACTAGGCTCTTGGGCTTCCCTTTAGATCAATTTTTTTCGATCTTTTTGATAAGGCTTAGAATTTGCACCATGCTGATTTTGTAGCTTAGACGTTTCTCTTTAAGAATTTAGCCACGATTCAATCCTAGACTTTAACTATAAGTCGCCAGCTCAGTTTTAGTTCCAAATGAAGAAATTAATTTTTTCGGTAAGGTACACTAGGCTCTTGGGCTTCCCTTTATATCTATTTTTTCGCCCTTTTTTGATTGGGCTTAGAATTTGCACAATGCTTATTTAGTAGCTTAGACGGTTCTTTTTAAGAATTTAGCCACGATTCAATCCTAGTCTTTAACTATAAGTCGCCAGCTCAGTTTTAGTTCCAAATAAATAAATTAATTTTTTCGGTAAGGTACACTAGGCTCTTGAGCTTCCCTTTAGATCAATTTTTTCGATCTTTTTAATGGGGCTTAGAATTTGCACCACGCTGCTTTTATAGCTTAGACGGTTCTCTTTAAGAATTTAACCACTCTTCAATCCTAGCCTTTAACGATAAGTCGCCAGCTTCTTAAAGACGGTTCTCTTTAAGAATTTAACCACTATTCAGTCCTAGCCTTTAACGATAAGTCGCCAGCTCAGTTTTAGTTCCAAATGAAGAAATTAATTTTTTCGGTAAGGTACACCAGGCTCTTGGGCTTCCCTTTAGGTCAATTTTTTCGATCTTTTTGATGGGGCTTAGAATTTACACAATGCTTATTTTGTAGCTTAGACGGTTCTCTTTAAGAATTTAGCCACTATTCAATCCTAGCCTTTAACGATAAGCCGCCAGCTCAGTTTTAGTTCCAAATAAATAAATAAATTTTTTCGGTATGGTACACCAGGCTCTTGGGCTTCCCTTTAGATCAATTTTTTTCGATCTTTTTGATAAGGCTTAGAATTTGCACCATGCTGATTTTGTAGCTTAGACGTTTCTCTTTAAGAATTTAGCCACTAGTCAATCATAGCCTCTTACGATAAGTCGCCAGCTCAGTTTTAGTTCCAAATAAATAAATTAATTTTTTCGGTATGGTACACTAGGCTCTTGGGCTTCCCTTTAGATCAATTTTTTTCGATCTTTTTGATGAAGCTTAGAATTTGCATGATGCTGATTTTGTAGCTTAGACGGTTCTTTTTAAGAATTTAGCCACGATCCAATCCTAGACTTTAACTATAAGTCGCCAGCTCAGTTTTAGTTCCAAATAAATAAATTAATTTTTTCGGTAAGGTACACTAGGCTCTTGCGCTTGCCTTTAGATCAATTTTTTCGATCTTTTTGATGGGGCTTAGACTTTGCACCACGATGCTTTTATAGCTTAGACGGTTCTCTTTAAGAATTTACCACTATTCAATCCTAGCCTTTAACGATAAGTCGCCAGCTCAGTTTTAGTTCCAAATAAATAAATTAATTTTTTCGGTAAGGTACACTAGGCTCTTGCGCTTCCCTTTAGATCAATTTTTTCGATCTTTTTGATGGGGCTTAGAATTTTCACCACGCTGCTTTTATAGCTTAGACGGTTCTCTTTATGAATTTAACCACTATTCAATCCTAGCCTTTAACGATAAGTCGCCAGCTCAGTTTTTGTTCCAGATGTAGAAATTAATTTTTTCGGTAATGTACACTAGGCTCTTGCGCTTCCCTTTAGCTCAAATTTTTCGATCTTTTTGATGGGGCTTAGAATTTGCAACACGCTGATTTTATAGCCTAGAAGGTTCTCTTTAAGAATTTAGCAACTATTCAATCCTAGTCTTTAACGATAAGTCGCCAGCTCAGTTTTAGTTCCAAATGAAGAAATTAATTTTTTCGGTATGGTACACAAAGCTCTTGGGCTTCCCTTTAGATCAATTTTTTTGATATTTTTGATGGGGTTTAGAATTTGCACCACGCTGCTTTTATAGCTTAGACGATTCTCTTTAAGAATTTAACCACTATTCAATCCTAGCCTTTAACGATAAGTCGCCAGCTCAGTTTTAGTTCCAACTGAAGTAAGGTACACTAGGCTCTTGCGCTTCACTTTAGATCAATTTTTTCGATCTTTTTGATGGGGCTTAGAATTTCCACAATGCTTATTTTGTAGCTTAGACGGTTCTCTTTAAGAATTTAGCCACTATTCAATCCTAGCCTTTAACGATAAGTCGCCAGCTCAGTTTTAGTTCCAAATAAATAAATAAATTTTTTCGGTATGGTACACTAGGCTCTTGGGCTTCCCTTTAGATCAATTTTTTTCGATCTTTTTGATAAGGCTTAGAATTTGCACCATGCTGATTTTGTAGCTTAGACGTTTCTCTTTAAGAATTTAGCCACGATTCAATCCTAGACTTTAACTATAAGTCGCCAGCTCAGTTTTAGTTCCAAATGAAGAAATTAATTTTTTCGGTATGGTACACTAAGCTCTTGGGCTTCCCTTTAGATCAATTTTTTCGATATTTTTGATGGGGCTTAGAATTTGCACCACGCTGCTTTTATAGCTTAGACGGTTCTCTTTATGAATTTAACCACTATTCAATCCTAGCCTTTAACGATAAGTCGCCAGCTCAGTTTTTGTTCCAGATGAAGAAATTAATTTTTTCGGTAATGTACACTAGGCTCTTGCGCTTCCCTTTAGCTAAATTTTTCGATTTTTTTGATGGGGCTTAGAATTTGCAACACGCTGATTTTATAGCTTAGAAGGTTCTCTTTAAGAATTTAGCAACTATTCAATCCTATTCTTTAACGATAAGTCGCCAGCTCAGTTTTAGTTCCAAATGAAGAAATTAATTTTTTCGGTATGGTACACTAAGCTCTTGGGCTTCCCTTTAGATCAATTTTTTGATCTTTTTGATGAGGGTTAGAATTTGCAAAATGCTGATTTTGTAGCTTAGACGGTTCTCTTTAAGAATTTAGCCACGATTCAATCCTAGACTTTAACTATAAGTCGCCAGCTCAGTTTTAGTTCCAAATGAAGAAATTAATTTTTTCGGTAAGGTACACTAGGCTCTTGGGCTTCCCTTTAGATCTATTTTTTCGCCCTTTTTTGATTGGGCTTAGAATTTGCACAATGCTTATTTAGTAGCTTAGACGGTTCTTTTTAAGAATTTAGCCACGATTCAATCCTAGTCTTTAACTATAAGTCGCCAGCTCAGTTTTAGTTCCAAATAAATAAATTAATTTTTTCGGTAAGGTACACTAGGCTCTTGCGCTTCCCTTTAGATCAATTTTTTCGATCTTTTTGATGGGGCTTAGAATTTGCACCACGCTGCTTTTATAGCTTAGACGGTTCTCTTTATGAATTTAACCACTATTCAATCCTAGCCTTTAACGATAAGTCGCCAGCTCAGTTTTTGTTCCAGATGTAGAAATTAATTTTTTTTGGTAATGTACACTAGGCTCTTGCGCTTCCCTTTAGCTCAAATTTTTCGATCTTTTTGATGGGGCTTAGAATTTGCAACACGCTGATTTTATAGCTTAGAAGGTTATCTTTAAGAATTTAGCAACTATTCAATCCTAGTCTTTAACGATAAGTCGCCAGCTCAGTTTTAGTTCCAAATGAAGAAATTAATTTTTTCGGTATGGTACACTAAGCTCTTGGGCTTCCCTTTAGATCAATTTTTTCGATATTTTTGATGGGGCTTAGAATTTGCACCACGCTGCTTTTATAGCTTAGACGGTTCTCTTTAAGAATTTAATCACTATTCAATCCTAGCCTTTAACGATAAGTCGCCAGCTCAGTTTTAGTTCCAACTGAAGTAAGGTACACTAGGCTCTTGCGCTTCCCTTTAGATCAATTTTTTTCGATCTTTTTGATGAGGCTTAGAATTTGCATGATGCTGATTTTATAGCTTAGATGGTTCTCTTTAAGAATTTAGACACTATTCAATCCTAGTCTTTAACTATAAGTCGCCAGCTCAGTTTTAGTTCCAAATGAAGAAATTCATTTTTTCGGTAAGGTACACTAGGCTCTTGGGCTTCCCTTTAGATCTATTTTTTCGCCCTTTTTTGATTGGGCTTAGAATTTGCACAATGCTTATTTAGTAGCTTAGACGGTTCTTTTTAAGAATTTAGCCACGATTCAATCCTAGTCTTTAAATATAAGTCGCCAGCTCAGTTTTAGTTCCAAATAAATAAATTAATTTTTTCAGTAAGGTTCACTAGGCTCTTAGATCAATTTTTTAGATCTTTTTGATGGGGCTTAGAATTTGCACCACGCTGCTTTTATAGCTTAGACGGTTCTCTTTACGAATTTAGCCACTATTCAATCCTAGAATTTAACGATAAGTCGCCAGCTCAGTTTTAGTTCCAAATGAAGAAATTTGTTTTTTCGGTATGGTACACTAGGCTCTTGGGCTTCCCTTTAGATCAATTTTTTTCGATCTTTTTGATGAGGCTTAGAATTTGCATGATGCTGATTTTGTAGCTTAGACGGTTCTCTTTAAGAATTTAGCCACGATTCAATCCTAGACTTTAACTTTAAGTCGCCAGCTCAGTTTTAGTTCCAAATATATAAATTAATTTTTTCGGTAAGGTACACTAGGCTCTTGGGCTTCCCTTTATATCAATTTTTTCGATCTTTTTGATGGGGCTTAGAATTTACACCACGCTGCTTTTATAGCTTAGACTGTTCTCTTTAAGAATTTAACCACTATTCAATCCTAGCCTTTAACGATAAGTCGCCAGCTCAGTTTTAGTTCCAAATAAAGAAATTAATTTTTTCGGTAAGGTACACTAGGCTCTAGGGCTTCCCTTTAGATCAATTTTTTCGATCTTTTTGATGGGGCTTAGAATTTGCACCAAGCTGATTTTATAGCTTAGACTGTTCTCTTTAAGAATTTAACCACTATTCAATCCTAGCCTTTAACGATAAGTCGCCAGCTCAGTTTTAATTCCAAATAAAGAAATTAATTTTTTCGGTAAGGTACACTAGGCTCTTGGGCTTCCCTTTAGATCAATTTTTTCGATCTTTTTGATGGGGCTTAGAATTTGCACCACGCTGATTTTATAGCTTAGACGGTTCTCTTTAAGAATTCAGCCACTAGTCAATCCTAGCCTCTTACGATAAGTCGCCAGCTCAGTTTTAGTTCCAAATAAATAAATTAATTTTTTCGGTATGGTACACTAGGCTCTTGGGCTTCCCTTTAGATCAATTTTTTTCGATCTTTTTGATGAGGCTTAGAATTTGCATGATGCTGATTTTATAGCTTAGATGGTTCTCTTTAAGAATTTAGACACTATTCAATCCTAGTCTTTAACTATAAGTCGCCAGCTCAGTTTTAGTTCCAAATATATAAATAATTTTTTTCGGTAAGGTACACTAGGCTCTTTAGCTTCCCTTTATATAAATTTTTCGATCTTTTTGATGAGGCTTAGAATTTGCACCACACTGCTTTTATAGCTTAGACTGTTCTCTTTAAGAATTTAAATACTATTCAATCCTAGCCTTTAACGATAAGTCGCCAGCTCAGTTTTAGTTCCAAATAAAGAAATTAATTTTTTCGGTAAGGTACACTAGGCTCTTGGGCTTCCCTTTAGATCAATTTTTTCGATCTTTTTGATGGGGCTTAGAATTTGCACCACGCTGATTTTATAGCTTAGACGGTTCTCTTTAAGAATTCAGCCACTAGTCAATCCTAGCCTCTTACGATAAGTCGCCAGCTCAGTTTTAGTTCCAAATAAATAAATTAATTTTTTCGGTATGGTACACTAGGCTCTTGGGCTTCCCTTTAGATCAATTTTTTTCGATCTTTTTGATGAGGCTTAGAATTTGCATGATGCTGATTTTGTAGCTTAGACGGTTCTCTTTAAGAATTTAGCCACGATTCTATCCTAGACTTTAACTATAAGTCGCCAGCTCAGTTTTAGTTCCAAATATATAAATTAATTTTTTCGGTAAGGTACACTAGGCTCTTGGGCTTCCCTTTATATCAATTTTTTCGATCTTTTTGATGGGGCTTAGAATTTGCACCACGCTGATTTTATAGCTTAGACGGTTCTCTTTAAGAATTTAGCCACTATTCAATCCTAGCCTCTTACGATAAGTCGCCAGCTCAGTTTTAGTTCCAAATAAATAAATTAATTTTTTGGTAAGGTACACTAGGCTCTTGGGCTTCCCTTTATATCAATTTTTTTCGATCTTTTTGATGGGGCTTAGAATTTGCACCACGCTGCTTTTATAGCTTAGACGGTTCTCTTTAAGAATTTAACCACTATTCAATCCTAGCCTTTAACGATAAGTCGCCAGGTCAGTTTTAGTTCCAAATGAAGAAATTAATTTTTTCGGTAAGGTACACTAGGCTCTTGCGCTTCCCTTTAGATCAATTTTTTTCGATCTTTTTGATGAGGCTTAGAATTTGCACCATGCTGATTTTGTACCTTAGACGGTTCTCTTTAAGAATTTAGCCACGATTCAATCCTAGACTTTACATATAAGTCGCAAGCTCAGTTTTAGTTCCAAATAACGAAATTAATTTTTTCGGTATGGTACACTAGGCTCTTGGGCTTCCCTTTAGATCAATTTTTTCGCCCTTTTTTGATTGGGGTTAGAATTTGCACAATGCTTATTTAGTAGCTTAGACGGTTCTTTTTAAGAATTTAACCACTATTCAATCCTAGCCTTTAACGATAAGTCGCCAGCTCAGTTTTAGTACCAAATGAAGAAATTAATTTTTTCGGTAAGGTACACTAGGCTCTTGGGCTTCCCTTTAGATCAATTTTTTCGATCTTTTTGATGGGGCTTAGAATTTGCACCACGCTGCTTTTTTAGCTTAGACTGTTCTCTTTAAGAATTTAGCCACTATTCAATCCTAGCCTCTTACGATAAGTCGCCAGCTCAGTTTTAGTTCCAAATAAATAAATTAATTTTTTCGGTATGGTACACTAGGCTCTTGGGCTTTACTTTAGATCAATTTTTTTCGATCTTTTTGATGAGGCTTAGAATTTGCATGATGCTGATTTTGTAGCTTAGACGGTTCTCTTTAAGAATTTAGCCACGATTCAATCCTAGACTTTAACTATAAGTCGCCAGCTCAGTTTTAGTTCCAAATATATAAATTAATTTTTTCGGTAAGGTACACTAGGCTCTTGGGCTTCCCTTTATATCAATTTTTTCGATCTTTTTGATGGGGCTTAGAATTTGCACCACGCTGCTTTTATAGTTTAGACGGTTCTCTTTAAGAATTTAACCACTATTCAATCCTAGCCTTTAACGATAAGTCGCCAGCTCAGTTTTAGTTCCAAATGAAGAAATTTGTTTTTTCGGTAATGTACACTAGGCTCTTGCGCTTCCCTTTAGCTCAAATTTTTCGATCTTTTTGATGGGGCTTAGAATTTGCAACACGCTGATTTTATAGCTTAGAAGGTTCTCTTTAAGAATTTAGCCACTATTAAATCCTAGCCTCTTACGATAAGTCGCCAGCTCAGTTTTAGTTCCAAATAAATAAATTAATTTTTTCGGTATGGTACACTAGGCTCTTGGGCTTCCCTTTAGATCAATTTTTTCGATCTTTTTGATGAGGCTTAGAATTTGCATGATGCTGATTTTGTAGCTTACACGGTTCTCTTTAAGAATTTAGCCACGATTCAATCCTAGCCTTTAACGATAAGTCGCCAGCTCAGTTTTAGTTCCAAATGAAGAAATTTGTTTTTTCGGTAATGTACACTAGGCTCTTGCGCTTCCCTTTAGCTCAAATTTTTCGATCTTTTTGATGGGGCTTAGAATTTGCAACACGCTGATTTTATAGCTTAGAAGGTTCTCTTTAAGAATTTAGCCACTATTAAATCCTAGCCTCTTACGATAAGTCGCCAGCTCAGTTTTTGTTCCAAATGAAGAAATTAATTTTTTCTGTAATGTACACTAGGCTCTTGCGCTTCCCTTTATCTCAAATTTTTCGATCTTTTTGATGGGGCTTAGAATTTGCAACACGCTGATTTTATAGCTTAGAAGGTTCTCTTTAAGAATTTAACCACTATTCAATCATAGCCTTTAACGATAAGTCGCCAGCTCAGTTTTAGTTCCAAATGAAGAAATTAATTTTTTCGGTAAGGTACACTAGGGTCTTGGGCTTCCCTTTAGATCTATTTTTTCGCCCTTTTTTGATTGGGCTTAGAATTTGCACAATGCTTATTTAGTAGCTTAGACGGTTCTTTTTAAGAATTTAACCACTATTCAATCCTAGCCTTTAACGATAAGTCGCCAGCTCAGTTTTAGTACCAAATGAAGAAATTAATTTTTTCGGTAAGGTACACTAGGCTCTTGGGCTTCCCTTTAGATCAATTTTTTCGATCTTTTTGATGGGGCTTAGAATTTGCACCACGCTGATTTTATAGCTTAGACTGTTCTCTTTAAGAATTTAGCCACTATTCAATCCTAGCCTCTTACGATAAGTCGCCAGCTCAGTTTTAGTTCCAAATAAATAAATTAATTTTTTCGGTATGGTACACTAGGCTCTTGGGCTTCCCTTTAGATCAATTTTTTTCGATCTTTTTGATGAGGCTTAGAATTTGCACCATGCTGATTTTCTACCTTAGACGGTTCTTTTTAAGAATTTAGCCGCGATTCAATCCTAGTCTTTAACTATAAGTCGCCAGCTCAGTTTTAGTTCCAAATGAAGAAATTAATTTTTTCGGTAAGGTACACTAGGCTCTTGCGCTTCCGTTTAGATCAATTTTTTCGATCTTTTTGATGTGGCTTAGAATTTGCACCACGCTGCTTTTATAGCTTAGACGGTTCTCTTTACGAATTTAGCCACTATTCAATCCTAGCCTTTAACGATAAGTCGCCAGCTCAGTTTTAGTTCCAAATGAAGAAATTTGTTTTTTCGGTAAGGTACACTAGGCTCTTGCGCTTCCCTTTAGATCAATTTTTTCGATCTTTTTGATGGGGCTTAGAATTTGCACCACGCTGATTTTATAGCTTAGACGGTTCTCTTTAAGAATTTAGCCACTATTTATTCATATCCTCTAACGATAAGTCGCAAGCTCAGTTTTAGTTACAAATAAATAAATTAATTTTTTCGGTATGGTACACTAGGCTCTTGGGCTTCCCTTTAGATCAATTTTTTTCGATCTTTTTGATGAGGCTTAGAATTTGCATGATGCTGATTTTGTAGCTTACACGGTTCTCTTTAAGAATTTAGCCACGATTCAATCCTAGACTTTAACTATAAGTCGCCAGCTCAGTTTTAGTTCCAAATGAAGAAATTAATTTTTTCGGTAAGGTACACTAGGCTCTTGGGCTTCCCTTTAGATAAATGTTTTCGATATTTTTGATGGGGCTTAGAATTTGCACCACGCTGCTTTTATAGCTTAGACGGTTCTCTTTATGAATTTAACCACTATTCAATCCTAGCATTTAACGATAAGTCAACAGCTCAGTTTTAGATCCAAATGAAGAAATTAATTTTTTCTGTAATGTACACTAGGCTCTTGCGCTTCCCTTTAGCTCAAATTTTTCGATCTTTTTGATGGGGCTTAGAATTTGCAACACGCTGATTTTATAGCTTAGAAGGTTCTCTTTAAGAATTTACCACTATTCAATCCTTGCCTTTAACGATAAGTCGCCAGCTCAGTTTTAGTTCCAAATGAAGAAATTAATTTTTTCGATAAGGTACACTAGGCTCTTGCGCTTCCCTTTAGATCAATTTTTTTCGATCTTTTTGATGAGGCTTAGAATTTGCACCATGCTGATTTTGTACCTTAGACGGTTCTTTTTAAGAATTTAGCCGCGATTCAATCCTAGCCTTTAACGATAAGTCGCCAGCTCAGTTTTAGTTCCAAACAAAGAAATTATTTTTTTCGGTAAGGTACACTAGGCTCTTGGGCTTCCCTTTAGATCAATTTTTTCGATCTTTTTGATGGGGCTTAGAATTTGCACCACGCTGATTTTATAGCTTAGACGGTTCTCTTTAAGAATTTCGCCACTAGTCAATCCTAGCCTCTTACGATAAGTCGCCAGCTCAGTTTTAGTTCCAAATAAATAAATTAATTTTTTCGGTATGGTACACTAGGCTCTTGGGCTTCCCTTTAGATCAATTTTTTTCGATCTTTTTGATGAGGCTTAGAATTTGCATGATGCTGATTTTGTAGCTTAGACGGTTCTCTTTAAGAATTTAGCCACGATTCAATCCTAGACTTTAACTATAAGTCGCCAGCTCAGTTTTAGTTCCAAATACATAAATAAATTTTTTCGGTAAGGTACACTATGCTCTTGGGCTTCCCTTTATATAAATTTTTTCGATCTTTTTTATGGGGCTTAGAATTTGCACCACACTGCTTTTATAGCTTAGACTGTTCTCTTTAAGAATTTAGCCACTATTCAATCCTAGCCTCTTACGATAAGTCGCCAGCTCAGTTTAAGTTCCAAATAAATAAATTAATTTTTTCGGTAAGGTACACTAGGCTCTTGCGCTTCCCTTTAGCTCAAATTTTTCGATCTTTTTGATGGGGCTTAGAATTTGCAACACGCTGATTTTATAGCTTAGAAGGTTCTCTTTAAGAATTTAACCACTATTCAATCCTTGCCTTTAACGATAAGTCGCCAGCTCAGTTTTAGTTCCAAATGAAGAAATTAATTTTTTCGATAAGGTACACTAGGCTCTTGCGCTTCCCTTTAGATCAATTTTTTTCGATCTTTTTGATGAGGCTTAGAATTTGCACCATGCTGATTTTGTACCTTAGACGGTTCTTTTTAAGAATTTAGCCGCGATTCAATCCTAGCCTTTAACGATAAGTCGCCAGCTCAGTTTTAGTTCCAAACAAAGAAATTATTTTTTTCGGTAAGGTACACTAGGCTCTTGGGCTTCCCTTTAGATCAATTTTTTCGATCTTTTTGATGGGGCTTAGAATTTGCACCACGCTGATTTTATAGCTTAGACGGTTCTCTTTAAGAATTTCGCCACTAGTCAATCCTAGCCTCTTACGATAAGTCGCCAGCTCAGTTTTAGTTCCAAATAAATAAATTAATTTTTTCGGTATGGTACACTAGGCTCTTGGGCTTCCCTTTAGATAAATTTTTTTCGATCTTTTTGATGAGGCTTAGAATTTGCATGATGCTGATTTTGTAGCTTAGACGGTTCTCTTTAAGAATTTAGCCACGATTCAATCCTAGACTTTAACTATAAGTCGCCAGCTCAGTTTTAGTTCCAAATACATAAATAAATTTTTTTGGTAAGGTACACTAGGCTCTTGCGCTTCCCTTTAGATCAATTTTTTCGATCTTTTTGATGGGGCTTAGAATTTGAACCACGCTGCTTTTATAGCTTAGACGGTTCTCTTTACGAATTTAGCCACTATTCAATCCTAGCCTTTAACGATAAGTCGCCAGCTCAGTTTTAGTTCCAAATGAAGACATTTGTTTTTTCGGTAAGGTACACTAGGCTCTTGCGCTTCCCTTTAGATCAATTTTTTCGATCTTTTTGATGGGGCTTAGAATTTGCACCACGCTGATTTTATAGCTTAGACGGTTCTCTTTAAGAATTTAGCCACTATTTATTCATATCCTCTAACGATAAGTCGCAAGCTCAGTTTTAGTTCCAAATAAATAAATAAATTTTTTCGGTATGGTACACTAGGCTCTTGGGCTTCCCTTTAGATCAATTTTTTTCGATCTTTTTGATGAGGCTTAGAATTTGCATGATGCTGATTTTGTAGCTTACACGGTTCTCTTTAAGAATTTAGCCACGATTCAATCCTAGACTTTAACTATAAGTCGCCAGCTCAGTTTTAGTTCCAAATGAAGAAATTAATTTTTTCGGTAAGGTACACTAGGCTCTTGGGCTTCCCTTTAGATAAATTTTTTCGATATTTTTGATGGGGCTTAGAATTTGCACCACGCTGCTTTTATAGCTTAGACGGTTCTTTTTAAGAATTTAGCCGCGATTCAATCCTAGCCTTTAACGATAAGTCGCCAGCTCAGTTTTAGTTCCAAACAAAGAAATTATTTTTTTCGGTAAGGTACACTAGGCTCTTGGGCTTCCCTTTAGATCAATTTTTTCGATCTTTTTGATGGGGCTTAGAATTTGCACCACGCTGATTTTATAGCTTAGACGGTTCTCTTTAAGAATTTAGCCACTAGTCAATCCTAGCCTCTTACGAGAGGTCGCCAGCTCAGTTTTAGTTCCAAATAAATAAATTAATTTTTTCGGTATGGTACACTAGGCTCTTGGGCTTCCCTTTAGATAAATTTTTTTCGATCTTTTTGATGAGGCTTAGAATTTGCATGATGCTGATTTTGTAGCTTAGACGGTTCTCTTTAAGAATTTAACCACTATTCAATCCTAGCCTTTAACGATAAGTCGCCAGCTCAGTTTTAGTTCCAAACAAAGAAATTATTTTTTTCGGTAAGGTACACTATGCTCTTGGGCTTCCCTTTATATAAATTTTTTCGATCTTTTTGATGGGGCTTAGAATTTGCACCACACTGCTTTTATAGCTTAGACTGTTCTCTTTAAGAATTTAGCCACTATTCAATCCTAGCCTCTTACGATAAGTCGCCAGCTCAGTTTAAGTTCCAAATAAATAAATTAATTTTTTCGGTAAGGTACACTAGGCTCTTGCGCTTCCCTTTAGATCAAGTTTTTTCGATCTTTTTGATCAGGCTTAGAATTTGCACCATGCTGATTTTGTACCTTAGACGGTTCTCTTTAAGAATTTAGCCACGATTCAATCCTAGACTTTAACTATAAGTCGCCAGCTCAGTTTTAGTTCCAAATGACGAAATTAATTTTTTCGGTAAGGTACACTAGGCTCTTGGGCTTCCCTTTAGATCTATTTTTTCGCCCTTTTTTGATTGGGCTTAGAATTTGCACAATGCTTATTTAGTAGCTTAGACGGTTCTTTTTAAGAATTTAACCACTATTCAATCCTAGCCTTTAACGATAAGTCGCCAGCTCAGTTTTAGTACCAAATGAAGAAATTAATTTTTTCGGTAAGGTACACTAGGCTCTTGGGCTTCCCTTTAGATCAATTTTTTCGATCTTTTTGATGGGGCTTAGAATTTGCACCACGCTGCTTTTATAGATTAGACTGTTCTCTTTAAGAATTTAGCCACTATTCAATCCTAGCCTCTTACGATAAGTCGCCAGCTCAGTTTTAGTTCCAAATAAATAAATAAATTAATTTTTTCGGTATGGTACACTAGGCTCTTGGGCTTCCCTTTAGATCAATTTTTTTCGATCTTTTTGATGAGGCTTAGAATTTGCATGATGCTGATTTTGTAGCTTAGACGGTTCTCTTTAAGAATTTAGCCACGATTCAATCCTAGACTTTAACTATAAGTCGCCAGCTCAGTTTTAGTTCCAAATATATAAATTAATTTTTTCGGTAAGTTACACTAGGCTCTTGCGCTTCCCTTTAGATCAATTTTTTCGATCTTTTTAATGGGGCTTAGAATTTGCACCACGCTGCTTTTATAGCTTAGACGGTTCTCTTTAAGAATTTAGCCACTATTCAATCCTAGCCTCTTACGATAAGTCGCCAGCTCAGTTTTAGTTCCAAATAAATAAATTAATTTTTTCGGTATGGTACACTAGGCTCTTGGGCTTCCCTTTAGATCAAGTTTTTTCGATCTTTTTGATCAGGCTTAGAATTTGCACCATGCTGATTTTGTACCTTAGACGGTTCTCTTTAAGAATTTAGCCACGATTCAATCCTAGACTTTAACTATAAGTCGCCAGCTCAGTTTTAGTTCCAAATGACGAAATTAATTTTTTCGGTAAGGTACACTAGGCTCTTGGGCTTCCCTTTAGATCTATTTTTTCGCCCTTTTTTGATTGGGCTTAGAATTTGCACAATGCTTATTTAGTAGCTTAGACGGTTCTTTTTAAGAATTTAACCACTATTCAATCCTAGCCTTTAACGATAAGTCGCCAGCTCAGTTTTAGTACCAAATGAAGAAATTAATTTTTTCGGTAAGGTACACTAGGCTCTTGGGCTTCCCTTTAGATCAATTTTTTCGATCTTTTTGATGGGGCTTAGAATTTGCACCACGCTGCTTTTATAGATTAGACTGTTCTCTTTAAGAATTTAGCCACTATTCAATCCTAGCCTCTTACGATAAGTCGCCAGCTCAGTTTTAGTTCCAAATAAATAAATTAATTTTTTCGGTATGGTACACTAGGCTCTTGGGCTTCCCTTTAGATCAATTTTTTTCGATCTTTTTGATGAGGCTTAGAATTTGCATGATGCTGATTTTGTAGCTTAGACGGTTCTCTTTAAGAATTTAGCCACGATTCAATCCTAGACTTTAACTATAAGTCGCCAGCTCAGTTTTAGTTCCAAATATATAAATTAATTTTTTCGCTAAGGTACACTTGGCTCTTGCGCTTCCCTTTAGATCAATTTTTTCGATCTTTTTGATGGGCTTAGAATTTGCACCCCGCTGATTTTATAGCTTAGACGGTTCTCTTTAAGAATTTAGCCACTATTCAATCCTAGCCAGCGCAGTTTTAGTTCCAAATAAATAAATTAATTTTTTCGGTAATGTACACTAGGCTCTTGGGCTTCCCTTTAGATCAATTTTTTCGATCTTTTTAATGGGGCTTAGAATTTGCACCACGCTGATTTTATAGCTTAGACGGTTCTCTTTAAGAATTTAGCCACTAGTCAATCCTAGCCTCTTACGATAAGTCGCCAGCTCAGTTTTAGTTCCAAATAAATAAATTAATTTTTTCGGTATGGTACACTAGGCTCTTGGGCTTCCCTTTAGATCAATTTTTTCGATCTTTTTGATGGGGCTTAGAATTTGCACCACGCTGCTTTTCTAGCTTAGACTGTTCTCTTTAAGAATTTAGCCACTATTCAATCCTAGCCTCTTACGATAAGTCGCCAGCTCAGTTTTAGTTCCAAATAAATAAATACATTTTTTCGGTATGGTACACTAGGCTCTTGGGCTTCCCTTTAGATCAATTTTTTTCGATCTTTTTGATGAGGCTTAGAATTTGCATGATGCTGATTTTGTAGCTTAGACGGTTCTCTTTAAGAATTTAGCCACGATTCAATCCTAGACTTTATCTATAAGTCGCCAGCTAAGTTTTAGTTCCAAATATATAAATTAATTTTTTCGGTAAGGTACACTAGGCTCTTGGGCTTCCCTTTATATCAATTTTTTCGATCTTTTTGATGGGGCTTAGAATTTGCACCACGCTGCTTTAATAGCTTAGACTGTTCTCTTTAAGAATTTAGCCACTATTAAATCCTAGCCTCTTACGATAAGTCGCCAGCTCAGTTTTAGTTCCAAATAAATAAATTAATTTTTTCGGTATGGTACACTAGGCTCTTGGGCTTCCCTTTAGATCAATTTTTTCGATCTTTTTGATGAGGCTTAGAATTTGCATGATGCTGATTTTGTAGCTTACACGGTTCTCTTTAAGAATTTAGCCACGATTCAATCCTAGACTTTAACTATAAGTCGCCAGCTCAGTTTTAGTTCCAAATGAAGAAATTAATTTTTTCGGTAAGGTACACTAGGCTCTTGGGCTTCCCTTTAGATAAATTTTTCGATATTTTTGATGGGGCTTAGAATTTGCACCACGCTGCTTTTATTGCTTAGACATTTCTCTTTATGAATTTAACCACTATTCAATCCTAGCATTTAACGATAAGTCGCCAGCTCAGTTTTTGTTCCAAATGAAGAAATTAATTTTTGCTGTAATGTACACTAGGCTCTTGCGCTTCCCTTTAGCTCAAATTTTTCGATCTTTTTGATGGGGCTTAGAATTTGCAACACGCTGATTTTATAGCTTAGAAGGTTCTCTTTAAGAATTTAGCCACTATTCAATCCTAGCCTCTTACGATAAGTCGCCAGCTCAGTTTTAGTACCAAATGAAGAAATTAATTTTTTCGGTAAGGTACACTAGGCTCTTGGGCTTCCCTTTAGATCAATTTTTTCGATCTTTTTGATGGGGCTTAGAATTTGCACCACGCTGCTTTTATAGCTTAGACTGTTCTCTTTAAGAATTTAGCCACTATTCAATCCTAGCCTCTTACGATAAGTCGCCAGCTCAGTTTTAGTTCCAAATAAATAAATTAATTTTTTCGGTATGGTACACTAGGCTCTTGGGCTTCCCTTTAGATCAATTTTTTTCGATCTTTTTGATGAGGCTTAGAATTTGCATGATGCTGATTTTGTAGCTTAGACGGTTCTCTTTAAGAATTTAGCCACGATTCAATCCTAGACTTTAACTATAAGTCGCCAGCTCAGTTTTAGTTCCAAATATATAAATTAATTTTTTCGGTAAGGTACAGTAGGCTCTTGGGCTTCCCTTTATATCAATTTTTTCGATCTTTTTGATGGGGCTTAGAATTTTCACCACGCTGCTTTTATAGTTTAGACGGTTCTCTTTAAGAATTTAACCACTATTCAATCCTAGCCTTTAACGATAAGTCGCCAGCTCAGTTTTAGTTCCAAATGAAGAAATTAATTTTTTCGGTAAGGTACACTAGACTCTTGGGCTTCCCTTTAGATCAATTTTTTCGATCTTTTTGATGGGGCTTAGAATTTGCACCACGCTGCTTTAATAGCTTAGACTGTTCTCTTTAAGAATTTAACCACTATTCAATCCTAGCCTTTAACGATAAGTCGCCAGCTCAGTTTTAGTACCAAATGAAGAAATTAATTTTTTCGGTAAGGTACATTAGGCTCTTGGGCTTCCCTTTAGATCAATTTTTTCGATCTTTTTGATGGGGCTTATAATTTGCACCACGCTGCTTTTATAGCTTAGACTGTTCTCTTTAAGAATTTAGCCACTATTCAATCCTAGCCTCTGTCGCCAGCTCAGTTTTAGTTCCAAATAAATAAATTAATTTTTTCGGTATGGTACACTAGGCTCTTGGGCTTCCCTTTAGATCAATTTTTTTCGATCTTTTTGATGAGGCTTAGAATTTGCATGATGCTGATTTTGTAGCTTAGACGGTTCTCTTTAAGAATTTAGCCACGATTCAATCCTAGACTTTAACTATAAGTCGCCAGCTCAGTTTTAGTTCCAAATGAAGAAATAAATTTTTTCGGTAAGGTACACTAGGCTCTTGCGCTTCCCTTTAGATCAATTTTTTCGATCTTTTTGATGGGGCTTAGAATTTGCACCACGCTGCTTTTATAGCTTAGACGGTTCTCTTTACGAATTTAGCCACTATTCAATCCTAGCCTTTAACGATAAGTCGCCAGCTCAGTTTTAGTTCCAAATGAAGACATTTGTTTTTTCGGTAAGGTACACTAGGCTCTTGCGCTTCCCTTTAGATCAATTTTTTCGATCTTTTTGATGGGGCTTAGAATTTGCACCACGCTGCTTTTATAGCTTAGACGGTTCTCTTTAAGAATTTAGCCACTATTTATTCATATCCTCTAACGATAAGTCGCAAGCTCAGTTTTAGTTCCAAATAAATAAATTAATTTTTTCGGTATGGTACACTAGGCTCTTGGGCTTCCCTTTAGATCAATTTTTTTCGATCTTTTTTATGAGGCTTAGAATTTGCATGATGCTGATTTTGTACCTTACACGGTTCTCTTTAAGAATTTAGCCACGATTCAATCCTAGACTTTAACTATAAGTCGCCAGCTCAGTTTTAGTTCCAAATGAAGAAATTAATTTTTTCGGTAAGGTACACTAGGCTCTTGGGCTTCCCTTTAGATAAATTTTTCGATATTTTTGATGGGGCTTAGAATTTGCACCACGCTGCTTTTATAGCTTAGACGGTTCTCTTTATGAATTTAAAAACTATTCAATCCTAGCATTTAACGATAAGTCGCCAGCTCAGTTTTAGTTCCAAATGAAGAAATTAATTTTTTCTGTAATGTACACTAGGCTCTAGCGCTTCCCTTTAGCTCAAATTTTTCGATCTTTTTGATGGGGCTTAGAATTTGCAACACGCTGATTTTATAGCTTAGAAGGTTCTCTTTAAGAATTTAACCACTATTCAATCCTTGCCTTTAACGATAGGTCGCCAGCTCAGTTTTAGTTCCAAATGAAGAAATTAATTTTTTCGATAAGGTACACTAGGCTCTTGCGCTTCCCTTTAGATCAATTTTTTTCGATCTTTTTGATGAGGCTTAGAATTTGCACCATGCTGATTTTGTACCTTAGACGGTTCTTTTTAAGAATTTAGCCGCGATTCAATCCTAGCCTTTAACGATAAGTCGCCAGCTCAGTTTTAGTTCCAAACAAAGAAATTATTTTTTTCGGTAAGGTACACTAGGCTCTTGGGCTTCCCTTTAGATCAATTTTTTCGATCTTTTTGATGGGGCTTAGAATTTGCACCACGCTGATTTTATAGCTTAGACGGTTCTCTTTAAGAATTTAGCCACTAGTCAATCCTAGCCTCTTACGAGAAGTCGCCAGCTCAGTTTTAGTTCCAAATAAATAAATTAATTTTTTCGGTATGGTACACTAGGCTCTTGGGCTTCCCTTTAGATAAATTTTTTTCGATCTTTTTGATGAGGCTTAGAATTTGCATGATGCTGATTTTGTAGCTTAGACGGTTCTCTTTAAGAATTTAGCCACGATTCAATCCTAGACTTTAACTATAAGTCGCCAGCTCAGTTTTAGTTCCAAATACATAAATAAATTTTTTTGGTAAGGTACACTATGCTCTTGGGCTTCCCTTTATATAAATTTTTTCGATCTTTTTGATGGGGCTTAGAATTTGCACCACACTGCTTTTATAGCTTAGACTGTTCTCTTTAAGAATTTAGCCACTAGTCAATCCTAGCCTCTTACGAGAAGTCGCCAGCTCAGTTTTAGTTCCAAATAAATAAATTAATTTTTTCGGTAAGGTACACTAGGCTCTTGCGCTTCCCTTTAGATCAAGTTTTTTCGATCTTTTTGATCAGGCTTAGAATTTGCACCATGCTGATTTTGTACCTTAGACGGTTCTCTTTAAGAATTTAGCCACGATTCAATCCTAGACTTTAACTATAAGTCGCCAGCTCAGTTTTAGTTCCAAATGACGAAATTAATTTTTTCGGTAAGGTACACTAGGCTCTTGGGCTTCCCTTTAGATCTATTTTTTCGCCCTTTTTTGATTGGGCTTAGAATTTGCACAATGCTTATTTAGTAGCTTAGACGGTTCTTTTTAAGAATTTAACCACTATTCAATCCTAGCCTTTAACTATAAGTCGCCAGCTCAGTTTTAGTACCAAATGAAGAAATTAATTTTTTCGGTAAGGTACACTAGGCTCTTGGGCTTCCCTTTAGATCAATTTTTTCGATCTTTTTGATGGGGCTTAGAATTTGCACCACGCTGCTTTTATAGCTTAGACTGTTCTCTTTAAGAATTTAGCCACTATTCAATCCTAGCCTCTTACGATAAGTCGCCAGCTCAGTTTTAGTTCCAAATAAATAAATTAATTTTTTCGGTATGGTACACTGGGCTCTTGGGCTTCCCTTTAGATCAATTTTTTTCGATCTTTTTGATGAGGCTTAGAATTTGCATGATGCTGATTTTGTAGCTTAGACGGTTCTCTTTAAGAATTTAGCCACGATTCAATCCTAGACTTTAACTATAAGTCGCCAGCTCAGTTTTAGTTCCAAATATATAAATTAATTTTTTCGGTAAGGTACACTAGGCTCTTGCGCTTCCCTTTAGATCAATTTTTTCGATCTTTTTGATGGGCTTAGAATTTGCACCCCGCTGATTTTATAGCTTAGACGGTTCTCTTTAAGAATTTAGCCACTATTCAATCCTAGCCAGCGCAGTTTTAGTTCCAAATAAATAAATAAATTAATTTTTTCGGTAATGTACACTAGGCTCTTGGGCTTCCCTTTAGATCAATTTTTTCGATCTTTTTAATGGGGCTTAGAATTTGCACCACGCTGCTTTTATAGCTTAGACGGTTCTCTTTAAGAATTTAACCACTATTCAATCCTAGCCTTTAACGATAAGTCGCCAGCTCAGTTTTAGTTCCAAACAAAGAAATTATTTTTTTCGGTAAGGTACACTAGGCTCTTGGGCTTCCCTTTAGATCAATTTTTTCGATCTTTTTGATGGGGCTTAGAATTTGCACCACGCTGATTTTATAGCTTAGACGGTTCTCTTTAAGAATTTAGCCACTAGTCAATCCTAGCCTCTTACGATAAGTCGCCAGCTCAGTTTTAGTTCCAAATAAATAAATTAATTTTTTCGGTATGGTACACTAGGCTCTTGGGCTTCCCTTTAGATCAATTTTTTTTCGATCTTTTTGATGAGGCTTAGAATTTGCACCATGCTGATTTTCTACCTTAGACGGTTCTTTTTAAGAATTTAGCCGCGATTCAATCCTAGTCTTTAACTATAAGTCGCCAGCTCAGTTTTAGTTCCAAATGAAGAAATTAATTTTTTCGGTAAGGTACACTAGGCTCTTGCGCTTCCCTTTAGATCAATTTTTTCGATCTTTTTGATGGGGCTTAGAATTTGCACCACGCTGCTCTTATAGCTTAGAAGGTTCTCTTTAAGAATTTAACCACTATTCAATCCTTGCCTTTAACGATAGGTCGCCAGCTCAGTTTTAGTTCCAAATGAAGAAATTAATTTTTTCGATAAGGTACACTAGGCTCTTGCGCTTCCCTTTAGATCAATTTTTTTCGATCTTTTTGATGAGGCTTAGAATTTGCACCATGCTGATTTTGTACCTTAGACGGTTCTTTTTAAGAATTTAGCCGCGATTCAATCCTAGCCTTTAACGATAAGTCGCCAGCTCAGTTTTAGTTCCAAACAAAGAAATTATTTTTTTCGGTAAGGTACACTAGGCTCTTGGGCTTCCCTTTAGATCAATTTTTTCGATCTTTTTGATGGGGCTTAGAATTTGCACCACGCTGATTTTATAGCTTAGACGGTTCTCTTTAAGAATTTAGCCACTAGTCAATCCTAGCCTCTTACGAGAAGTCGCCAGCTCAGTTTTAGTTCCAAATAAATAAATTAATTTTTTCGGTATGGTACACTAGGCTCTTGGGCTTCCCTTTAGATAAATTTTTTTCGATCTTTTTGATGAGGCTTAGAATTTGCATGATGCTGATTTTGTAGCTTAGACGGTTCTCTTTAAGAATTTAGCCACGATTCAATCCTAGACTTTAACTATAAGTCGCCAGCTCAGTTTTAGTTCCAAATACATAAATAAATTTTTTTGGTAAGGTACACTATGCTCTTGGGCTTCCCTTTATATAAATTTTTTCGATCTTTTTGATGGGGCTTAGAATTTGCACCACACTGCTTTTATAGCTTAGACTGTTCTCTTTAAGAATTTAGCCACTATTCAATCCTAGCCTCTTACGATAAGTCGCCAGCTCAGTTTAAGTTCCAAATAAATAAATTAATTTTTTCGGTAAGGTACACTAGGCTCTTGCGCTTCCCTTTAGATCAAGTTTTTTCGATCTTTTTGATCAGGCTTAGAATTTGCACCATGCTGATTTTGTACCTTAGACGGTTCTCTTTAAGAATTTAGCCACGATTCAATCCTAGACTTTAACTATAAGTCGCCAGCTCAGTTTTAGTTCCAAATGACGAAATTAATTTTTTCGGTAAGGTACACTAGGCTCTTGGGCTTCCCTTTAGATCTATTTTTTCGCCCTTTTTTGATTGGGCTTAGAATTTGCACAATGCTTATTTAGTAGCTTAGACGGTTCTTTTTAAGAATTTAACCACTATTCAATCCTAGCCTTTAACTATAAGTCGCCAGCTCAGTTTTAGTACCAAATGAAGAAATTAATTTTTTCGGTAAGGTACACTAGGCTCTTGGGCTTCCCTTTAGATCAATTTTTTCGATCTTTTTGATGGGGCTTAGAATTTGCACCACGCTGCTTTTATAGCTTAGACTGTTCTCTTTAAGAATTTAGCCACTATTCAATCCTAGCCTCTTACGATAAGTCGCCAGCTCAGTTTTAGTTCCAAATAAATAAATTAATTTTTTCGGTATGGTACACTAGGCTCTTGGGCTTCCCTTTAGATCAATTTTTTTCGATCTTTTTGATGAGGCTTAGAATTTGCATGATGCTGATTTTGTAGCTTAGACGGTTCTCTTTAAGAATTTAGCCACGATTCAATCCTAGACTTTAACTATAAGTCGCCAGCTCAGTTTTAGTTCCAAATATATAAATTAATTTTTTCGGTAAGGTACACTAGGCTCTTGCGCTTCCCTTTAGATCAATTTTTTCGATCTTTTTGATGGGCTTAGAATTTGCACCCCGCTGATTTTATAGCTTAGACGGTTCTCTTTAAGAATTTAGCCACTATTCAATCCTAGCCAGCGCAGTTTTAGTTCCAAATAAATAAATAAATTAATTTTTTCGGTAATGTACACTAGGCTCTTGGGCTTCCCTTTAGATCAATTTTTTCGATCTTTTTAATGGGGCTTAGAATTTGCACCACGCTGCTTTTATAGCTTAGACGGTTCTCTTTAAGAATTTAACCACTCTTCAATCCTAGCCTTTAACGGTAAGTCGCCAGCTTCTTAAAGACGGTTCTCTTTAAGAATTTAACCACTATTCGGTCCTAGCCTTTAACGATAAGTCGCCAGCTCAGTTTTAGTTCCAAATGAAGAAATTAATTTTTTCGGTAAGGTACACTAGGCTCTTGGGCTTCCCTTTAGATCAATTTTTTCGATCTTTTTGATGGGGCTAAGAATTTACACAATGCTTATTTTGTAGCTTAGACGGTTCTCTTTAAGTATTTAGCCACTATTCAATCCTAGCCTTTAACGATAAGTCGCCAGCTCAGTTTTAGTTCCAAATAAATAAATAAATTTTTTCGGTATGGTACACTAGGCTCTTGGGCTTCCCTTTAGATCAATTTTTTTCGATCTTTTTAATGAGGCTTAGAATTTGCAACATGCTGATTTTGTAGCTTAGACGGTTCTCTTTAAGAATTTAGCCACGATTCAATCCTAGACTTTAACTATAAGTCGCCAGCTCAGTTTTAGTTCCAAATGAAGAAATTAATTTTTTCGGTAAGGTACATTAGGCTCTTGGGCTTCCCTTTAGATCAATTTTTTCGATCTTTTTAATGGGGCTTAGAATTTGCACCACGCTGCTTTTATAGCTTAGACGGTTCTCTTTAAGAATTTAACCACTCTTCAATCCTAGCCTTTAACGATAAGTCGCCAGCTTCTTAAAGACGGTTCTCTTTAAGAATTTAACCACTATTCAGTCCTAGCCTTTAACGATAAGTCGCCAGCTCAGTTTTAGTTCCAAATGAAGAAATTAATTTTTTCGGTAAGGTACACTAGGCTCTTGGGCTTCCCTTTAGGTCAATTTTTTCGATCTTTTTGATGGGGCTTAGAATTTACACAATATTTATTTTGTAGCTTAGACGGTTCTCTTTAAGAATTTAGCCACTATTCAATCCTAGCCTTTAACGATAAGTCGCCAGCTCAGTTTTAGTTCCCAATAAATAAATTTTTTCGGTATGGTACACTAGGCTCTTGGGCTTCCCTTTAGATCAATTTTTTTCGATCATTTTGATGAGGCTTAGAATTTAGACCATGCTGATTTTGTAGCTTAGACGGTTCTCTTTAAGAATTTAGCCACTATTCAATCCTAGCCTTTAACGAGAAGTCGCCAGCTCAGTTTTAGTTCCAAATAAATAAATAAATTTTTTCGGTATGGTACACTAGGCTCTTGGGCTTCCCTTTAGATCAATTTTTTTCGATCTTTTTAATGAGGCTTAGAATTTGCACAATGCTTATTTTGTAGCTTAGACGGTTCTCTTTAAGAATTTAGCCACTATTCAATCCTAGCCTTTAACGATAAGTCGCCAGCTCAGTTTTAGTTCCAAATAAATAAATAAATTTTTTCGGTATGGTACACTAGGCTCTTGGGCTTCCCTTTAGATCAATTTTTTTCGATCTTTTTAATGAGGCTTAGAATTTGCACCATGCTGATTTTGTAGCTTAGACGGTTCTCTTTAAGAATTTAGCCACGATTCAATCCTAGACTTTAACTATAAGTCGCCAGCTCAGTTTTAGTTCCAAATGAAGAAATTAATTTTTTCGGTAAGGTACACTAGGCTCTTGGGCTTCCCTTTAGATCAATTTTTTCGATCTTTTTGATGGGGCTAAGAAATTACACAATGCTTATTTTGTAGCTTAGACGGTTCTCTTTAAGAATTTAGCCACTATTCAATCCTAGCCTTTAACGATAAGTCAGCAGCTCAGTTTTAGTTCCAAATAAATAAATAAATTTTTTCGGTATGGTACACTAGGCTCTTGGGCTTCCCTTTAGATCAATTTTTTTCGATCTTTTTAATGAGGCTTAGAATTTGCAACATGCTGATTTTGTAGCTTAGACGGTTCTCTTTAAGAATTTAGCCACGATTCAATCCTAGACTTTAACTATAAGTCGCCAGCTCAGTTTTAGTTCCAAATGAAGAAATTAATTTTTTCGGTAAGGTACACTAGGCTCTTGGGCTTCCCTTTAGATCAATTTTTTCGATCTTTTTAATGGGGCTTAGAATTTGCACCACGCTGCTTTTATAGCTTAGACGGTTCTCTTTAAGAATTTAACCACTCTTCAATCCTAGCCTTTAACGATAAGTCGCCAGCTTCTTAAAGACGGTTCTCTTTAAGAATTTAACCACTATTCAGTCCTAGCCTTTAACGATAAGTCGCCAGCTCAGTTTTAGTTCCAAATGAAGAAATTAATTTTTTCGGTAAGGTACACTAGGCTCTTGGGCTTCCCTTTAGGTCAATTTTTTCGATCTTTTAGATGGGGCTTAGAATTTACTCAATATTTATTTTGTAGCTTAGACGGTTCTCTTTAAGAATTTAGCCACTATTCAATCCTAGCCTTTAACGATAAGTCGCCAGCTCAGTTTTAGTTCCCAATAAATAAATTTTTTCGGTATGGTACACTAGGCTCTTGGGCTTCCCTTTAGATCAATTTTTTTCGATCATTTTGATGAGGCTTAGAATTTAGACCATTCTGATTTTGTAGCTTAGACGGTTCTCTTAAGAATTTAGCCACGATTCAATCCTAGACTTTAACTATAAGTCGCCAGCTCAGTTTTAGTTCCAAATAAAAAAATTATTTTTTTCGGTAAGGTACACTAGGCTCTTGGGCTTCCCTTTAGATCAATTTTTTCGATCTTTTTGATGGGCTTAGAATTTGCACCCCGCTGATTTTATAGCTTAGACGGTTCTCTTTAAGAATTTAGCCACTAATCAATCCTAGCCTTTAACGATAAGTCGCCAGCGCAGTTTTAGTTCCAAATAAATAAATTAATTTTTTCGGTAATGTACACTAGGCTCTTGCGCTTCCCTTTAGATCAATTTTTTCGATATTTTTGATGGGGCTTAGAATTTGCACCACGCTGCTTTTATAGCTTAGACGGTTCTCTTTAAGAATTTAACCACTCTTCAATCCTAGCCTTTAACGATAAGTCGCCAGCTTCTTAAAGACGGTTCTCTTTAAGAATTTAACAACTATTCAGTCCTAGCCTTTAACGATAAGTCGCCAGCTTCTTAAAGACGGTGCTCTTTAAGAATTTAACCACTATTCGGTCCTAGCCTTTAACGATAAGTCGCCAGCTCAGTTTTAGTTCCAAATGACGAAATTAATTTTTTCGGTAAGGTACACTAGGCTCTTGGTATTCCCTTTAGATCAATATTTTTCGATCTTTTTGATGAGGCTTAGAATTTGCACCATGCTGATTTTGTAGCTTAGACGTTTCTCTTTAAGAATTTAGCCACGATTCAATCCTAGACTTTAACTATAAGTCGCCAGCTCAGTTTTAGTTCCAAATGAAGAAATTAATTTTTTCGGTAATGTACACTAGGCTCTTGCGCTTCCCTTTAGCTCAAATTTTTCGATCTTTTTGATGGGGCTTAGAATTTGCAACACGCTGATTTTATAGCTTAGAAGGTTCTCTTTAAGAATTTAGCAACTATTCAATCCTAGTCTTTAACGATAAGTCGCCAGCTCAGTTTTAGTTCCAAATGAAGAAATTAATTTTTTCGGTATGGTACACTAAGCTCTTGGGCTTCCCTTTAGATCAATTTTTTCGATATTTTTGATGGGGCTTAGAATTTGCACCACGCTGCTTTTATAGCTTAGACGGTTCTCTTTAAGAATTTAACCACTATTCAATCCTAGCCTTTAACGATAAGTCGCCAGCTCAGTTTTAGTTCCAACTGAAGTAATTAATTTTTTCGGTAAGGTACACTAGGCTCTTGAGCTTCCCTTTAGATCAATTTTTTCGATCTTTTTAATGGGGCTTAGAATTTGCACCACGCTGCTTTTATAGCTTAGACGGTTCTCTTTAAGAATTTAACCACTCTTCAATCCTAGCCTTTAACGATAAGTCGCCAGCTTCTTAAAGACGGTTCTCTTTAAGAATTTAACCACTATTCAGTCCTAGCCTTTAACGATAAGTCGCCAGCTTCTTAAAGACGGTTCTCATTAAGAATTTAACCACTATTCGGTCCTCGCCTTTAACGATAAGTCGCCAGCTCAGTTTTAGTTCCAAATGAAGAAATTAATTTTTTCGGTAAGGTACACTAGGCTCTTGGGCTTCCCTTTAGGTCAATTTTTTCGATCTTTTTGATGGGGCTTAGAATTTACACAATGCTTATTTTGTAGCTTAGACGGTTCTCTTTAAGAATTTAGCCACTATTCAATCCTAGCCTTTAACGATAAGTCGCCAGCTCAGTTTTAGTTCCAAATAAATAAATAAATTTTTTCGGTATGGTACACTAGGCTCTTGGGCTTCCCTTTAGATCAATTTTTTTTTCGATCTTTTTGATAAGGCTTAGAATTTGCACCATGCTGATTTTGTAGCTTAGACGTTTCTCTTTAAGAATTTAGCCACGATTCAATCCTAGACTTTAACTATAAGTCGCCAGCTCAGTTTTAGTTCCAAATGAAGAAATTAATTTTTTCGGTAAGGTACACTAGGCTCTTGGGCTTCCCTTTAGATCTATTTTTTCGCCCTTTTTTGATTGGGCTTAGAATTTGCACAATGCTTATTTAGTAGCTTAGATGGTTCTTTTTAAGAATTTAGCCACGATTTAATCCTAGTCTTTAACTATAAGTCGCCAGCTCAGTTTTAGTTCCAAATAAATAAATTAATTTTTTCGGAAAGGTACACTAGGCTCTTGCGCTTCCCTTTAGATCAATTTTTTCGATCTTTTTGATGGGGCTTAGAATTTGCAAAACGCTGATTTTATAGCTTATAAGGTTCTCTTTAAGAATTTAGCAACTATTCAATCCTTATCGTTAACGATAAGTCGCCAGCTCAGTTTTAGTTCCAAATGAAGAAATTAATTTTTTCGGTATGGTACACTAGGCTCTTGGGCTTCCCTTTAGATCAATTTTTTTGATCTTTTTGATGAGGGTTAGAATTTGCACCATGCTGATTTTGTAGCTTAGACGGTTCTCTTTAAGAATTTAGCCACTATTCAATCCTAGCCTTTAACGACAAGTCGCCAGCTCAGTTTTAGTTCCAAATAAATAAATAAATTTTTCGGTATGGTACACTAGGCTCTTGGGCTTCCCTTTAGATCAATTTTTTCGATCTTTTTGATGGGCTTAGAATTTGCACCACACTGCTTTTATAGCTTAGACTGTTCTCTTTAAGAATTTAACCACTATTCAATCCTAGCCTTTAACGATAAGTCGCCAGCTCAGTTTTAGTTCCAAATAAATAAATTAATTTTTTCGGTAAGGTACACTAGGCTCTTGCGCTTCCCTTTAGCTCAAATTTTTCGATCTTTTTGATGGGGCTTAGAATTTGCAACACGCTGATTTTATAGCTTAGAAGGTTCTCTTTAAGAATTTAGCAACTATTCAATCCTAGGCTCTAACGATAAGTCGCCAGCTCAGTTTTAGTTCCAAATGAAGAAATTAATTTTTTCGGTATGGTACACTAGGCTCTTGGGCTTCCCTTTAGATCAATTTTTTTGATCTTTTTGATGAGGGTTAGAATTTGCACCATGCTGATTTTGTAGCTTAGACGGTTCTCTTTAAGAATTTAGCCACGATTCAATCCTAGACTTTAACTATAAGTCGCCAGCTCAGTTTTAGTTCCAAATGAAGAAATTAATTTTTTCGGTAAGGTACACTAGGCTCTTGGGCTTCCCTTTAGATCAATTTTTTCGCCCTTTTTTGATTGGGCTTAGAATTTGCACAATGCTTATTTAGTAGCTTAGACGGTTCTTTTTAAGAATTTAGCCACGATTCAATCCTAGTCTTTAACTATAAGTCGCCAGCTCACTTTTAGTTCCAAATAAATAAATAAATTTTTTCGGTAAGGTACACTAGGCTCTTGCGCTTCCCTTTAGATCAATTTTTTCGATCTTTTTGATGGGCTTAGAATTTGCACCACACTGCTTTTATAGCTTAGACTGTTCTCTTTAAGAATTTAACCACTATTCAATCCTAGCCTTTAACGATAAGTCGCCAGCTCAGTTTTAGTTCCAAATGAAGAAATTAATTTTTTCGGTATGGTACACTAAGCTCTTGGGCTTCCCTTTAGATCAATTTTTTCAATATTTTTGATGGGGCTTAGAATTGCACCACGCTGCTTTTATAGCTTAGACGGTTCTCTTTAAGAATTTAACCACTATTCAATCCTAGCCTTTAACGATAAGTCGCCAGCTCAGTTTTAGTTCCAAATAAATAAATTAATTTTTTCGGTAAGGTACACTAGGCTCTTGCGCTTCCCTTTAGATCAATTTTTTCGATCTTTTTGATGGGGCTTAGAATTTGCACCACGTTGCTTTTATAGCTTAGACGGTTCTCTTTATGAATTTAACCACTATTCAATCCTAGCCTTTAACGATAAGTCGCCAGCTCAGTTTTTGTTCCAGATGTAGAAATTAATTTTTTCGGTAATGTACACTAGGCTCTTGCGCTTCCCTTTAGCTCAAATTTTTCAATCTTTTTGATGGGGCTTAGAATTTGCAACACGCTGATTTTATAGCTTAGAAGGTTCTCTTTAAGAATTTAGCAACTATTCAATCCTAGTCTTTAACGATAAGTCGCCAGCTCAGTTTTAGTTCCAAATGAAGAAATTAATTTTTTCGGTATGGTACACTAAGCTCTTGGGCTTCCCTTTAGATCAATTTTTTCGATATTTTTGATGGGGCTTAGAATTTGCACCACGCTGCTTTTATAGCTTAGACGGTTCTCTTTAAGAATTTAACCACTATTCAATCCTAGCCTTTAACGATAAGTCGCCAGCTCAGTTTTAGTTCCAACTGAAGTAATTAATTTTTTCGGTAAGGTACACTAGGCTCTTGGGCTTCCCTTTAGATCAATTTTTTCGATATTTTTGATGGGGCTTAGAATTTGCACCACGCTGCTTTTATAGCTTAGACGGTTCTCTTTAAGAATTTAACCACTATTCCATCCTAGCCTTTAACGATAAGTCGCCAGCTCAGTTTTAGTTCCAACTGAAGTAAGGTACACTAGGCTCTTGCGCTTCCCTTTAGATCAATTTTTTCGATTTTTTTGATGGGGCTTAGAATTTGCAACACGCTGATTTTATAGCTTAGAAGGTTTTCTTTAAGAATTTAGCAACTATTCAATCCTAGTCTTTAACGATAAGTCGCCAGCTCAGTTTTAGTTCCAAATGAAGAAATTAATTTTTTCGGTATGGTACACTAAGCTCTTGGGCTTCCCTTTAGATCTATTTTTTTGATCTTTTTGATGAGGGTTAGAATTTGCACCATGCTGATTTTGTAGCTTAGACGGTTCTCTTTAAGAATTTAGCCACGATTCAATCCTATACTTTAACTATAAGTCGCCAGCTCAGTTTTAGTTCCAAATGAAGAAATTAATTTTTTCGGTAAGGTACACTAGGCTCTTGGGCTTCCCTTTAGATCTATTTTTTCGCCCTTTTTTGATTGGGCTTAGAATTTGCACAATGCTTATTTAGTAGCTTAGACGGTTCTCTTTAAGAATTTAACCACTATTCAATCCTAGCCTTTAACGATAAGTCGCCAGCTCAGTTTTAGTTCCAAATAAATAAATTAATTTTTTCGGTAAGGTACACTAGGCTCTTGCGCTTCCCTTTAGATCAATTTTTTCGATCTTTTTGATGGGGCTTAGAATTTGCACCACGCTGCTTTTATAGCTTAGACGGTTCTCTTTATGAATTTAACCACTATTCAATCCTAGCCTTTAACGATAAGTCGCCAGCTCAGTTTTTGTTCCAGATGTAGAAATTAATTTTTTTCGGTAATGTACACTAGGCTCTTGCGCTTCCCTTTAGCTCAAATTTTTCGATCTTTTTGATGGGGCTTAGAATTTGCAACACGCTGATTTTATAGCTTAGAAGGTTCTCTTTAAGAATTTAGCAACTATTCAATCCTAGTCTTTAACGATAAGTCGCCAGCTCAGTTTTAGTTCCAAATGAAGAAATTAATTTTTTCGGTATGGTACACTAAGCTCTTGGGCTTCCCTTTAGATAAATTTTTTCGATATTTTTGATGGGGCTTAGAATTTGCACCACGCTGCTTTTATAGCTTAGACGGTTCTCTTTAAGAATTTAACCACTATTCAATCCTAGCCTTTAACGATAAGTCGCCAGCACAGTTTTAGTTCCAACTGAAGTAATTAATTTTTTCGGTAAGGTACACTAGGCTCTTGGGCTTCCCTTTAGATCAATTTTTTCGATATTTTTGATGGGGCTTAGAATTTGCACCACGCTGCTTTTATAGCTTAGACGGTTCTCTTTAAGAATTTAACCACTATTCAATCCTAGCCTTTAACGATAAGTCGCCAGCTCAGTTTTAGTTCCAACTGAATTAAGGTACACTAGGCTCTTGCGCTTCCCATTAGATCAATTTTTTCGATCTTTTTGATGGGGCTTAGAATTTGCACCACGCTGCTTTTATAGCTTAGACGGTTCTCTTTATGAATTTAACCACTATTCAATCCTAGCCTTTAACGATAAGTCGCCAGCTCAGTTTTTGTTCCAGATGAAGAAATTAATTTTTTCGGTAATGTACACTAGGCTCTTGCGCTTCCCTTTAGCTAAATTTTTCGATTTTTTTGATGGGGCTAAGAATTTGCAACACGCTGATTTTATAGCTTAGAAGGTTCTCTTTAAGAAAATAGCAACTATTCAATCCTAGTCTTTAACGATAAGTCGCCAGCTCAGTTTTAGTTCCAAATGAAGAAATTAATTTTTTCGGTATGGTACACTAAGCTCTTGGGCTTCCCTTTAGATCAATTTTTTTGATCTTTTTGATGAGGCTTAGAATTTGCACCACGCTGCTTTTATAGCTTAGACGGTTCTCTTTAAGAATTTAACCACTATTCAATCCTAGCCTTTAACGATAAGTCGCCAGCTCAGTTTTAGTTCCAAATAAATAAATTAATTTTTTCGGTAAGGTACACTAGGCTCTTGCGCTTCCCTTTAGATCAATTTTTTCGATCTTTTTGATGGGGCTTAGAATTTGCACCACGCTGCTTTTATAGCTTAGACGGTTCTCTTTATGAATTTAACCACTATTCAATCCTAGCCTTTAACGATAAGTCGCCAGCTCAGTTTTTGTTCCAGATGTAGAAATTAATTTTTTTCGGTAATGTACACTAGGCTCTTGCGCTTCCCTTTAGATCAATTTTTTCGATCTTTTTGATGGGGCTTAGAATTTGCACCACGCTGCTTTTATAGCTTAGACGGTTCTCTTTATGAATTTAACCACTATTCAATCCTAGCCTTTAACGATAAGTCGCCAGCTCAGTTTTTGTTCCAGATGAAGAAATTAATTTTTTCGGTAATGTACACTAGGCTCTTGCGCTTCCCTTTAGCTAAATTTTTCGATCTTTTTGATGGGGCTTAGAATTTGCAACACGCTGATTTTATAACATAGAAGGTTCTCTTTAAGAATTTAGCAACTATTCAATCCTAGTCTTTAACGATAAGTCGCCAGCTCAGTTTTAGTTCCAAATGAAGAAATTAATTTTTTCGGTATGGTACACTAAGCTCTTGGGCTTCCCTTTAGATCAATTTTTTCGATATTTTTGATGGGGCTTAGAATTTGCACCACGCTGCTTTTATAGCTTAGACGGTTCTCTTTAAGAATTTAACCACTATTCAATCCTAGCCTTTAACGATAAGTCGCCAGCTCAGTTTTAGTTCCAACTGAAATAATTAATTTTTTCGGTAAGGTACACTAGGCTCTTGGGCTTCCCTTTAGATTAATTTTTTCGATCTTTTTGATGGGGCTTAGATTTGCACCACGCTGATTTTATAGCTTAGATGGTTCTCTTTAAGAATTTAGCAACTATTCAATCCTAGTCTTTAACGATAAGTCGCCAGCTCAGTTTTAGTTCCAAATGAAGAAATTAATTTTTTCGGTATGGTACACTAAGCTCTTGGGCTTCCCTTTAGATCAATTTTTTCGATATTTTTGATGGGGCTTAGAATTTGCACCACGCTGCTTTTATAGCTTAGACGGTTCTCTTTAAGAATTTAACCACTATTCAATCCTAGCCTTTAACGATAAGTCGCCAGCTCAGTTTTAGTTCCAACTGATATAATTAATTTTTTCGGTAAGGTACACTAGGCTCTTGGGCTTCCCTTTAGATTAATTTTTTCGATCTTTTTGATGGGGCTTAGATTTGCACCACGCTGATTTTATAGCTTAGATGGTTCTCTTTAAGAATTTAACCACTCTTCAATCCTAGCCTTTAACGATAAGTCGCCAGCTCAGTTTTAGTTCCAAATGAAGAAATTAATTTTTTCGGTAAGGTACACTAGGCTCTTGGGCTTCCCTTTAGATTAATTTTTTCGATCTTTTTGATGGGGCTTAGATTTGCACCACGCTGATTTTATAGCTTAGATGGTTCTCTTTAAGAATTTAACCACTATTCAGTCCTTGCCTTTAACGATAAGTCGCCAGCTTCTTTAAGACGGTTCTCTTTAAGAATTTAACCACTATTCGGTCCTAGCCTTTAACGATAAGTCGCCAGCTCAGTTTTAGTTCCAAATGAAGAAATTAATTTTTTCGGTAAGTTACACTAGGCTCTTGGGCTTCCCTTTAGGTCAATTTTTTCGATCTTTTTGATGGGGCTTAGAATTTACACAATGCTTATTTTGTAGCTTAGACGGTTCTCTTTAAGAATTTAGCCACTATTCAATCCTAGCCTTTAACCAAAGTCGCCAGCTCAGTTTTAGTTCCAAATGAAGAAATTAATTTTTTCGGTAAGGTACACTAGGCTCTTGGGCTTCCCTTTAGATAAATGTTTTCGATATTTTTGATGGGGCTTAGAATTTGCACCACGCTGCTTTTATAGCTTAGACGGTTCTCTTTATGAATTTAACCACTATTCAATCCTAGCATTTAACGATAAGTCGCCAGCTCAGTTTTAGTTCCAAATGAAGAAATTAATTTTTTCTGTAATGTACACTAGGCTCTTGCGCTTCCCTTTAGCTCAAATTTTTCGATCTTTTTGATGGGGCTTAGAATTTGCACCACGCTGATTTTATAGCTTAGACTGTTCTCTTTAAGAATTTAACCACTATTCAATCCTAGCCTTTAACGATAAGTCGCCAGCTCAGTTTTAATTCCAAATAAAGAAATTAATTTTTTCGGTAAGGTACACTAGGCTCTTGGGCTTCCCTTTAGATCAATTTTTTCGATCTTTTTGATGGGGCTTAGAATTTGCACCACGCTGATTTTATAGCTTAGACGGTTCTCTTTAAGAATTTAGCCACTAGTCAATCCTAGCCTCTTACGATAAGTCGCCAGCTCAGTTTTAGTTCCAAATAAATAAATTAATTTTTTCGGTATGGTACACTAGGCTCTTGGGCTTCCCTTTAGATCAATTTTTTCGATCTCTTTGATGGGGCTTAGAATTTGCACCACGCTGCTTTTATAGCTTAGACTGTTCTCTTTAAGAATTTAACCACTATTCAATCCTAGCCTTTAACGACAAGTCGCCAGCTCAGTTTTAGTTCCAAATGAAGAAATTAATTTTTTCGGTAAGGTACACTAGGCTCTTGGGCTTCCCTTTATATAAATTTTTCGATCTTTTTGATGAGGCTTAGAATTTGCATGATGCTGATTTTGTAGCTTAGACGGTTCTCTTTAAGAATTTAGCCACGATTCAATCCTAGACTTTAACTATAAGTCGCCAGCTCAGTTTTAGTTCCAAATATATAAATAATTTTTTTCGGTAAGGTACACTAGGCTCTTGGGCTTCCCTTTATATAAATTTTTCGATCTTTTTGATGGGGCTTAGAATTTGCACCACACTGCTTTTATAGCTTAGACTGTTCTCTTTAAGAATTTAAATACTATTCAATCCTAGCCTTTAACGATAAGTCGCCAGCTCAGTTTTAGTTCCAAATGACGAAATTAATTTTTTCGGTAAGGTACACTAGGCTCTTGGGCTTCCCTTTAGATCTATTTTTTCGCCCTTTTTTGATTGGGCTTAGAATTTGCACAATGCTTATTTAGTAGCTTAGACGGTTCTTTTTAAGAATTTAACCACTATTCAATCCTAGCCTTTAACGATAAGTCGCCAGCTCAGTTTTAGTACCAAATGAAGAAATTAATTTTTTCGGTAAGGTACACTAGGCTCTTGGGCTTCCCTTTAGATCAATTTTTTCGATCTTTTTGATGGGGCTTAGAATTTGCACCACGCTGCTTTTATAGCTTAGACTGTTCTCTTTAAGAATTTAAATACTATTCAATCCTAGCCTTTAACGATAAGTCGCCAGCTCAGTTTTAGTTCCAAATGACGAAATTAATTTTTTCGGTAAGGTACACTAGGTTTTTATGCTTCCCTTTAGATCTATTTTTTCGCCCTTTTTTGATTGGGCTTAGAATTTGCACAATGCTTATTTAGTAGCTTAGACGGTTCTTTTTAAAAATTTAACCACTATTCAATCCTAGCCTTTAACGATAAGTCGCCAGCTCAGTTTTAGTACCAAATGAAGAAATTAATTTTTTCGGTAAGGTACACTAGGCTCTTGGGCTTCCCTTTAGATCAATTTTTTCCATCTTTTTGATGGGGCTTAGAATTTGCACCACGCTGCTTTTATAGCTTAGACTGTTCTCTTTAAGAATTTAGCAACTATTCAATCCTAGCCTCTTACGATAAGTCGCCAGCTCAGTTTTAGTTCCAAATAAATAAATTAATTTTTTCGGTATGGTACACTAAGCTCTTGGGCTTCCCTTTAGATCATATTTTTTCGATCTTTTTGATGAGGCTTAGAATTTGCATGATGCTGATTTTGTAGCTTAGACGGTTCTCTTTAAGAATTTAGCCACGATTCAATCCTAGACTTTAACTATAAGTCGCCAGCTCAGTTTTAGTTCCAAATATATAAATAATTTTTTTCGGTAAGGTACACTAGGCTCTTGGGCTTCCCTTTATATAAATTTTTCGATCTTTTTGATGGGGCTTAGAATTTGCACCACACTGCTTTTATAGCTTAGACTGTTCTCTTTAAGAATTTAAATACTATTCAATCCTAGCCTTTAACGATAAGTCGCCAGCTCAGTTTTAGTTCCAAATGACGAAATTAATTTTTTCGGTAAGGTACACTAGGCTCTTGGGCTTCCCTTTAGATCTATTTTTTCGCCCTTTTTTGATTGGGCTTAGAATTTGCACAATGCTTATTTAGTAGCTTAGACGGTTCTTTTTAAGAATTTAACCACTATTCAATCCTAGCCTTTAACGATAAGTCGCCAGCTCAGTTTTAGTACCAAATGAAGAAATGAATTTTTTCGGTAAGGTACACTAGGCTCTTGGGCTTCCCTTTAGATCAATTTTTTCGATCTTTTTGATGGGGCTTAGAATTTGCACCACGCTGCTTTTATAGCTTAGACTGTTCTCTTTAAGAATTTAAATACTATTCAATCCTAGCCTTTAACGATAAGTCGCCAGCTCAGTTTTAGTTCCAAATGACGAAATTAATTTTTTCGGTAAGGTACACTAGGCTCTTGGGCTTCCCTTTAGATCTATTTTTTCGCCCTTTTTTGATTGGGCTTAGAATTTGCAAAATGCTTATTTAGTAGCTTAGACGGTTCTTTTTAAGAATTTAACCACTATTCAATCCTTGCCTTTAACGATAAGTCGCCAGCTCAGTTTTAGTACCAAATGAAGAAATTAATTTTTTCGGTAAGGTACACTAGGCTCTTGGGCTTCCCTTTAGATCAATTTTTTCCATCTTTTTGATGGGGCTTAGAATTTGCACCACGCTGCTTTTATAGCTTAGACTGTTCTCTTTAAGAATTTAGCAACTATTCAATCCTAGCCTCTTACGATAAGTCGCCAGCTCAGTTTTAGTTCCAAATAAATAAATTAATTTTTTCGGTATGGTACACTAGGCTCTTGGGCTTCCCTTTAGATCATTTTTTTCGATCTTTTTGATGAGGCTTAGAATTTGCACCATGCTTATTTAGTAGCTTAGACGGTTCTTTTTAAGAATTTAGCCGCGATTCAATCCTAGACTTTAACTATAAGTCGCCAGCTCAGTTTCAGTTCCAAATGACGAAATAAATTTTTTCGTTAAGGTACAATAGGCTCTTGGGCTTCCCTTTAGATCTATTTTTTCGATCTTTTTGATGGGGCTTAGAATTTCCACCACGCTGCTTTTATAGCTTAGACTGTTCTCTTTAAGAATTTAGCCACTATTCAATCCTAGCCTCTTACGATAAGTCGCCAGCTCAGTTTTAGTTCCAAATAAATAAATTAATTTTTTCGGTATGGTACACTAGGCTCTTGGGCTTCCCTTTAGATCATTTTTTTCGATCTTTTTGATGAGGCTTAGAATTTGCATGATGCTGATTTTGTAGCTTAGACGGTTCTCTTTAAAAATTTAGCCACGATTCAATCCTAGACTTTAACTATAAGTCGCCAGCTCAGTTTTAGTTCCAAATATATAAATTAATTTTTTCGGTAAGGTACACTAGGCTCTTGGGCTTCCCTTTAGATCAATTTTTTCGATCATTTTGATGGGGCTTAGAATTTGCACCACGCTGCTTTTATAGCTTAGACGGTTCTCTTTAAGAATTTAACCACTATTCAATCCTAGCCTTTAACGATAAGTCGCCAGCTCAGTTTTAGTTCCAAATAAATAAATTAATTTTTTCGGTAAGGTACACTAGGCTCTTGGGCTTCCCTTTAGATCAATTTTTTCGATCTTTTTGATGGTGCTTAGAATTTGCACTACGCTGATTTTATAGCTTAGACGGTTCTCTTTAAGAATTTAGCCACTATTCAATCCTAGCCTCTTACGATAAGTCGCCAGCTCAGTTTTAGTTCCAAATAAATAAATTAATTTTTTCGGTAAGGTACACTAGGCTCTTGGGCTTCCCTTTATATCAATTTTTTTCGATCTTTTTGATGGGGCTTAGAATTTGCACCACGCTGCTTTTATAGCTTAGACGGTTCTCTTTAAGAATTTAACCACTATTCAATCCTAGCCTTTAACGATAAGTCGCCAGGTCAGTTTTAGTTCCAACTGAAGTAATTAATTTTTTCGGTAAGGTACACTAGGCTCTTAGGCTTCCCTTTAGATCAAGTTTTTCGATATTTTTGATGGGGCTTAGAATTTGCACCACGCTGCTTTTATAGCTTAGACGGTTCTCTTTAAGAATTTAACCACTATTCAATCCTAGCCTTTAACGATAAGTCGCCAGCTCAGTTTTAGTTCCAAATGAAGAAATTAATTTTTTCGGTATAGTACACTAAGCTCTTGGGCTTCCCATTAGATCAATTTTTTCGATATTTTTGATGGGGCTTAGAATTTGCACCACGCTGCTTTATAGCTTAGACGGTTCTCTTTAAGAATTTAGCCACGATTCAAACCTAGACTTTAACTATTAGTCGCCAGCTCAGTTTCAGTTCCAAATGAAGAAATTCATTTTTTCGGTAAGGTACACTAGGCTCTTGGGCTTCCCTTTAGATCTATTTTTTCGCCCTTTTTTGATTGGGCTTAGAATTTGCACAATGCTTATTTAGTAGCTTAGACGGTTCTTTTTAAGAATTTAGCCACGATTCAATCCTAGTCTTTAACTATAAGTCGCCAGCTCAGTTTTAGTTCCAAATAAATAAATTAATTTTTTCGGTAAGGTACACTAGGCTCTTAGATCAATTTTTTCGATCTTTTTGATGGGGCTTAGAATTTGCACCACGCTGCTTTTATAGCTTAGACGGTTCTCTTTACGAATTTAGCCACTATTCAATCCTAGCCTTTAACGATAAGTCGCCAGCTCAGTTTTAGTTCCAAATGAAGAAATTTGTTTTTTCGGTATGGTACACTAGGCTCTTGGGCTTCCCTTTAGATCAATTTTTTTCGATCTTTTTGATGAGGCTTAGAATTTGCATGATGCTGTTTTTGTAGCTTAGACGGTTCTCTTTAAGAATTTAGCCACGATTCAATCCTAGACTTTAACTTTAAGTCGCCAGCTCAGTTTTAGTTCCAAATATATAAATTAATTTTTTCGGTAAGGTACACTAGGCTCTTGGGCTTCCCTTTAGATCAATTTTTTCGATCTTTTTGATGGGGCTTAGAATTTGCACCACGCTGCTTTTATAGCTTAGACTGTTCTCTTTAAGAATTTAATCACTATTCAATCCTAGCCTTTAACGATAAGTCGCCAGCTCAGTTTTAGTTCCAAATAAAGAAATTAATTTTTTCGGTAAGGTACACTAGGCTCTTGGGCTTCCCTTTAGATCAATTTTTTCGATCTTTTTGATGGGGCTTAGAATTTGCACCACGCTGATTTTATAGCTTAGACTGTTCTCTTTAAGAATTTAACCACTATTCAATCCTAGCCTTTAACGATAAGTCGCCAGCTCAGTTTTAATTCCAAATAAAGAAATTAATTTTTTCGGTAAGGTACACTAGGCTCTTGGGCTTCCCTTTAGATCAATTTTTTCGATCTTTTTGATGGGGCTTAGAATTTGCACCACGCTGCTTTTATAGCTTAGACTGTTCTCTTTAAGAATTTAAATACTATTCAATCCTAGCCTTTAACGATAAGTCGCCAGCTCAGTTTTAGTTCCAAATGACGAAATTAATTTTTTCGGTAAGGTACACTAGGCTCTTGGGCTTCCCTTTAGATCTATTTTTTCGCCCTTTTTTGATTGGGCTTAGAATTTGCACAATGCTTATTTAGTAGCTTAGACGGTTCTTTTTAAGAATTTAACCACTATTCAATCCTAGCCTTTAACGATAAGTCGCCAGCTCAGTTTTAGTACCAAATGAAGAAATTAATTTTTTCGGTAAGGTACACTAGGCTCTTGGGCTTCCCTTTAGATCAATTTTTTCCATCTTTTTAATGGGGCTTAGAATTTGCACCACGCTGCTTTTATAGCTTAGACTGTTCTCTTTAAGAATTTAGCAACTATTCAATCCTAGCCTCTTTCGATAAGTCGCCAGCTCAGTTTTAGTTCAAAATAAATAAATTAATTTTTTCGGTATGGTACACTAGGCTCTTGGGCTTCCCTTTAGATCAAATTTTTTCGATCTTTTTGATGAGGCTTAGAATTTGCATGATGCTGATTTTGTAGCTTAGACGGTTCTCTTTAAGAATTTAGCCACGATTCAATCCTAGACTTTAACTATAAGTCGCCAGCTCAGTTTTAGTTCCAAATATATAAATAATTTTTTTCGGTAAGGTACACTAGGCTCTTGGGCTTCCCTTTATATAAATTTTTCGATCTTTTTGATGGGGCTTAGAATTTGCACCACACTGCTTTTATAGCTTAGACTGTTCTCTTTAAGAATTTAAATACTATTCAATCCTAGCCTTTAACGATAAGTCGCCAGCTCAGTTTTAGTTCCAAATGACGAAATTAATTTTTTCGGTAAGGTACACTAGGCTCTTGGGCTTCCCTTTAGATCAATTTTTTTCGATCTTTTTGATGAGGCTTAGAATTTGCATGATGCTGATTTTGTAGCTTAGACGGTTCTCTTTAAGAATTTAGCCACGATTCAATCCTAGACTTTAACTATAAGTCGCCAGCTCAGTTTTAGTTCCAAATGAAGAAATTAATTTTTTCGGTAAGGTACACTAGGCTCTTGGGCTTCCCTTTAGATAAATTTTTTCGATATTTTTGATGGGGCTTAGAATTTGCACCACGCTGCTTTTATAGCTTAGACGGTTCTCTTTATGAATTTAACCACTATTCAATCCTAGAATTTAACGATAAGTCGCCAGCTCAGTTTTTGTTCCAAATGAAGAAATTAATTTTTTCGGAAAGGTACACTAGGCTCTTGCGCTTCCCTTTAGATCAATTTTTTTCGAACTTTTTGATGAGGCTTAGAATTTGCACCATGCTGATTTTGTACCTTAGACGGTTCTTTTTAAGAATTTAGCCGCGAATCAATCCTAGACTTTAACTATAAGTCGCCAGCTCAGTTTTAGTTCCAAATGACGAAATTAATTTTTTCGGTAAGATACACTAGGCTCTTGGGCTTCCCTTTCGATCTATTTTTTCGCCCTTTTTTGATTGGGCTTAGAATTTGCACAATGCTTATTTAGTAGCTTAGACGGTTCTTTTTAAGAATTTAACCACTATTCAATCCTAGCCTTTAACGATAAGTCGCCAGCTCAGTTTTAGTACCAAATGAAGAAATTGATTTTTTCGGTAAGGTACACTAGGCTCTTGGGCTTCCCTTTAGATCTATTTTTTCGCCCTTTTTTGAATGGGCTTAGAATTTGCACAGTGCTTATTTAGTAGCTTAGACGGTTCTTTTTAAGAATTTAACCACTATTCAATCCTAGCCTTTAACGATAAGTCGCCAGCTCAGTTTTAGTACCAAATGAAGAAATTAATTTTTTCGGTAGGGTACACTAGGCTCTTGGGCTTCCCTTTAGATCAATTTTTTCGATCTTTTTGATGGGGCTTAGAATTTGCACCACGCTGCTTTTATAGCTTAGACTGTTCTCTTTACGAATTTAGCCACTATTCAATCCTAGCCTTTAACGATAAGTCGCCAGCTCAGTTTTAGTTCCAAATGAAGAAATTTGTTTTTTCGGTATGGTACACTAGGCTCTTGGGCTTCCCTTTAGATCAATTTTTTTCGATCTTTTTGATGAGGCTTAGAATTTGCATGATGCTGTTTTTGTAGCTTAGACGGTTCTCTTTAAGAATTTAGCCACGATTCAATCCTAGACTTTAACTTTAAGTCACCAGCTCAGTTTTAGTTCCAAATATATAAATTAATTTTTTCGGTAAGGTACACTAGGCTCTTGGGCTTCCCTTTAGATCAATTTTTTCGATCTTTTTGATGGGGCTTAGAATTTGCACCACGCTGCTTTTATAGCTTAGACTGTTCTCTTTAAGAATTTAATCACTATTCAATCCTAGCCTTTAACGATAAGTCGCCAGCTCAGTTTTAGTTCCAAATAAAGAAATTAATTTTTTCGGTAAGGTACACTAGGCTCTTGGGCTTCCCTTTAGATCAATTTTTTCGATCTTTTTGATGGGGCTTAGAATTTGCACCACGCTGATTTTATAGCTTAGACTGTTCTCTTTAAGAATTTAACCACTATTCAATCCTAGCCTTTAACGATAAGTCGCCAGCTCAGTTTTAATTCCAAATAAAGAAATTAATTTTTTCGGTAAGGTACACTAGGCTCTTGGGCTTCCCTTTAGATCAATTTTTTCGATCTTTTTGATGGGGCTTAGAATTTGCACCACGCTGCTTTTATAGCTTAGACTGTTCTCTTTAAGAATTTAAATACTATTCAATCCTAGCCTTTAACGATAAGTCGCCAGCTCAGTTTTAGTTCCAAATGACGAAATTAATTTTTTCGGTAAGGTACACTAGGCTCTTGGGCTTCCCTTTAGATCTATTTTTTCGCCCTTTTTTGATTGGGCTTAGAATTTGCACAATGCTTATTTAGTAGCTTAGACGGTTCTTTTTAAGAATTTAACCACTATTCAATCCTAGCCTTTAACGATAAGTCGCCAGCTCAGTTTTAGTACCAAATGAAGAAATTAATTTTTTCGGTAAGGTACACTAGGCTCTTGGGCTTCCCTTTAGATCAATTTTTTCCATCTTTTTGATGGGGCTTAGAATTTGCACCACGCTGCTTTTATAGCTTAGACTGTTCTCTTTACGAATTTAGCCACTATTCAATCCTAGCCTTTAACGATAAGTCGCCAGCTCAGTTTTAGTTCCAAATGAAGAAATTTGTTTTTTCGGTATGGTACACTAGGCTCTTGGGCTTCCCTTTAGATCAATTTTTTTCGATCTTTTTGATGAGGCTTAGAATTTGCATGATGCTGTTTTTGTAGCTTAGACGGTTCTCTTTAAGAATTTAGCCACGATTCAATCCTAGACTTTAACTTTAAGTCGCCAGCTCAGTTTTAGTTCCAAATATATAAATTAATTTTTTCGGTAAGGTACACTAGGCTCTTGGGCTTCCCTTTAGATCAATTTTTTCGATCTTTTTGATGGGGCTTAGAATTTGCACCACGCTGCTTTTATAGCTTAGACTGTTCTCTTTAAGAATTTAATCACTATTCAATCCTAGCCTTTAACGATAAGTCGCCAGCTCAGTTTTAGTTCCAAATAAAGAAATTAATTTTTTCGGTAAGGTACACTAGGCTCTTGGGCTTCCCTTTAGATCAATTTTTTCGATCTTTTTGATGGGGCTTAGAATTTGCACCACGCTGATTTTATAGCTTAGACTGTTCTCTTTAAGAATTTAACCACTATTCAATCCTAGCCTTTAACGATAAGTCGCCAGCTCAGTTTTAATTCCAAATAAAGAAATTAATTTTTTCGGTAAGGTACACTAGGCTCTTGGGCTTCCCTTTAGATCAATTTTTTCGATCTTTTTGATGGGGCTTAGAATTTGCACCACGCTGCTTTTATAGCTTAGACTGTTCTCTTTAAGAATTTAAATACTATTCAATCCTAGCCTTTAACGATAAGTCGCCAGCTCAGTTTTAGTTCCAAATGACGAAATTAATTTTTTCGGTAAGGTACACTAGGCTCTTGGGCTTCCCTTTAGATCAAATTTTTTCGATCTTTTTGATGAGGCTTAGAATTTGCATGATGCTGATTTTGTAGCTTAGACGGTTCTCTTTAAGAATTTAGCCACGATTAAATCCTAGACTTTAACTATAAGTCGCCAGCTCAGTTTTAGTTCCAAATATATAAATAATTTTTTTCGGTAAGGTACACTAGGCTCTTGGGCTTCCCTTTATATAAATTTTTCGATCTTTTTGATGGGGCTTAGAATTTGCACCACACTGCTTTTATAGCTTAGACTGTTCTCTTTAAGAATTTAAATACTATTCAATCCTAGCCTTTAACGATAAGTCGCCAGCTCAGTTTTAGTTCCAAATGACGAAATTAATTTTTTCGGTAAGGTACACTAGGCTCTTGGGCTTCCCTTTAGATCAATTTTTTTCGATCTTTTTGATGAGGCTTAGAATTTGCATGATGCTGATTTTGTAGCTTAGACGGTTCTCTTTAAGAATTTAGCCACGATTCAATCCTAGACTTTAACTATAAGTCGCCAGCTCAGTTTTAGTTCCAAATGAAGAAATTAATTTTTTCGGTGAGGTACACTAGGCTCTTGGGCTTCCCTTTAGATAAATTTTTTCGATATTTTTGATGGGGCTTAGAATTTGCACCACGCTGCTTTTATAGCTTAGACGGTTCTCTTTATGAATTTAACCACTATTCAATCCTAGAATTTAACGATAAGTCGCCAGCTCAGTTTTTGTTCCAAATGAAGAAATTAATTTTTTCGGAAAGGTACACTAGGCTCTTGCGCTTCCCTTTAGATCAATTTTTTTCGATCTTTTTGATGAGGCTTAGAATTTGCACCATGCTGATTTTGTACCTTAGACGGTTCTTTTTAAGAATTTAGCCGCGAATCAATCCTAGACTTTAACTATAAGTCGCCAGCTCAGTTTTAGTTCCAAATGACGAAATTAATTTTTTCGGTAAGATACACTAGGCTCTTGGGCTTCCCTTTCGACCTATTTTTTCGCCCTTTTTTGATTGGGCTTAGAATTTGCACAATGCTTATTTAGTAGCTTAGACGGTTCTTTTTAAGAATTTAACCACTATTCAATCCTAGCCTTTAACGATAAGTCGCCAGCTCAGTTTTAGTACCAAATGAAGAAATTGATTTTTTCGGTAAGGTACACTAGGCTCTTGGGCTTCCCTTTAGATCTATTTTTTCGCCCTTTTTTGAATGGGCTTAGAATTTGCACAATGCTTATTTAGTAGCTTAGACGGTTCTTTTTAAGAATTTAACCACTATTCAATCCTAGCCTTTAACGATAAGTCGCCAGCTCAGTTTTAGTACCAAATGAAGAAATTAATTTTTTCGGTAAGGTACACTAGGCTCTTGGGCTTCCCTTTAGATCAATTTTTTCGATCTTTTTGATGGGGCTTAGAATTTGCACCACGCTGCTTTTATAGCTTAGACTGTTCTCTTTAAGAATTTAAATACTATTCAATCCTAGCCTTTAACGATAAGTCGCCAGCTCAGTTTTAGTTCCAAATGACGAAATTAATTTTTTCGGTAAGGTACACTAGGCTCTTGGGCTTCCCTTTAGATCTATTTTTTCGCCCTTTTTTGATTGGGCTTAGAATTTGCACAATGCTTATTTAGTAGCTTAGACGGTTCTTTTTAAGAATTTAACCACTATTCAATCCTAGCCTTTAATGATGGGGCTTAGAATTTGCACCACGCTGCTTTTATAGCTTAGACTGTTCTCTTTAAGAATTTAGCCACTATTAAATCCTAGCCTCTTACGATAAGTCGCCAGCTCAGTTTTAGTTCCAAATAAATAAATTAATTTTTTCGGTATGGTACACAAGCCTCTTGGGCTTCCCTTTAGATCAATTTTTTTCGATCTTTTTGATGAGGCTTAGAATTTGCATGATGCTGATTTTGTAGCTTAGACGGTTCTCTTTAAGAATTTAGCCACGATTCAATCCTAGACTTTAACTATAAGTCGCCAGCTCAGTTTTAGTTCCAAATATATAAATTAATTTTTTCGGTAAGGTACACTAGGCTCTTGGGCTTCCCTTTATATCAATTTTTTCGATCATTTTGATGGGGCTTAGAATTTGCACCACGCTGCTTTTATAGCTTAGACTGTTCTCTTTAAGAATTTAGCCACTATTCAATCCTAGCCTCTTACGATAAGTCGCCAGCTCAGTTTTAGTTCCAAATAAATAAATTAATTTTTTCGGTATGGTACACTAGGCTCTTGGGCTTCCCTTTAGATCATTTTTTTCGATCTTTTTGATGAGGCTTAGAATTTGCACCATGCTTATTTAGTAGCTTAGACGGTTCTTTTTAAGAATTTAGCCGCGATTCAATCCTAGACTTTAACTATAAGTCGCCAGCTCAGTTTTAGTTCCAAATGACGAAATTAATTTTTTCGGTAAGGTACAATAGGCTCTTGGGCTTCCCTTTAGATCTATTTTTTCGATCTTTTTGATGGGGCTTAGAATTTGCACCACGCTGCTTTTATAGCTTAGACTGTTCTCTTTAAGAATTTAGCCACTATTCAATCCTAGCCTCTTACGATAAGTCGCCAGCTCAGTTTTAGTTCCAAATAAATAAATTAATTTTTTCGGTATGGTACACTAGGCTCTTGGGCTTCCCTTTAGATCATTTTTTTCGATCTTTTTGATGAGGCTTAGAATTTGCATGATGCTGATTTTGTAGCTTAGACGGTTCTCTTTAAGAATTTAGCCACGATTCAATCCTAGACTTTAACTATAAGTCGCCAGCTCAGTTTTAGTTCCAAATATATAAATTAATTTTTTCGGTAAGGTACACTAGGCTCTTGGGCTTCCCTTTATATCAATTTTTTCGATCATTTTGATGGGGCTTAGAATTTGCACCACGCTGCTTTTATAGCTTAGACGGTTCTCTTTAAGAATTTAACCACTATTCAATCCTAGCCTTTAACGATAAGTCGCCAGCTCAGTTTTAGTTCCAAATAAATAAATTAATTTTTTCGGTAAGGTACACTAGGCTCTTGGGCTTCCCTTTAGATCAATTTTTTCGATCTTTTTGATGGGGCTTAGAATTTGCACCACGCTGATTTTATAGCTTAGACGGTTCTCTTTAAGAATTTAGCCACTATTCAATCCTAGCCTCTTACGATAAGTCGCCAGCTCAGTTTTAGTTCCAAATAAATAAATAAATTTTTTCGGTAAGGTACACTAGGCTCTTGGGCTTCCCTTTATATCAATTTTTTTCGATCTTTTTGATGGGGCTTAGAATTTGCACCACGCTGCTTTTATAGCTTAGACTGTTCTCTTTAAGAATTTAGCAACTATTCAATCCTAGCCTCTTACGATAAGTCGCCAGCTCAGTTTTAGTTCCAAATAAATAAATTAATTTTTTCGGTAAGGTACACTAGGCTCTTGGGCTTCCATTTATATCAATTTTTTTCGATCTTTTTGATGGGGCTTAGAATTTGCACCACGCTACTTTTATAGCTTAGACGGTTCTCTTTATGAATTTAACCACTATTCAATCCTAGAATTTAACGATAAGTCGCCAGCTCAGTTTTTGTTCCAAATGAAGAAATTAATTTTTTCTGTAATGTACACTAGGCTCTTGCGCTTCCCTTTAGCTCAAATTTTTCGATCTTTTTGATGGGGCTTAGAATTTGCAACACGCTGATTTTATAGCTTAGAAGGTTCTCTTTAAGAATTTAACCACTATTCAATCCTTGCCTTTAACGATAAGTCGCCAGCTCAGTTTTAGTTCCAAATGAAGAAATTAATTTTTTCGGTAAGGTACAATAGGCTCTTGCGCTTCCCTTTAGATCAATTTTTTTCGATCTTTTTGATGAGGCTAAGAATTTGCACCATGCTTATTTAGTAGCTTAGACGGTTCTTTTTAAGAATTTAGCCGCGATTCAATCCTAGACTTTAACTATAAGTCGCCAGCTCAGTTTTAGTTCCAAATGACGAAATTAATTTTTTCGGTAAGGTACAATAGGCTCTTGGGCTTCCCTTTAGATCTATTTTTTCGATCTTTTTGATGGGGCTTAGAATTTGCACCACGCTGCTTTTATAGCTTAGACTGTTCTCTTTAAGAATTTAGCCACTATTCAATCCTAGCCTCTTACGATAAGCCGCCAGCTCAGTTTTAGTTCCAAATAAATAAATTAATATTTTCGGTATGGTACACTAGGCTCTTGGGCTTCCCTTTAGATCAATTTTTTTCGATCTTTTTGATGAGGCTTAGAATTTGCATGATGCTGATTTTGTAGCTTAGACGGTTCTCTTTAAGAATTTAGCCACGATTCAATCCTAGACTTTAACTATAAGTCGCCAGTTCCAAATATATAAATTAATTTTTTCGGTAAGGTACACTAGGCTCTTGGGCTTCCCTTTATATCAATTTTTTCGATCTTTTTGATGGGGCTTAGAATTTGCACCACGCTGCTTTTACAGTTTAGACGGTTCTCTTTAAGAATTTAACCACTATTCAATCCTAGCCTTTAACGATAAGTCGCCAGCTCAGTTTTAGTTCCAAATGAAGAAATTTGTTTTTTCGGTAAGGTACACTAGGCTCTTGCGCTTCCCTTTAGATCAATTTTTTCGATCTTTTTGATGGGGCTTAGAATTTGCACCACGCTGCTTTTATAGCTTAGACGGTTCTCTTTAAGAATTTAACCACTATTCAATCCTAGCCTTTAACGATAAGTCGCCAGGTCAGTTTTAGTTCCAAATGAAGAAATTAATTTTTTCGGTAAGGTACACTAGGCTCTTGCGCTTCCCTTTAGATCAATTTTTTTCGATCTTTTTGATGAGGCTTAGAATTTGCAACATGCTTATTTTGTACCTTAGACGGTTCTCTTTAAGAATTTAGCCACGATTCAATCCTAGACTTTAACTATAAGTCGCCAGCTCAGTTTTAGTTCCAAATAACGAAATTAATTTTTTCGGTAAGGTACACTAGGCTCTTGGGCTTCCCTTTAGATCTATTTTTTCGCCCTTTTTTGATTGGGCTTAGAATTTGCACAATGCTTATTTAGTAGCTTAGACGGTTCTTTTTAAGAATTTAGCCACTATTCAATCCTAGCCTCTTACGATAAGTCGCCAGCTCAGTTTTAGTTCCAAATAAATAAATTAATTTTTTCGGCATGGTACACTAGGCTCTTGGGCTTCCCTTTAGATCAATTTTTTTCGATCTTTTTGATGAGGCTTAGAATTTGCATGATGCTGATTTTGTAGCTTAGACGGTTCTCTTTAAGAATTTAGCCACGATTCAATCCTAGACTTTAACTATAAGTCGCCAGCTCAGTTTTAGTTCCAAATATATAAATAAATTTTTTCGGTAAGGTACACTAGGCTCTTGGGCTTCCATTTATATCAATTTTTTCGATCTTTTTGATGGGGCTTAGAATTTGCACTACGCTGCTTTTATAGCTTAGACTGTTCTCTTTAAGAATTTAGCCACTATTCAATCCTAGCCTCTTACGATAAGTCGCCATCTCAGTTTTAGTTCCAAACAAAGAAATTAATTTTTTCGGTAAGGTACACTAGGCTCTTGGGCTTCCCTTTAGATCAATTTTTTCGATCTTTTTGATGGGGCTTAAAATTTGCACCACGCTGATTTTATAGCTTAGACGGTTCTCTTTAAGAATTTAGCCACTATTCAATCCTAGCCTCTTACGATAAGTCGCCAGCTCAGTTTTAGTTCCAAATAAATAAATTAATTTTTTCGGTATGGTACACTAGGCTCTTGGGCTTCCCTTTAGATCAATTTTTTTCGATCTTTTTGATGAGGCTTTCAATTTGCATGATGCTGATTTTGTAGCTTAGACGGTTCTCTTTAAGAATTTAGCCACGATTCAATCCTAGACTTTAACTATAAGTCGCCAGCTCAGTTTTAGTTCCAAATATATAAATTAATTTTTTCGGTAAGGTACACTAGGCTCTTGGGCTTCCCTTTATATCAATTTTTTCGATCTTTTTGATGGGGCTTAGAATTTGCACCACGCTGCTTTTATAGCTTAGACTGTTCTCTTTAAGAATTTAACCGCTATTCAATCCTAGCCTTTAACGATAAGTCGCCAGCTCAGTTTTGGTTCCAAATAAAGAAATTAATTTTTTTGGTAAGGTACACTAGGCTCTTGGGCTCCCCTTTAGATCAATTTTTTCGATCTTTTTGAAGGGGCTTAAAATTTGCACCACGCTGATTTTATAGCTTAGACGGTTCTCTTTAAGAATTTAGCCACCATTCAATCCTAGCCTCTTACGATAAGTCGCCAGCTCAGTTTTAGTTCCAAATAAATAAAAAAAAATTCTCGGTATGGTACACTAGGCTGTTGGGCTTCCCTTTAGATCAATTTTCTTCGATCTTTTTGATGAGGATTAGAATTTGCATGATGCTGATTTTGTAGCTTAGACGGTTCTCTTTAAGAATTTAGCCACGATTCAATCCTAGACTTTAACTATAAGTCGCCAGCTCAGTTTTTGTTCCAAATATATAAATTAATTTTTTCGGTATGGTACACTAGGCTCTTGGGCTTCCCTTTAGATCAATTTTTTTCGATCTTTTTGATGAGGCTTTGAATTTGCATGATGCTGATTTTGTAGCTTAGACGGTTCTCTTTAAGAATTTAGCCACGATTCAATCCTAGATTTTAACTATAAGTCGCCAGCTCAGTTTTTGTTCCAAATATATAAATTAATTTTTTCGGTATGGTACACTAGGCTCTTGGGCTTCCCTTTAGATCAATTTTTTTTCGATCTTTTTGATGAGGCTTTGAATTTGCATGATGCTGATTTTGTAGCTTAGACGGTTCTTTTTAAGAATTTAGCAACGATTCAATCCTAGACTTTAACTATAAGTCGCCAGCTCAGTTTTAGTTCCAAATATATAAATTAATTTTTTCGGTATGGTACACTAGGCTCTTGGGCTTCCCTTTAGATCAATTTTTTTCGATCTTTTTGATGAGGCTTTGAATTTGCATGATGCTGATTTTGTAGCTTAGACGGTTCTCTTTAAGAATTTAGCCACGATTCAATCCTAGCCTTTAACGATAAGTCGCCAGCTCAGTTTTAGTTCCAAATGAAGAAATTATTTTTTTCGGTAAGGTACACTAGGCTCTTGGGTTTCCCTTCATATCAATTTTTTCGATCTTTTTGAAGGGGCTTAAAATTTGCACCACGCTGATTTTATAGCTTAGACGGTTCTCTTTAAGAATTTAGCCACTATTCAATCCTAGCCTTTAACGATAAGTCGCCAGCTCAGTTTTAGTTCCAAATGAAGAAATTAATTTTTCGGTAAGGTACACTAGGCTCTTGGGCTTCCCTTTAGATCAATTTTTTCGATCTTTTTGATGGGGCTTAGAATTTGCACCACGCTGATTTTATAGCTTAGACGGTTCTCTTTAAGAATTTTGCCACTATTCAATCCTAGACTTTAACTATAAGTCGCCAGCTCAGTTTTAGTTCCAAATATATAAATTAATTTTTTCGGTAAGGTACACTAGGCTCTTGGGCTTCCCTTTATATCAATTTTTTCGATCTTTTTGATGGGGCTTAGAATTTGCACCACGCTGCTTTTATAGCTTAGACTGTTCTCTTTAAGAATTTAACCGCTATTCAATCCTAGCCTTTAACGATAAGTCGCCAGCTCAGTTTTAGTTCCAAATAAAGAAATTAATTTTTTCGGTAAGGTAGACTAGGCTCTTGGGCTCCCCTTTAGATCAATTTTTTCGATCTTTTTGAAGGGGCTTAAAATTTGCACCACGCTGATTTTATAGCTTAGACGGTTCTCTTTAAGAATTTAGCCACTATTCAATCCTAGCCTCTTATGAAAAGTCGCCAGCTCAGTTTTAGTTCCAAATAAATAAATTAATTTTTTCGGAATGGTACACTAGGCTCTTGGGCTTCCCTTTAAATCAATTTTTTTTCGATCTTATTGATGAGGCTTAGAATTTGCATGATGCTGATTTTGTAGCTTAGACGGTTCTCTTTAAGAATTTAGCCACTATTCAATCCTAGCCTTTAGCGATAAGTCGCCAGCGCAGTTTTAGTTCCAAATAAATAAATAAATTAATTTTTTCGGTAAGGTACACTAGGCTCTTGCGCTTCCCTTTAGATCAAATTTTTCGATCTTTTTGATAGGGCTTAGAATTTGCACTACGCTGCTTTTATAGCTTAGACGGTTCTCTTTAAGAATTTAGCCACTATTCAATCCTAGCCTTTAACGATAAGTCGCCAGCTCAGTTTTAGTTCCAAATGAAGAAATTAATTTTTTAGCAAGGCGCGCTAGGCTCTTTAGTTTCCCTTTAAATCAACTTTTTCGCCCTTTTTGATTGGGCTTAGAATTTGCACAATGCTTATTTAGTAGCTTAGACGGTTCTCTTTAAGAATTTACCCACGATTCAATCCTAGCCTTTAACGATAAGTCGCCAGCTCAGTTTTAGTTCCAAATAAAGTTAAATTAATTTTTTCGGTAAGGTACACTAGGCTCATGGGCTTCCCTTTAGATAAATTTTTTCGATCTTTTTGATGGGGTTTATAGAATTTGCACCACGCTGCTTTTATAGCTTAGACGGTTCTCTTTAAGAATTTAACCATGATTCAATCCTAGTCTTTAACTATAAGTCGCCAGCTCAGTTTTAGTTCCAAATGACGAAATTAATTTTTTCGGTAAGGTACACTAGGCTCTTGGGCTTCCCTTTAGATCAATTTTCTCGATCTTTTTGATGGGGCTTAGAATTTACACAATGCTTATTTTGTATCTTAGACGGTTCTCTTTAAGAATTTAGCCACTATTCAATCCTAGCCTTTAACGATAAGTCGCCAGCTCAGTTTTAGTTCCAAATAAATAAATTAATTTTTTCGGTATGGTACACTAGGCTCTTGGGCTTCCCTTTAGATCAATTTTTTTCGATCTTTTTGATGAGGCTTAGAATTTGCACCACGCTGCTTTTATAGCTTAGACGGTTCTCTTTAAGAATTTAGCCACGATTCAACCCTTGCCTTTAACGATAAGTCGCCAGCTCAGTTTTAGTTCCAAATGAAAAAATATATTTTTTAGCAAGGCACGCTTGGCTCTTTAATTTCCCTTTAAATCAACTTTTTCGCCCTTTTTGATGGGGCTTAGAATTTGCACAATGCTCATTTAGTAGCTTAGACGGTTCTCTTTAAGAATTTAGCCACTATTCAATCCTAGCCTTTAACGATAAGTCGCCAGCTCAGTTTTAGTTCCAAATAAATAAATAATTTTTTTCGGTAAGGTACACTAGGCTCTTGGGCTTCCCTTTATATCAATTTTTTCGATCTTTTTGATGGGGCTTAGAATTTGCACCACGCTGATTGTATAGCTTAGAAGGTTCTCTTTAAGAATTTAGCCACTATTCAACCCTAGTCTTTAACTATAAGTCGCCAGCTCAGTTTTAGTTCCAAATGAAGAAATTAATTTTTTCGGCAAGGTACACTAGGCTCTTGCGCTTCCCTTTAGATCAATTTTTTTCGATCTTTATGATGAGGCTTAGAATTTGCACCATGCTGATTTTGTAGCTTAGACGGTTCTCTTTACGAATTTAGCCACTATTCAACCCTAGTCTTTAACTATAAGTCGCCAGCTCAGTTTTAGTTCCAAATAAATAAATTAATTTTTTCGGCAAGGTACACTAGGCTCTTGCGCTTCCCTTTAGATCAATTTTTTTCGATCTTTTTGATGGGGCTTAGAATTTGCACAATGCTTATTTTCTAACTTAGACGGTTCTCTTTAAGAATTTAGCCACGATTCAATCCTAGTCTTTAACTATAAGTCGCCAGCTCAGTTTTAGTTCCAAATGAAGAAATTATTTTTTTCGGTAAGGTACACTAGGCTCTTGGGCTTCCCTTTAGATCAATTTTTTCGATCTTTTTGATGGGGCTTAGAATTTTCACCACGCTGCTTTTATAGCTTAGACTGTTCTCTTTAAGAATTTAACCACTATTCAATCCTAGCCTTCAACAAAAGTCGCCAGCTCAGTTTTAGTTCCAAATGAAGAAATTAATTTTTTCGGTAAGGTACACTAGGCTCTTGGGCTTCCCTTTAGATCAATTTTTTCGATCTTTTTGATGGGGCTTAGAATTTGCACCACGTTGCTTTTATAGCCTAGACGGTTCTCTTTAGGAATTTAGCCACTATTCAATCCTAGTCTTTAACTATAAATCGCCAGCTCAGTTTTAGTTCCAAATAAATAAATAAATTTTTTCGGTAAGGTACACTAGGCTCTTGCGCTTCCCTTTAGATCAATTTTTTCGATCTTTTTGATGGGGCTTAGAATTTGCACCACGCTGCTTTTATAGCTTAGACGGTTCTCTTTACGAATTTAGCCACTATTCAATCCTAGCCTTTAACGATAAGTCGCCAGCTCAGTTTTAGTTCCAAATGAAGAAATTAATTTTTTCGGTAAGGTACACTAGGCTCTTGGGCTTCCCTTTAGATCAATTTTTTCGATCTTTTTGATGGGGCTTAGAATTTACACAATGCTTATTTTGTAGCTTAGACGGTTCTCTTTAAGAATTTAGCTACTATTCAAACCTAGTCTTTAACTATAAGTCGCCAGCTCAGTTTTAGTTCCAATTGAAGAAATTAATTTTTTCGGTAAGGTACACTAGGCTCTTGGGCTTCCCTTTAGATCAATTTTTTTCGATCTTTTTGATGAGGCTTAGAATTTGCACCATGCTGAATTTGTAGCTTAGACGGTTCTCTTTAAGAATTTAGCCACGATTCAATCCTAGACTTTAACTTTAAGTCGCCAGCTCAGTTTTAGTTCCAAATAAAGAAATTAATTTTTTCGGTAAGGTACACTAGGCTCTTGGGCTTCCCTTTAGATCAATTTTTTCTATCTTTTTGATGGGCTTAGAATTTGCACCCCGCTGATTTTATAGCTTAGACGGTTCTCTTTAAGAATTTAGCCACTATTCAATCCTTGCTTTAACGATAAGTCGCCAACTCAGTTTTAGTTCCAAATGAAGAGATTAATGTTTTCGGTAAGGTACACTAGGCTCTTGGGCTTCCCTTTAGATCAATTTTTTCGATCTTTTTGACTGGGCTTAGAATTTGCACTACGCTGATTTTATAGCTTAGACCGTTCTCTTTAAGAATTTAGCCACTATTCAATCCTAGCCTTTAACTATAAATCGCCAGCTCAGTTTTAGTTCCAAATAAATAAATAAATTTTTTCGGTAAGGTACACTAGGCTCTTGCGCTTCCCTTTAGATCAATTTTTTCGATCTTTTAAATGGGGCTTAGAATTTGCACCACGCTGCTTTTATAGCTTAGACGGTTCTCTTTACGAATTTAGCCACTATTCAATCCTAGCCTTTAACGATAAGTCGCCAGCTCAGTTTTAGTTCCAAATGAAGAAATTAATTTTTTCGGTAAGGTACACTAGGCTCTTGGGCTTCCCTTTAGATCAATTTTTTCGATCTTTTTAATGGGGCTTAGAATTTGCACCACGCTGCTTTTATAGCTTAGACGGTTCTCTTTAAGAATTTAACCACCCTTCAATCCTAGCCTTTAACGATAAGTCGCCAGCTTCTTAAAGACGGTTCTCTTTAAGAATTTAACCACTATTCAGTCCTAGCCTTTAACGATAAGTCGCCAGCTCAGTTTTAGTTCAAAATGAAGAAATTAATTTTTTCGGTAAGGTACACTAGGCTCTAGGGCTTCCCTTTAGATCAATTTTTTCGATCTTTTTGATGGGGCTTAGAATTTACACAATGCTTATTTTGTAGCTTAGACGGTTCTCTTTAAGAATTTAGCTACTATTCAAACCTAGTCTTTAACTATAAGTCGCCAGCTCAGTTTTAGTTCCAATTGAAGAAATTAATTTTTTCGGTAAGGTACACTAGGCTCTTGGGCTTCCCTTTAGATCAATTTTTTCGATCTTTTTAATGGGGCTTAGAATTTGCACCACGCTGCTTTTATAGCTTAGACGGTTCTCTTTAAGAATTTAACCACTCTTCAATCCTAGCCTTTAACGATAAGTCGCCAGCTTCTTAAAGACGGTTCTCTTTAAGAATTTAACCTCTATTCAGTCCTAGCCTTTAACGATAAGACGCCAGCTCAGTTTTAGTTCAAAATGAAGAAATTAATTTTTTCGGTAAGGTACACTAGGCTCTAGGGCTTCCCTTTAGATCAATTTTTTCGATCTTTTTGAAGGGGCTTAGAATTTACATAATGCTTATTTTGTAGCTTAGACGGTTCTCTTTAAGAATTTAGCTACTATTCAAACCTAGTCTTTAACTATAAGTCGCCAGCTCAGTTTTAGTTCCAATTGAAGAAATAAATTTTTTCGGTAAGGTACACTAGGCTCTTGGGCTTCCCTTTAGATCAATTTTTTTCGATCTTTTTGATGAGGCTTAGAATTTGCACCATGCTGAATTTGTAGCTTAGACGGTTCTCTTTAAGAATTTAGCTACGATTCAATCCTAGACTTTAACTATAAGTCGCCAGCTCAGTTTTAGTTCCAAATAAAAAAATAAATTTTTTCGGTAAGGTACACTAGGCTCTTGGGCTTCCCTTTAGATCAATTTTTTCGATCTTTTTGATTTGCTTAGAATTTGCACCCCGCTGATTTTATAGTTTAGACGGTTCTCTTTAAGAATTTAGCCACTATTCAATCCTTGCTTTAACGATAAGTCGCCAACTCAGTTTTAGTTCCAAATGAAGAAATTAATTTTTTCGGTAAGGTACACTAGGATCTTGTGCTTCCCTTTAGATCAATTTTTTCGATCTTTTTGACTGGGCTTAGAATTTGCACTACGCTGATTTTATAGCTTAGACCGTTCTCTTTAAGAATTTAGCCACTATTCAATCCTAGCCTTTAACGATAAGTCGCCAGCTTCTTAAAGACGGTTCTCTTTAAGAATTTGACCAATATTCAGTCCTAGCCTTTAACGATAAGTCGCCAGCTCAGTTTTAGTTCCAAATGAAGAAATAAATTTTTTCGGTAAGGTACACTAGGCTCTTGGGCTTCAATTTTTGATCTTTTTGACGGGGCTTAGAATTTGCACCACGCTTCTTTTATAGCTTAGACGGTTCTGTTTAAGAATTTAGCCACTATTCAATCCTAGCCCTAAACGATAAGTCGCCAGCTCAGTTTTAGTTCCAAATGAAGAAATTAATTTTTTCGGTAAGGTACACTAGGCTCTTGGGCTTCCCTTTAGATCAATTTTTTCGATATTTTTGATGGGGCTTAGAATTTGCACCACGCTGCTTTTATAGCTTAGACGGTTCTCTTTAAGAATTTAACCACTATTCAATCCTAGCCTTTCACGATAAGTCGCCAGCTCAGTTTTAGTTCCAAATGAAGAAATTAATTTTTTCGGTAAGGTACACTAGGCTCTTGGGCTTCCCTTTAGATCAATTTTTTCGATATTTTTGATGGGCTTAGAATTTGCACCACGTTGCTTTTATAGCTTAGACGGTTCTCTTTAGGAATTTAGCCACTATTCAAACCTAGCCTTTAAGGATAAGTCGCCAGCTCAGTTTTAGTTCCAAATGACGAAATTATTTTTTTTTGTAAGGTACACTAGGCTCTTGGGCTTCCCTTTAGATCAATTTTTCGATATTTTTGATGTGGCTTAGAATTTGCACCACGCTGCTTTTATAGCTTAGACGGTTGTCTTTAAGAATTTAACCACTATTCAGTCCTAGCCTTTAACGATAAGTCGCCAGCTCAGTTTTAGTTCCAAATGAAGAAATTAATTTTTTCGGTAAGGTACACTAGGCTCTTGGGCTTCCCTTTAGATCAATTTTTTCGATCTTTTTGATGGGCTTAGAATTTGCACCACATTGATTGTATGGCTTAGAAGGTTCTCTTTAAGAATTTAGCCACTTTTCAATCCTAGCCTCTAACGATAAGTCGCCAGCTTAGTTTTAGTTCCAAATAAATAAATTAATTTTTTTGGTAAGGTACACAAGGCTCTTGGGCTTCCCTTTAGATCAATTTTTTAGATTTTTTTGATGGGGCTTAGAATTTGCACCACGCTGCTTTTATAGCTTAGACGGTTCTCTTTAAGAATTTAGCCACTATTCAATCCTAGCCTTCAACGTTAAGTCGCCAGCTCAGTTTTAGTTCCAAATGAAGAAATTAATTTTTTTGGTAAGGTGCACTAGGCTCTTGGGCTTCCCTTTAGATCAATTTTTTCTATCTTTTTGATGGGGCTTAGTTTTGCACCACGCTGATTTTATAGCTTAGACGGTTCTCTTTAAGAATTTAGCCACTATTCAATCCTAGCCTTTAACGATAAGTCGCCAGCTCAATTTTAGTTCCAAATGAAGAAATAAATTTTTTAGGTAAGGTACACTAGGCTCTTGGGCTTCTCTTTAGATCAATTTTTTTCGATCTTTTTAATGGGGCTTAGAATTTGCACCACGCTGCTTTTATAGCTTAGACGGTTCTCTTTAAGAATTTAACCACTATTCAGTCCTAGCCTTTAAAGATAAGTCGCCAGCTCAGTTTTAGTTCCAAATGAAGTTAAATTAATTTTTTCGGTAAGGTACACTAGGCTCATGGGCTTCCCTTTAGATAAATTTTTTCGATCTTTTTGACTGGGCTTAGAATTTGCACTACGCTGATTTTATAGCTTAGACCGTTCTCTTTAAGAATTTAGCCACTATTCAATCCTAGCCTTTAACGAGAAGTCGCCAGCTTCTTAAAGACGGTTCTCTTTAAGAATTTAACCAATATTCAGTCCTAGCCTTTAACGATAAGTCGCCAGCTCAGTTTTAGTTCCAAATGAAGAAATTAATTTTTTCGGTAAGGTACACTAGGTTATTGGGCTTCAATTTTTGATCTTTTTGACGGGGCTTAGAATTTGCACCACGCTGCTTTTATAGCTTAGACGGTTCTCTTTAAGAATTTAACCACTATTCAATCCTAGCCTTAACGATAAGTCGCCAGCTCAGTTTTAGTTCCAAATGAAGAAATTAATTTTTTCGGTAAGGTACACTAGGCTCTTGCGCTTCCATTTAGATCAATTTTTTTCGATCTTTTTGATGAGGCTTAGAATTTGCACAATGCTTATTCAGTAGCTTAGACGGTTCTTTTTAAGAATTTAGCCACGATTCAATCCTAGTCTTTAACTATAAATCGCCAGCTCAGTTTTAGTTCCAAATGAAGAAATTAATTTTTTCGGCAAGGTAAACTAGGCTCTGGCGCTTCCCTTTAGATCAATTTTTTTGATCTTTTTGATGGGGCTTAGAATTTGCACCACGCTGCTTTTATAGCTTAGACGGTTCTCTTTAAGAATTTAACCACTCTTCAATCCTAGCCTTTAACGATAAGTCGCCAGCTTCTTAAAGACGGTTCTCTTTAAGAATTTAACCACTATTCAGTCCTAGCCTTTAACGATAAGTCGCCAGCTCAGTGTTAGTTCAAAATGAAGAAATTATTTTTTTCGGTAAGGTACACTAGGCTCTAGGGCTTCCCTTTAGATCAATTTTTTCGATCTTTTTGATGGGGCTTAGAATTTGCACCATGCTGATTTTGTAGCTTAGACGGTTCTCTTTAAGAATTTAGCCACGATTCAATCCTAGACTTTAACTATAAGTCGCCAGCTCAGTTTTAGTTCCAAATAAAGAAATTAATTTTTTCGGTAAGGTACACTAGGCTCTTGGGCTTCCCTTTAGATCAATTTTTTCGATCTTTTTGATGGGCTTAGAATTTGCACCCCGCTAATTTTATAGCTTAGACGGTTCTCTTTAAGAATTTAGCCACTATTCAATCCTTGCTTTAACGATAAGTCGCCAGCGCAGTTTTAGTTCCAAATAAATAAATTAATTTTTTCGGTAATGTACACTAGGCTCTTGCGCTTCCCTTTAGATCAATTTTTTCGATATTTTTGATGGGGCTTAGAATTTGCACCACGATGCTATTATAGCTTAGACGGTTCTCTTTATGAATTTAACCACTATTCAATCCTAGCCTTTAACGATAAGTCGCCAGCTCAGTTTTAGTTCAAAATGAAGAAATTAATTTTTTCGGTAAGGTCCACTAGGCTCTAGGGCTTCCCTTTAGATCAATTTTTTCGATCTTTTTGATGGGGCTTAGAATTTACGCAATGCTAATTTTGTAGCTTAGACGGTTCTCTTTAAGAATTTAGCCACGATTCAATCCTAGACTTTAACTATAAGTCGCCAGCTCAGTTTTAGTTCCAAATATATAAATAAATTTTTTCGGTAAGGTCCACTAGGCTCTAGGGCTTCCCTTTAGATCAATTTTTTCGATCTTTTTGATGGGGCTTAGAATTTACGCAATGCTAATTTTGTAGCTTAGACGGTTCTCTTTAAGAATTTAGCCACGATTCAATCCTAGACTTTAACTATAAGTCGCCAGCTCAGTTTTAGTTCCAAATATATAAATTAATTTTTTCGGTAAGGTACACTAGGCTCTTGGGCTTCCCTTTATATCAATTTTTTCGATCTTTTTGATGGGGCTTAGAATTTGCACCACGCTGCTTTTATAGCTTAGACGATTCTCTTTAGGAATTTAGCCACTATTCAATCCTAGCCTTTAACGATAAGTCGCCAGCTCAGTTTTAGTTCCAAATGAAGAAATTAATTTTTTCGGCAAGGTAAACTAGGCTCTTGCGCTTACCTTTAGATCAATTTTTTCGATCTTTTTGATGGGGCTTAGAATTTACGCAATGCTAATTTTGTAGCTTAGACGGTTCTCTTTAAGAATTTAGCCACGATTCAATCCTAGACTTTAACTATAAGTCGCCAGCTCAGTTTTAGTTCCAAATAAAGAAATTAATTTTTTCGGTAAGGTACACTAGGCTCTTGGGCTTCCCTTTAGATCAATTTTTTCGATCTTTTTGATGGGCTTAGAATTTGCACCCCGCTGATTTTATAGCTTAGACGGTTCTCTTTAAGAATTTAGCCACTATTCAATCCTTGCTTTAACGATAAGTCGCCAGCGCAGTTTTAGTTCCAAATAAATAAATTAATTTTTTCGGTAATGTACACTAGGCTCTTGCGCTTCCCTTTAGATCAATGTTTTCGATATTTTTGATGGGGCTTAGAATTTGCACCACGCTGCTTTTATAGCTTAGACGGTTCTCTTTATGAATTTAACCACTTTTCAATTCTAGCCTTTAACGATAAGTCGCCAGCTCAGTTTTAGTTCAAAATGAAGAAATTAATTTTTTCGGTAAGGTACACTAGGCTCTAGGGCTTCCCTTTAGATCAATTTTTTCGATCTTTTTGATGGGGCTTAGAATTTACACAATGCTAATTTTGTAGCTTAGACGGTTCTCTTTAAGAATTTAGCCACTATTCAAACCTAGTCTTTAACTATAAGTCGCCAGCTCAGTTTTAGTTCCAATTGAAGAAATTAATTTTTTCGGTTAGGTACACTAGGCTCTTGGGCTTCCCTTTAGATCAATTTTTTCGATCTTTTTGATGAGGCTTAGAATTTGCACCCCGCTGATTTTATAGCTTAGACGGTTCTCTTTAAGAATTTAGCCACTATTCAATCCTTGCTTTAACGATAAGTCGCCAGCGCAGTTTTAGTTCCAAATAAATAAATTAATTTTTTCGGTAATGTACACTTGGCTCTTGCGCTCCCCTTTAGATCAATTTTTTCGATATTTTTGATGGGGCTTAGAATTTGCACCACGCTGCTTTTATAGCTTAGACGGTTCTCTTTATGAATTTAACCACTATTCAATCCTAGCCTTTAACGATAAGTCGCCAGCTCAGTTTTAGTTCCAAATGAAGAAATTAATTTTTTCGGTAAGGTACACTAGGCTCTTGGGCTTCCCTTTAGATCAATTTTTTCGATCTTTTTGATGGGGCTTAGAATTTGCACCACGCTGCTTTTATAGCTTAGACTGTTCTCTTTAAGAATTTAGCCACTATTCAATCCTAGCCTTTAACGATAAGTCGCCAGCTCAGTTTTAGTTCCAAATGAAGAAATTAATTTTTTCGGTAAGGTACACTAGGCTCTTGGGCTTCCCTTTAGATCAATTTTTTCGATCTTTTTAATGGGGCTTAGAATTTGCACCACGCTGCTTTTATAGCTTAGACGGTTCTCTTTAAGAATTTAACCACTCTTCAATCCTAGCCTTTAACGATAAGTCGCCAGCTTCTTAAAGACGGTTCTCTTTAAGAATTTAACCACTATTCAGTCCTAGCCTTTAACGATAAGTCGCCAGCTCAGTGTTAGTTCAAAATGAAGAAATTAATTTTTTCGGTAAGGTACACTAGGCTCTAGGGCTTCCCTTTAGATCAATTTTTTCGATCTTTTTGATGGGGCTTAGAAATTGCACCATGCTGATTTTGTAGCTTAGACGGTTCTCTTTAAGAATTTAGCCACAATTCAATCCTAGACTTTAACTATAAGTCGCTAGCTCAGTTTTAGTTCCAAATAAAGAAATTAATTTTTTCGGTAAGGTACACTAGGCTCTTGGGCTTCCCTTTAGATCAATTTTTTCGATCTTTTTGATGGGCTTAGAATTTGCACCCCGCTAATTTTATAGCTTAGACGGTTCTCTTTAAGAATTTAGCCACTATTCAATCCTTGCTTTAACGATAAGTCGCCAGCGCAGTTTTAGTTCCAAATAAATAAATTAATTTTTTCGGTAATGTACACTAGGCTCTTGCGCTTCCCTTTAGATCAATTTTTTCGATATTTTTGATGGGGCTTAGAATTTGCACCACGATGCTTTTATAGCTTAGACGGTTCTCTTTATGAATTTAACCACTATTCAATCCTAGCCTTTAACGATAAGTCGCCAGCTCAGTTTTAGTTCAAAATGAAGAAATTAATTTTTTCGGTAAGGTACACTAGCCTCTTGGGCTTCCCTTTAGATCAATTTTTTCGATCTTTTTGATGGGGCTTAGAATTTGCACCACGCTGCTTTTATAGCTTAGACTGTTCTCTTTAAGAATTTAACCACTATTTAATCCTAGCCTTTAACGATAAGTCGCCAGCTCAGTTTTAGTTCCAAATGAAGAAATTAATTTTTTCGGTAAGATACACTAGGCTCTTGAGCTTCCCTTTGTTTCCGACCACGTGAACTTTAGCATGAAAAAATAAGCTATATTTTTTATCTGTATTTTGGAGAATTTCTTATCAAATAATTGTATATAAACGGAAAATTATCTTAAGTTAAAACCAGTTGTTATCTAGTCGTTGCTATGAAAGTTAATCCTTGTACATGAAATCCTACCAAGTCAAAGTTCTGACGGAATAAATGTTTTAATTACTCATTATAGTCGTGTCCTTTTAATCGGTTCGTACGGAACGCAACACCCTTTAGATCAATTTTATCGATCTTTTTGATGGGGCTTAGAATTTGCACCACGCTGATTTTATAGCTTAGACGGTTCTCTTTAAGAATTTAGCCACTATTCAATCCTAGCCTCTTACGATAAGTCGCCAGCTCAGTTTTAGTTCCAAATAAATAAATTAATTTTTTCGGTATGGTACACTAGGCTCTTGGGCTTCCCTTTAGATCAATTTTTTTCGATCTTTTTGATGAGGCTTTGAATTTGCATGATGCTGATTTTGTAGCTTAGACGGTTCTCTTTAAGAATTTAGCCACGATTCAATCCTAGACTTTAACTATAAGTCGCCAGCTCAGTTTTAGTTCCAAATATATAAATTAATTTTTTCGGTAAGGTACACTAGGCTCTTGGGCTTCCCTTTAGATCAATTTTTTCGATCTTTTTGATGGGGCTTAGTTTTGCACCACGCTGATTTTATAGCTTAGACGGTTCTCTTTAAGAATTTAGCCACTATTCAATCCTAGCCTTTAACGATAAGTCGCCAGCTCAATTTTAGTTCCAAATGAAGAAATAAATTTTTTAGGTAAGGTACACTAGGCTCTTGGGCTTCTCTTTAGATCAATTTTTTTCGATCTTTTTAATGGGGCTTAGAATTTGCACCACGCTGCTTTTATAGCTTAGACGGTTCTCTTTAAGAATTTAACCACTATTCAGTCCTAGCCTTTAAAGATAAGTCGCCAGCTCAGTTTTAGTTCCAAATGAAGTTAAATTAATTTTTTCGGTAAGGTACACTAGGCTCATGGGCTTCCCTTTAGATAAATTTTTTCGATCTTTTTGACTGGGCTTAGAATTTGCACTACGCTGATTTTATAGCTTAGACCGTTCTCTTTAAGAATTTAGCCACTATTCAATCCTAGCCTTTAACGAGAAGTCGCCAGCTTCTTAAAGACGGTTCTCTTTAAGAATTTAACCAATATTCAGTCCTAGCCTTTAACGATAAGTCGCCAGCTCAGTTTTAGTTCCAAATGAAGAAATTAATTTTTTCGGTAAGGTACACTAGGTTATTGGGCTTCAATTTTTGATCTTTTTGACGGGGCTTAGAATTTGCACCACGCTGCTTTTATAGCTTAGACGGTTCTCTTTAAGAATTTAACCACTATTCAATCCTAGCCTTAACGATAAGTCGCCAGCTCAGTTTTAGTTCCAAATGAAGAAATTAATTTTTTCGGCAAGGTAAACTAGGCTCTGGCGCTTCCCTTTAGATCAATTTTTTTGATCTTTTTGATGGGGCTTAGAATTTGCACCACGCTGCTTTTATAGCTTAGACGGTTCTCTTTAAGAATTTAACCACTCTTCAATCCTAGCCTTTAACGATAAGTCGCCAGCTTCTTAAAGACGGTTCTCTTTAAGAATTTAACCACTATTCAGTCCTAGCCTTTAACGATAAGTCGCCAGCTCAGTGTTAGTTCAAAATGAAGAAATTAATTTTTTCGGTAAGGTACACTAGGCTCTAGGGCTTCCCTTTAGATCAATTTTTTCGATCTTTTTGATGGGGCTTAGAATTTGCACCATGCTGATTTTGTAGCTTAGACGGTTCTCTTTAAGAATTTAGCCACGATTCAATCCTAGACTTTAACTACAAGTCGCCAGCTCAGTTTTAGTTCCAAATAAAGAAATTAATTTTTTCGGTAAGGTACACTAGGCTCTTGGGCTTCCCTTTAGATCAATTTTTTCGATCTTTTTGATGGGCTTAGAATTTGCACCCCGCTAATTTTATAGCTTAGACGGTTCTCTTTAAGAATTTAGCCACTATTCAATCCTTGCTTTAACGATAAGTCGCCAGCGCAGTTTTAGTTCCAAATAAATAAATTAATTTTTTCGGTAATGTACACTAGGCTCTTGCGCTTCCCTTTAGATCAATTTTTTCGATATTTTTGATGGGGCTTAGAATTTGCACCACGATGCTATTATAGCTTAGACGGTTCTCTTTATGAATTTAACCACTATTCAATCCTAGCCTTTAACGATAAGTCGCCAGCTCAGTTTTAGTTCAAAATGAAGAAATTAATTTTTTCGGTAAGGTCCACTAGGCTCTAGGGCTTCCCTTTAGATCAATTTTTTCGATCTTTTTGATGGGGCTTAGAATTTACGCAATGCTAATTTTGTAGCTTAGACGGTTCTCTTTAAGAATTTAGCCACGATTCAATCCTAGACTTTAACTATAAGTCGCCAGCTCAGTTTTAGTTCCAAATATATAAATAAATTTTTTCGGTAAGGTCCACTAGGCTCTAGGGCTTCCCTTTAGATCAATTTTTTCGATCTTTTTGATGGGGCTTAGAATTTACGCAATGCTAATTTTGTAGCTTAGACGGTTCTCTTTAAGAATTTAGCCACGATTCAATCCTAGACTTTAACTATAAGTCGCCAGCTCAGTTTTAGTTCCAAATATATAAATTAATTTTTTCGGTAAGGTACACTAGGCTCTTGGGCTTCCCTTTATATCAATTTTTTCGATCTTTTTGATGGGGCTTAGAATTTGCACCACGCTGCTTTTATAGCTTAGACGATTCTCTTTAGGAATTTAGCCACTATTCAATCCTAGCCTTTAACGATAAGTCGCCAGCTCAGTTTTAGTTCCAAATGAAGAAATTAATTTTTTCGGCAAGGTAAACTAGGCTCTTGCGCTTACCTTTAGATCAATTTTTTCGATCTTTTTGATGGGGCTTAGAATTTACGCAATGCTAATTTTGTAGCTTAGACGGTTCTCTTTAAGAATTTAGCCACGATTCAATCCTAGACTTTAACTATAAGTCGCCAGCTCAGTTTTAGTTCCAAATAAAGAAATTAATTTTTTCGGTAAGGTACACTAGGCTCTTGGGCTTCCCTTTAGATCAATTTTTTCGATCTTTTTGATGGGCTTAGAATTTGCACCCCGCTGATTTTATAGCTTAGACGGTTCTCTTTAAGAATTTAGCCACTATTCAATCCTTGCTTTAACGATAAGTCGCCAGCGCAGTTTTAGTTCCAAATAAATAAATTAATTTTTTCGGTAATGTACACTAGGCTCTTGCGCTTCCCTTTAGATCAATGTTTTCGATATTTTTGATGGGGCTTAGAATTTGCACCACGCTGCTTTTATAGCTTAGACGGTTCTCTTTATGAATTTAACCACTATTCAATTCTAGCCTTTAACGATAAGTCGCCAGCTCAGTTTTAGTTCAAAATGAAGAAATTAATTTGTTCGGTAAGGTACACTAGGCTCTAGGGCTTCCCTTTAGATCAATTTTTTCGATCTTTTTGATGGGGCTTAGAATTTACACAATGCTAATTTTGTAGCTTAGACGGTTCTCTTTAAGAATTTAGCCACTATTCAAACCTAGTCTTTAACTATAAGTCGCCAGCTCAGTTTTAGTTCCAATTGAAGAAATTAATTTTTTCGGTTAGGTACACTAGGCTCTTGGGCTTCCCTTTAGATCAATTTTTTCGATCTTTTTGATGAGGCTTAGAATTTGCACCCCGCTGCTTTTATAGCTTAGACGGTTCTCTTTAAGAATTTAGCCACTATTCAATCCTTGCTTTAACGATAAGTCGCCAGCGCAGTTTTAGTTCCAAATAAATAAATTAATTTTTTCGGTAATGTACACTAGGCTCTTGCGCTCCCCTTTAGATCAATTTTTTCGATATTTTTGATGGGGCTTAGAATTTGCACCACGCTGCTTTTATAGCTTAGACGGTTCTCTTTATGAATTTAACCACTATTCAATCCTAGCCTTTAACGATAAGTCGCCAGCTCAGTTTTAGTTCCAAATGAAGAAATTAATTTTTTCGGTAAGGTACACTAGGCTCTTGGGCTTCCCTTTAGATCAATTTTTTCGATCTTTTTGATGGGGCTTAGAAATTGCACCATGCTGATTTTGTAGCTTAGACGGTTCTCTTTAAGAATTTAGCCACAATTCAATCCTAGACTTTAACTATAAGTCGCCAGCTCAGTTTTAGTTCCAAATAAAGAAATTAATTTTTTCGGTAAGGTACACTAGGCTCTTGGGCTTCCCTTTAGATCAATTTTTTCGATCTTTTTGATGGGCTTAGAATTTGCACCCCGCTAATTTTATAGCTTAGACGGTTCTCTTTAAGAATTTAGCCACTATTCAATCCTTGCTTTAACGATAAGTCGCCAGCGCAGTTTTAGTTCCAAATAAATAAATTAATTTTTTCGGTAATGTACACTAGGCTCTTGCGCTTCCCTTTAGATCAATTTTTTCGATATTTTTGATGGGGCTTAGAATTTGCACCACGATGCTTTTATAGCTTAGACGGTTCTCTTTATGAATTTAACCACTATTCAATCCTAGCCTTTAACGATAAGTCGCCAGCTCAGTTTTAGTTCAAAATGAAGAAATTAATTTTTTCGGTAAGGTACACTAGGCTCTTGGGCTTCCCTTTAGATCAATTTTTTCGATCTTTTTGATGGGGCTTAGAATTTGCACCACGCTGCTTTTATAGCTTAGACTGTTCTCTTTAAGAATTTAACCACTATTTAATCCTAGCCTTTAACGATAAGTCGCCAGCTCAGTTTTAGTTCCAAATGAAGAAATTAATTTTTTCGGTAAGATACACTAGGCTCTTGAGCTTCCCTTTGTTTCCGACCACGTGAACTTTAGCATGAAAAAATAAGCTATATTTTTTATCTGTATTTTGGAGAATTTCTTATCAAATAATTGTATATAAACGGAAAATTATCTTAAGTTAAAACCAGTTGTTATCTAGTCGTTGCTATGAAAGTTAATCCTTGTACATGAAATCCTACCAAGTCAAAGTTCTGACGGAATAAATGTTTTAATTACTCATTATAGTCGTGTCCTTTTAATCGGTTCGTACGGAACGCAACACCCTTTAGATCAATTTTATCGATCTTTTTGATGGGGCTTAGAATTTGCACCACGCTGATTTTATAGCTTAGACGGTTCTCTTTAAGAATTTAGCCACTATTCAATCCTAGCCTCTTACGATAAGTCGCCAGCTCAGTTTTAGTTCCAAATAAATAAATTAATTTTTTCGGTATGGTACACTAGGCTCTTGGGCTTCCCTTTAGATCAATTTTTTTCGATCTTTTTGATGAGGCTTTGAATTTGCATGATGCTGATTTTGTAGCTTAGACGGTTCTCTTTAAGAATTTAGCCACGATTCAATCCTAGACTTTAACTATAAGTCGCCAGCTCAGTTTTAGTTCCAAATATATAAATTAATTTTTTCGGTAAGGTACACTAGGCTCTTGGGCTTCCCTTTAGATCAATTTTTTCGATCTTTTTGATGGGGCTTAGAATTTGCACCACGCTGCTTTTATAGCTTAGACGGTTCTCTTTAAGAATTTAACCACTATTCAATCCTAGCCTTTAACGATAAGTCGCCAGCTCAGTTTTAGTTCCAAATGAAGAAATTAATTTTTTCGGTAAGGTACACTAGGCTCTTGGGCTTCACTTTATATCAATTTTTTCGATCTTTTTGATGGGCTTAGAATTTGCACCACGCTGCTTTTATAGCTTAGACGGTTCTCTTTAAGAATTTAACCACTATTCAATCCCAGCCTTTAACGATAAGTCGCCAGCTCAGTTTTAGTTCCAAATGAAGAAATTAATTTTTTCGGTAACGTACACTAGGCTCTTGGGCTTCCCTTTAGATCAATTTTTTCGATCTTTTTGATGGGCTTAGAATTTGCACCCCGCTGATTTTATAGCTTAGACGGTTCTCTTTAAGAATTTTGCCACTATTCAATCCTTGCTTTAACGATAAGTCGCCAGCGCAGTTTTAGTTCCAAATAAATAAATTAATTTTTTCGGTAATGTACACTAGGCTCTTGCGCTTCCCTTTAGATCAATGTTTTCGATATTTTTGATGGGGCTTAGAATTTGCACCACGCTGCTTTTATAGCTTAGACGGTTCTCTTTATGAATTTAACCACTATTCAATTCTAGCCTTTAACGATAAGTCGCCAGCTCAGTTTTAGTTCAAAATGAAGAAATTAATTTTTTCGGTAAGGTACACTAGGCTCTAGGGCTTCCCTTTAGATCAATTTTTTCGATCTTTTTGATGGGGCTTAGAATTTACACAATGCTAATTTTGTAGCTTAGACGGTTCTCTTTAAGAATTTAGCCACTATTCAAACCTAGTCTTTAACTATAAGTCGCCAGCTCAGTTTTAGTTCCAATTGAAGAAATTAATTTTTTCGGTTAGGTACACTAGGCTCTTGGGCTTCCCTTTAGATCAATTTTTTCGATCTTTTTGATGAGGCTTAGAATTTGCACCCCGCTGATTTTATAGCTTAGACGGTTCTCTTTAAGAATTTAGCCACTATTCAATCCTTGCTTTAACGATAAGTCGCCAGCGCAGTTTTAGTTCCAAATAAATAAATTAATTTTTTCGGTAATGTACACTAGGCTCTTGCGCTCCCCTTTAGATCAATTTTTTCGATATTTTTGATGGGGCTTAGAATTTGCACCACGCTGCTTTTATAGCTTAGACGGTTCTCTTTATGAATTTAACCACTATTCAATCCTAGCCTTTAACGATAAGTCGCCAGCTCAGTTTTAGTTCCAAATGAAGAAATTAATTTTTTCGGTAAGGTACACTAGGCTCTTGGGCTTCCCTTTAGATCAATTTTTTCGATCTTTTTAATGGGGCTTAGAATTTGCACCACGCTGCTTTTATAGCTTAGACGGTTCTCTTTAAGAATTTAACCACTCTTCAATCCTAGCCTTTAACGATAAGTCGCCAGCTTCTTAAAGACGGTTCTCTTTAAGAATTTAACCACTATTCAGTCCTAGCCTTTAACGATAAGTCGCCAGCTCAGTGTTAGTTCAAAATGAAGAAATTAATTTTTTCGGTAAGGTACACTAGGCTCTAGGGCTTCCCTTTAGATCAATTTTTTCGATCTTTTTGATGGGGCTTAGAAATTGCACCATGCTGATTTTGTAGCTTAGACGGTTCTCTTTAAGAATTTAGCCACGATTCAATCCTAGACTTTAACTATAAGTCGCCAGCTCAGTTTTAGTTCCAAATAAAGAAATTAATTTTTTCGGTAAGGTACACTAGGCTCTTGGGCTTCCCTTTAGATCAATTTTTTCGATCTTTTTGATGGGCTTAGAATTTGCACCCCGCTAATTTTATAGCTTAGACGGTTCTCTTTAAGAATTTAGCCACTATTCAATCCTTGCTTTAACGATAAGTCGCCAGCGCAGTTTTAGTTCCAAATAAATAAATTAATTTTTTCGGTAATGTACACTAGGCTCTTGCGCTTCCCTTTAGATCAATTTTTTCGATATTTTTGATGGGGCTTAGAATTTGCACCACGATGCTTTTATAGCTTAGACGGTTCTCTTTATGAATTTAACCACTATTCAATCCTAGCCTTTAACGATAAGTCGCCAGCTCAGTTTTAGTTCAAAATGAAGAAATTAATTTTTTCGGTAAGGTACACTAGGCTCTTGGGCTTCCCTTTAGATCAATTTTTTCGATCTTTTTGATGGGGCTTAGAATTTGCACCACGCTGCTTTTATAGCTTAGACTGTTCTCTTTAAGAATTTAACCACTATTTAATCCTAGCCTTTAACGATAAGTCGCCAGCTCAGTTTTAGTTCCAAATGAAGAAATTAATTTTTTCGGTAAGATACACTAGGCTCTTGAGCTTCCCTTTGTTTCCGACCACGTGAACTTTAGCATGAAAAAATAAGCTATATTTTTTATCTGTATTTTGGAGAATTTCTTATCAAATAATTGTATATAAACGGAAAATTATCTTAAGTTAAAACCAGTTGTTATCTAGTCGTTGCTATGAAAGTTAATCCTTGTACATGAAATCCTACCAAGTCAAAGTTCTGACGGAATAAATGTTTTAATTACTCATTATAGTCGTGTCCTTTTAATCGGTTCGTACGGAACGCAACACCCTTTAGATCAATTTTATCGATCTTTTTGATGGGGCTTAGAATTTGCACCACGCTGATTTTATAGCTTAGACGGTTCTCTTTAAGAATTTAGCCACTATTCAATCCTAGCCTCTTACGATAAGTCGCCAGCTCAGTTTTAGTTCCAAATAAATTAATTTTTTCGGTATGGTACACTAGGCTCTTGGGCTTCCCTTTAGATCAATTTTTTTCGATCTTTTTGATGAGGCTTTGAATTTGCATGATGCTGATTTTGTAGCTTAGACGGTTCTCTTTAAGAATTTAGCCACGATTCAATCCTAGACTTTAACTATAAGTCGCCAGCTCAGTTTTAGTTCCAAATATATAAATTAATTTTTTCGGTAAGGTACACTAGGCTCTTGGGCTTCCCTTTAGATCAATTTTTTCGATCTTTTTGATGGGGCTTAGAATTTGCACCACGCTGCTTTTATAGCTTAGACGGTTCTCTTTAAGAATTTAACCACTATTCAATCCTAGCCTTTAACGATAAGTCGCCAGCTCAGTTTTAGTTCCAAATGAAGAAATTAATTTTTTCGGTAAGGTACACTAGGCTCTTGGGCTTCCCTTTAGATCAATTTTTTCGATCTTTTTGATGGGCTTAGAATTTGCACCCCGCTAATTTTATAGCTTAGACGGTTCTCTTTAAGAATTTAGCCACTATTCAATCCTTGCTTTAACGATAAGTCGCCAGCGCAGTTTTAGTTCCAAATAAATAAATTAATTTTTTCGGTAATGTACACTAGGCTCTTGCGCTTCCCTTTAGATCAATTTTTTCGATATTTTTGATGGGGCTTAGAATTTGCACCACGATGCTTTTATAGCTTAGACGGTTCTCTTTATGAATTTAACCACTATTCAATCCTAGCCTTTAACGATAAGTCGCCAGCTCAGTTTTAGTTCAAAATGAAGAAATTAATTTTTTCGGTAAGGTACACTAGGCTCTTGCGCTTCCCTTTAGATCAATTTTTTCGATATTTTTGATGGGGCTTAGAATTTGCACCACGATGCTTTTATAGCTTAGACGGTTCTCTTTATGAATTTAACCACTATTCAATCCTAGCCTTTAACGATAAGTCGCCAGCTCAGTTTTAGTTCAAAATGAAGAAATTAATTTTTTCGGTAAGGTACACTAGGCTCTTGGGCTTCCCTTTAGATCAATTTTTTCGATCTTTTTGATGGGGCTTAGAATTTGCACCACGCTGCTTTTATAGCTTAGACGGTTCTCTTTATGAATTTAACCACTATTCAATCCTAGCCTTTAACGATAAGTCGCCAGCTCAGTTTTAGTTCAAAATGAAGAAATTAATTTTTTCGGTAAGGTACACTAGGCTCTTGGGCTTCCCTTTAGATCAATTTTTTCGATCTTTTTGATGGGGCTTAGAATTTGCACCACGCTGCTTTTATAGCTTAGACTGTTCTCTTTAAGAATTTAACCACTATTTAATCCTAGCCTTTAACGATAAGTCGCCAGCTCAGTTTTAGTTCCAAATGAAGAAATTAATTTTTTCGGTAAGATACACTAGGCTCTTGAGCTTCCCTTTGTTTCCGACCACGTGAACTTTAGCATGAAAAAATAAGCTATATTTTTTATCTGTATTTTGGAGAATTTCTTATCAAATAATTGTATATAAACGGAAAATTATCTTAAGTTAAAACCAGTTGTTATCTAGTCGTTGCTATGAAAGTTAATCCTTGTACATGAAATCCTACCAAGTCAAAGTTCTGACGGAATAAATGTTTTAATTACTCATTATAGTCGTGTCCTTTTAATCGGTTCGTACGGAACGCAACACCCTTTAGATCAATTTTATCGATCTTTTTGATGGGGCTTAGAATTTGCACCACGCTGATTTTATAGCTTAGACGGTTCTCTTTAAGAATTTAGCCACTATTCAATCCTAGCCTCTTACGATAAGTCGCCAGCTCAGTTTTAGTTCCAAATAAATAAATTAATTTTTTCGGTATGGTACACTAGGCTCTTGGGCTTCCCTTTAGATCAATTTTTTTCGATCTTTTTGATGAGGCTTTGAATTTGCATGATGCTGATTTTGTAGCTTAGACGGTTCTCTTTAAGAATTTAGCCACGATTCAATCCTAGACTTTAACTATAAGTCGCCAGCTCAGTTTTAGTTCCAAATATATAAATTAATTTTTTCGGTAAGGTACACTAGGCTCTTGGGCTTCCCTTTAGATCAATTTTTTCGATCTTTTTGATGGGGCTTAGAATTTGCACCACGCTGCTTTTATAGCTTAGACGGTTCTCTTTAAGAATTTAACCACTATTCAATCCTAGCCTTTAACGATAAGTCGCCAGCTCAGTTTTAGTTCCAAATGAAGAAATTAATTTTTTCGGTAAGGTACACTAGGCTCTTGGGCTTCCCTTTAGATCAATTTTTTCGATCTTTTTGATGGGCTTAGAATTTGCACCCCGCTAATTTTATAGCTTAGACGGTTCTCTTTAAGAATTTAGCCACTATTCAATCCTTGCTTTAACGATAAGTCGCCAGCGCAGTTTTAGTTCCAAATAAATAAATTAATTTTTTCGGTAATGTACACTAGGCTCTTGCGCTTCCCTTTAGATCAATTTTTTCGATATTTTTGATGGGGCTTAGAATTTGCACCACGATGCTTTTATAGCTTAGACGGTTCTCTTTATGAATTTAACCACTATTCAATCCTAGCCTTTAACGATAAGTCGCCAGCTCAGTTTTAGTTCAAAATGAAGAAATTAATTTTTTCGGTAAGGTACACTAGGCTCTTGGGCTTCCCTTTAGATCAATTTTTTCGATCTTTTTGATGGGGCTTAGAATTTGCACCACGCTGCTTTTATAGCTTAGACTGTTCTCTTTAAGAATTTAACCACTATTTAATCCTAGCCTTTAACGATAAGTCGCCAGCTCAGTTTTAGTTCCAAATGAAGAAATTAATTTTTTCGGTAAGATACACTAGGCTCTTGAGCTTCCCTTTGTTTCCGACCACGTGAACTTTAGCATGAAAAAATAAGCTATATTTTTTATCTGTATTTTGGAGAATTTCTTATCAAATAATTGTATATAAACGGAAAATTATCTTAAGTTAAAACCAGTTGTTATCTAGTCGTTGCTATGAAAGTTAATCCTTGTACATGAAATCCTACCAAGTCAAAGTTCTGACGGAATAAATGTTTTAATTACTCATTATAGTCGTGTCCTTTTAATCGGTTCGTACGGAACGCAACACCCTTTAGATCAATTTTATCGATCTTTTTGATGGGGCTTAGAATTTGCACCACGCTGATTTTATAGCTTAGACGGTTCTCTTTAAGAATTTAGCCACTATTCAATCCTAGCCTCTTACGATAAGTCGCCAGCTCAGTTTTAGTTCCAAATAAATAAATTAATTTTTTCGGTATGGTACACTAGGCTCTTGGGCTTCCCTTTAGATCAATTTTTTTCGATCTTTTTGATGAGGCTTTGAATTTGCATGATGCTGATTTTGTAGCTTAGACGGTTCTCTTTAAGAATTTAGCCACGATTCAATCCTAGACTTTAACTATAAGTCGCCAGCTCAGTTTTAGTTCCAAATATATAAATTAATTTTTTCGGTAAGGTACACTAGGCTCTTGGGCTTCCCTTTAGATCAATTTTTTCGATCTTTTTGATGGGGCTTAGAATTTGCACCACGCTGCTTTTATAGCTTAGACGGTTCTCTTTAAGAATTTAACCACTATTCAATCCTAGCCTTTAACGATAAGTCGCCAGCTCAGTTTTAGTTCCAAATGAAGAAATTAATTTTTTCGGTAAGGTACACTAGGCTCTTGGGCTTCACTTTATATCAATTTTTTCGATCTTTTTGATGGGCTTAGAATTTGCACCACGCTGCTTTTATAGCTTAGACGGTTCTCTTTAAGAATTTAACCACTATTCAATCCCAGCCTTTAACGATAAGTCGCCAGCTCAGTTTTAGTTCCAAATGAAGAAATTAATTTTTTCGGTAACGTACACTAGGCTCTTGGGCTTCCCTTTAGATCAATTTTTTCGATCTTTTTGATGGGGCTTAGAATTTGCACCACGCTGCTTTTATAGCTTAGACTGTTCTCTTTAAGAATTTAACCACTATTCAATCCTAGCCTTTAACGATAAGTCGCCAGCTCAGTTTTAGTTCCAAATGAAGAAATTAATTTTTTCGGTAAGGTACACTAGGCTCTTGGGCTTCCCTTTAGAACAATTTAATCGATCTTTTTGATGGGGCTTAGAATTTGCACCACGCTGCTTTTATAGCTTAGACTGTTCTCTTTAAGAATTTAACCACTATTCAATCCTAGCCTTTAACGATAAGTCGCCAGCTCAGTTTTAGTTCCAAATATATAAATTAATTTTGTCGGTAAGGTACACTAGGCTCTTGGGCTTCCCTTTAGATCAATTTTATCGATCTTTTTGATGGGGCTTAGAATTTGCACCACCCTGATTTTATAGCTTAGACGGTTCTCTTTAAAAATTTAGCCACTATTCAATCCTAGCCTCTTACGATAAGTCGCCAGCTCAGTTTTAGTTCCAAATAAATAAATTAATTTTTTCGGTATGGTACACTAGGCTCTTGGGCTTCCCTTTAGATCAATTTTTTTCGATCTTTTTGATGAGGCTTTGAATTTGCATGATGCTGATTTTGTAGCTTAGACGGTTCTCTTTAAGAATTTAGCCACGATTCAATCCTAGACTTTAACTATAAATCGCCAGCTCAGTTTTAGTTCCAAATATATAAATTAATTTTTTCGGTAAGGTACACTAGGCTCTTGGGCTTCCCTTTATATCAATTTTTTCGATCTTTTTGATGGGGCTTAGAATTTGCACCACGCTGCTTTTATAGCTTAGACGGTTCTCTTTAAGAATTTAACCACTATTCAATCCCAGCCTTTAACGATAAGTCGCCAGCTCAGTTTTAGTTCCAAATGAAGAAATTATTTTTTTCGGTAAGGTACACTAGGCTCTTGGGCTTCCCTTTAGATCAATTTTTTCGATCTTTTTGAGGGGGCTTAGAATTTGCACCACGCTGCTTTTATAGCTTAGACTGTTCTCTTTAAGAATTTAACCACTATTCAATCCTAGCCTTTAACGATAAGACGCCAGCTCAGTTTTAGTTCCAAATAAAGAAATTAATTTTTTCGAAAAGGTACACTAGGCTCTTGGGCTTCCCTTTAGATCAATTTTTTCGATCTTTTTGATGGGGCTTAAAATTTGCACCACGCTGATTTTATAGCTTAGACGGTTCTCTTTAAGAATTTAGCCACTATTCAATCCTAGCCTTTTACGATAAGTCGCCAGCTCAGTTTTAGTTCCAAATAAATAAATTAATTTTTTCGGTATGGTACACTAGGCTCTTGGGCTTCCCTTTAAATCAATTTTTTTCGATCTTTTTGATGAGGCTTAGAATTTGCATGATGCTGATTTTGTAGCTTAGACGGTTCTCTTTAAAATTTAGCCACGATTCAATCCTAGACTTTAACTATAAGTCGCCAGCTCAGTTTTTGTTCCAAATATATAAATTAATTTTTTCGGTAAGGTACACTAGGCTCTTGGGCTTCCCTTCATATCAATTTTTTCGATCTTTTTGATGGGGCTTAGAATTTGCACCACGCTGCTTTTATAGCTTAGACTGTTCTCTTTAAGAATTTAACCACTATTCAATCCTAGCCTTTAACGATAAGTCGCCAGCTCAGTTTTAGTTCCAAATGAAGAAATTAATTTTTTCGGTAAGGTACACTATGCTCTTGGGCTTCCCTTTAGATCAATTTTTTCGATCTTTTTGATGGGCTTAAAATTTGCACCCCGCTGATTTTATAGCTTAGACGGTTCTCTTTAAGAATTTAGCCACTATTCAATCCTAGCCTTTAGCGATAAGTCGCCAGCGCAGTTTTAGTTCCAAATAAATAAATAAATTAATTTTTTCGGTTAAGTACACTAGGCTCTTGCGCTTCCCTTTAGATCAATTTTTCCGATATTTTTGATGGGGCTTAGAATTTGCACCACGTTGCTTTTATAGCTTAGACGGTTCTCTTTAGGAATTTAGCCACTATTCAAACCTAGCCTTTAACTATAAGTTACCAGCTCAGTTTTAGTTCCAAATGACGAAATTAATTTTTTCGGTAAGGTACACTAGGCTCTTTGGCTTCCCTTTAGATCAATTTTCTCGATCTTTTTGATGAGGCTTAGAATTTGCACCATGCTGATTTTGTAGCTTAGACGGTTCTCTTTAAGAATTTAGCCACGATCCAATCCTAGACTTTAACTATAAGTCGCCAGCTCAGTTTTAGTTCCAAATGAAGAAATTAATTTTTACGGCAAGGTACACTAGGCTCTTGGGCTTCCCTTTAGATAAATTTTTTCGATCTTTTTGATGGGGCTTAGAATTTGAACCACGCTGATTTTATAGCTTAGACGGTTCTCTTTAAGAATTTAACCACTATTCAATCCTAGCCTTTAACGATAAGTTGCCAGCTCAGTTTTAGTTCCAAATAAATAAATTGATTTTTTCGGTATGGTACACTAGGCTCTTGGGCTTCCCTTTAGATCAATTTTCTCGATCTTTTTGATGAGGCTTAGAATTTGCATGATGCTGATTTTGTAGCTTAGACGGTTCTCTTTAAGAATTTAGCCACGATTCAATTTTAGACTTTAACTATAAGTCGCCAGCTCAGTTTTAGTTCCAAATATATAAATTAATTTTTTCGGTAAGGTACACTAGGCTCTTGGGCTTCCCTTTATATCAATTTTTTTCGATCTTTTTGTTGGGGCTTAGAATTTGCACCATGCTGATTTTGTAGCTTAGACGGTTCTCTTTAAGAAATTAGCCACGATTCAATCCTAGACTTTAACTATAAGTCGCCAGCTCAGTTTTAGTTCCAAATAAATAAATTAATTTTTTCGGTATGGTACACTAGGCTCTTGGGCTTCCCTTTAGATCAATTTTTTCGATCTTTTTGATGGGCTTAGAATTTGCACCCCGCTGATTTTATAGCTTAGACGGTTCTCTTTAAGAATTTAGCCACTATTCATTCCTTGCTTTAACGATAAGTCGCCAGCGCAGTTTTAGTTCCAAATAAATAAATTAATTTTTTCGGTAATGTACACTAGGCTCTTGCGCTTCCCTTTAGATCAATTTTTTCGATATTTTTGATGGGGCTTAGAATTTGCACCACGCTGCTTTTATAGCTTAGACGGTTCTCTTTATGAATTTAACCACTATTCAATCGTAGCCTTTAACGATAAGACGCCAGCTCAGTTTTAGTTCAAAATGAAGAAATTAATTTTTTCGGTAAGGTACACTAGGCTCTAGGGCTTCCCTTTAGATCAATTTTTTCGATCTTTTTGATGGGGCTTAGAATTTACACAATGCTAATTTTGTAGCTTAGACGGTTCTCTTTAAGAATTTAGCCACGATTCAATCCTAGACTTTAACTATAAGTCGCCAGCTCAGTTTTAGTTCCAAATAAAGAAATTAATTTTTTCGGTAAGGTACACTAGGCTCTTGGGCTTCCCTTTAGATCAATTTTTTCGATCTTTTTAATGGGGCTTAGAATTTGCACCACGCTGCTTTTATAGCTTAGACGGTTCTCTTTAAGAATTTAACCACTCTTCAATCCTAGCCTTTAACGATAAGTCGCCATCTTCTTAAAGACGGTTCTCTTTAAGAATTTAACCACTATTCAGTCCTAGCCTTTAACGATAAGTCGCCAGCTCAGTTTTAGTTCAAAATGAAGAAATTAATTTTTTCGGTAAGGTACACTAGGCTCTAGGGCTTCCCTTTAGATCAATTTTTTCGATCTTTTTGATGGGGCTTAGAATTTACACAATGCTTATTTTGTAGCTTAGACGGTTCTCTTTAAGAATTTAGCCACTATTCAAACCTAGTCTTTAACTATAAGTCGCCAGCTCAGTTGTAGTTCCAATTGAAGAAATTAATTTTTTCGGTAAGGTACACTAGGCTCTTGGGCTTCCCTTTAGATCAATTTTTTTTCGATCTTTTTGATGAGGCTTAGAATTTGCATGATGCTGATTTTGTAGCTTAGCCGGTTCTCTTTAAGAATTTAGCCACGATTCAATCCTAGACTTTAACTATAAGTCGCCAGCTCAGTTTTAGTTCCAAATATATAAATTAATTTTTTCGGTAAGGTACACTAGGCTCTTGGGCTTCCCTTTATATCAATTTTTTCGATCTTTTTCATGGGGCTTAGAATTTGCACCACGCTGCTTTTATAGCTTAGACTGTTCTCTTTAAGAATTTAACCACTATTCAATCCTAGCCTTTAACGATAAGTCGCCAGCTCAGTTTTAGTTCCAAATGAAGAAATTAATTTTTTCGGTAAGGTACACTAGGCTCTTGTGCTTCCCTTTAGATCAATTTTTTCGATCTTTTTGATGGGGCTTAGAATTTGCACCACGCTGATTTTATAGCTTAGACGGTTCTCATTAAGAATTTAGCCACTATTCAATCCTAGCCTCTTACGATAAATCGCCAGCTCAGTTTTAGTTCCAAATAAATAAATTAATTTTTTCGGTATGGTACACTAGGCTCTTGGGCTTCCCTTTAGATCAATTTTTTTCGATCTTTTTGATGAGGCTTAGAATTTGCATGATGCTGATTTTGTAGCATAGACGGTTCTCTTTAAGAATTTAGCCACGATTCAATCCCAGCCTTTAACGATAAGTCGCCAGCTCAGTTTTAGTTCCAAATATATAAATTAATTTTTTCGGTAAGGTACACTAGGCTCTTGGGCTTCCCTTTAGATAAATTTTTTCGATATTTTTGATGGGGCTTAGAATTTGCACCACGTTGCTTTTATAGCTTAGACGGTTCTCTTTAAGAATTTAGCCACTATTCAATCCTAGCCTCTTACGATAAGTCGCCAGCTCAGTTTTAGTTCCAAATAAATAAATTAATTTTTTCGGTATGGTACACTAGGCTCTTGGGCTTCCCTTTAGATCAATTTTTTTCGATCTTTTTGATGAGGCTTTGAATTTGCATGAAGCTGTTTTTGTAGCTTAGACGGTTCTCTTTAAGAATTTAGCCACGATTCAATCCTAGACTTTAACTATAAGTCGCCAGCTCAGTTTTAGTTCCAAATATATAAATTAATTTTTTCGGTAAGGTACACTAGGCTCTTGGGCTTCCCTTTAGATCAATTTTATCGATCTTTTTGATGGGGCTTAGAATTTGCACCACCCTGATTTTATAGCTTAGACGGTTCTCTTTAAGAATTTAGCCACTATTAAATCCTAGCCTCTTACGATAAGTCGCCAGCTCAGTTTTAGTTCCAAATAAATAAATAAATTTTTTCGGTATGGTACACTAGAATCTTGGGCTTCCCTTTAGATCAATTTTTTTCGATCTTTTTGATGAGGCTTAGAATTTGGATGATGCTGATTTTGTAGCTTAGACGGTTCTCTTTAAGAATTTAGCCACGATTCAATCCTAGACTTTATCTATTAGTCGCCAGCTCAGTTATAGTTCCAAATATATAAATTAATTTTTTCGGTAAGGTACACTAGGCTCTTGGGCTTCCCTTTATATCAATTTTTTCGATCTTTTTGATGGGCTTAGAATTTGCACCACGCTGCTTTTATAGCTTAGACGGTTCTCTTTAAGAATTTAACCACTATTCAATCCCAGCCTTTAACGATAAGTCGCCAGCTCAGTTTTAGTTCCAAATAAAGAAATTAATTTTTTCGGTAAGGTACACTAGGCTCTTGGGCTCCCTTTTAGATCAATTTTTTCGATCTTTTTGAAGGGGCTTAAAATTTGCACCACGCTGATTTTATAGCTTAGACGGTTCTCTTTAAGAATTTAGCCACTATTCAATCCTAGCCTCTTACGATAAGTCACCAGCTCAGTTTTAGTTCCAAGTAAATAAATTAATTTTTTCGGTATGGTACACTAGGCTCTTGGGCTTCCATTTAGATCAATTTTTTTCGATCTTTTTGATGAGGCTTTGAATTTGCATGATGCTGTTTTTGTAGCTTAGACGGTTCTCTTTAAGAATTTAGCCACGATTCAATCCTAGACTTTAACTATAAGTCGCCAGCTCAGTTTTAGTTCCAAATGAAGAAATTAATTTTTTCGGTAAGGTACACTAGGCTCTTGGGCTTCCCTTTAGATCAATTTTTTCGATCTTTTTGATGGGGCTTAGAATTTGCACCACGCTGCTTTTATAGCTTAGACTGTTCTCTTTAAGAATTTAACCACTATTCAATCCTAGCCTTTAACGATAAGACGCCAGCTCAGTTTTAGTTCCAAATAAAGAACTTAATTTTTTCGGTAAGGTACACTAGGCTCTTGGGCTTCCCTTTAGATCAATTTTTTTCGATCTTTTTGATGAGGCTTAGAATTTGCACCATGCTGATTTTGTAGCTTAGACGGTTCTCTTTAAGAAATTAGCCACGATTCAATCCTAGACTTTAACTATAAGTCGCCAGCTCAGTTTTAGTTCCAAATAAATAAATTAATTTTTTCGGTATGGTACACTAGGCTCTTGGGCTTCCCTTTAGATCAATTTTTTTCGATCTTTTTGATGAGGCTTAGAATTTGCATGATGCTGATTTTGTAGTTTACACGGTTCTCTTTAAGAATTTAGCCACGATTCAATCCTAGACTTTAACTATAAGTCGCCAGCTCAGTTTTAGTTCCAAATGAAGAAATTAATTTTTTCGGTAAGGTACACTAGGCTGTGTGGCTTCCCTTTAGATAAATTTTTTCGATATTTTTGATGGGGCTTAGAATTTGCACCACGCTGCTTTTATAGCTTAGACGGTTCTCTTTATGAATTTAACCACTATTCAATCCTAGCATTTAACGATAAGTCGCCAGCTCAGTTTTTGTTCCAAATGAAGAAATTAATTTTTTCGGTAATGTACACTAGGCTCTTGCGCTTCCCTTTAGCTCAAATTTTTCGATCTTTTTGATGGGGCTTAGAATTTGCAACACGCTGATTTTATAGCTTAGAAGGTTCTCTTTAAGAATTTAACCACTATTCAATCCTAGCCTTTAACGATAGGTCGCCAGCTCAGTTTTAGTTCCAAATGAAGAAATTAATTTTTTTCGGTTAGGTACACTAGGCTCTTGGGCTTCCCTTTAGTTCAATTTTTTCGATATTTTTGATGGGACTTAGATTTGGACCACGCTGATTTTATAGCTTAGATGGTTCTCTTTAAGAATTTAGCCACTATTCAATCCTAGTCTTTAACTATAAGTCGCCAGCTCAGTTTTAGTTCCAAATGAAGAAATTGATTTTTTCGGTAAGGTACACTAGGCTCTTGCGCTTCCCTTTAGATCAATTTTTTTCGATCTTTTTGATGAGGCTTAGAATTTGCACCATGCTGATTTTGTACCTTAGACGGTTCTCTTTAAGAATTTAGCCACGATTCAATCCTAGACTTTAACTATAAGTCGCCAGCTCAGTTTTAGTTCCAAATGACGAAATTAATTTTTTTGGTAAGGTACACTAGGCTCTTGGGCTTCCCTTTAGATCTATTTTTTCGCCCTTTTTTGATTGGGCTTAGAATTTGCACAATGCTTATTTAGTAGCTTAGATGGTTCTTTTTAAGAATTTAGCCACGATTCAATCCTAGTCTTTAACTATAAGTCGCCAGCTCAGTTTTAGTTCCAAATAAATAAATTAATTTTTTCGGTAAGGTACACTAGGCTCTTGCGCTTCACTTTAGATCAATTTTTTTCGATCTTTTTGATGAGGCTTAGAATTTGCACCATGCTGATTTTGTACCTTAGACGGTTCTCTTTAAGAATTTAGCCACGATTCAATCCTAGACTTTAACTATAAGTCGCCAGCTCAGTTTAATTCCAAATGACGAAATTAATTTTTTGGTAAGGTACACTAGGCTCTTGGGCTTCCCTTTAGATCTATTTTTTCGCCCTTTTTTGATTGGGCTTAGAATTTGCACAATGCTTATTTAGTAGCTTAGATGGTTCTTTTTAAGAATTTAGCCACGATTCAATCCTAGTCTTTAACTATAAGTCGCCAGCTCAGTTTTAGTTCCAAATGAAGAAATTAATTTTTTCGGTAAGGTACACTAGGCTCTTGGGCTTCCCTTTAGATCAATTTTTTCGATCTTTTTGATGGGGCTTTGAATTTGCATGATGCTGATTTTGTAGCTTAGACGGTTCTCTTTAAGAATTTAGCCACGATTCAATCCTAGACTTTAACTATAAGTCGCCAGCTCAGATTTAGTTCCAAATATATAAATTAATTTTTTCGGTAAGGTACACTAGGCTCTTGGGCTTCCCTTTAGATCAATTTTTTCGATCTTTTTCATGGGGCTTAGAATTTTCACCACGCTGCTTTTATAGCTTAGACGGTTCTCTTTAAGAATTTAACCACTATTCAATCCCAGCCTTTAACGATAAGTCGCCAGCTCAGTTTTAGTTCCAAATGAAGAAATTAATTTTTTCGGTAAGGTACACTAGGCTGTGTGGCTTCCCTTTAGATAAATTTTTTCGATATTTTTGATGGGGCTTAGAATTTGCACCACGCTGCTTTTATAGCTTAGACGGTTCTCTTTATGAATTTAACCACTATTCAATCCTAGCATTTAACGATAAGTCGCCAGCTCAGTTTTTGTTCCAAATGAAGAAATTAATTTTTTCGGTAATGTACACTAGGCTCTTGCGCTTCCCTTTAGCTCAAATTTTTCGATCTTTTTGATGGGGCTTAGAATTTGCAACACGCTGATTTTATAGCTTAGAAGGTTCTCTTTAAGAATTTAACCACTATTCAATCCTAGCCTTTAACGATAGGTCGCCAGCTCAGTTTTAGTTCCAAATGAAGAAATTAATTTTTTTCGGTTAGGTACACTAGGCTCTTGGGCTTCCCTTTAGTTCAATTTTTTCGATATTTTTGATGGGACTTAGATTTGGACCACGCTGATTTTATAGCTTAGATGGTTCTCTTTAAGAATTTAGCCACTATTCAATCCTAGTCTTTAACTATAAGTCGCCAGCTCAGTTTTAGTTCCAAATGAAGAAATTGATTTTTTCGGTAAGGTACACTAGGCTCTTGCGCTTCCCTTTAGATCAATTTTTTTCGATCTTTTTGATGAGGCTTAGAATTTGCACCATGCTGATTTTGTACCTTAGACGGTTCTCTTTAAGAATTTAGCCACGATTCAATCCTAGACTTTAACTATAAGTCGCCAGCTCAGTTTTAGTTCCAAATGACGAAATTAATTTTTTTGGTAAGGTACACTAGGCTCTTGGGCTTCCCTTTAGATCTATTTTTTCGCCCTTTTTTGATTGGGCTTAGAATTTGCACAATGCTTATTTAGTAGCTTAGATGGTTCTTTTTAAGAATTTAGCCACGATTCAATCCTAGTCTTTAACTATAAGTCGCCAGCTCAGTTTTAGTTCCAAATAAATAAATTAATTTTTTCGGTAAGGTACACTAGGCTCTTGCGCTTCACTTTAGATCAATTTTTTTCGATCTTTTTGATGAGGCTTAGAATTTGCACCATGCTGATTTTGTACCTTAGACGGTTCTCTTTAAGAATTTAGCCACGATTCAATCCTAGACTTTAACTATAAGTCGCCAGCTCAGTTTAATTCCAAATGACGAAATTAATTTTTTGGTAAGGTACACTAGGCTCTTGGGCTTCCCTTTAGATCTATTTTTTCGCCCTTTTTTGATTGGGCTTAGAATTTGCACAATGCTTATTTAGTAGCTTAGATGGTTCTTTTTAAGAATTTAGCCACGATTCAATCCTAGTCTTTAACTATAAGTCGCCAGCTCAGTTTTAGCTCCAAATAAAGAAATTAATTTTTTCGGTAAGGTACACTAGGCTCTTGGGCTTCCCTTTAGATCAATTTTTTCGATCTTTTTGATGGGGCTTTGAATTTGCATGATGCTGATTTTGTAGCTTAGACGGTTCTCTTTAAGAATTTAGCCACGATTCAATCCTAGACTTTAACTATAAGTCGCCAGCTCAGATTTAGTTCCAAATATATAAATTAATTTTTTCGGTAAGGTACACTAGGCTCTTGGGCTTCCCTTTAGATCAATTTTTTCGATCTTTTTCATGGGGCTTAGAATTTTCACCACGCTGCTTTTATAGCTTAGACGGTTCTCTTTAAGAATTTAACCACTATTCAATCCCAGCCTTTAACGATAAGTCGCCAGCTCAGTTTTAGTTCCAAATGAAGAAATTAATTTTTTCGGTAAGGTACACTAGGCTCTTGGGCTTCCCTTTAGATCAATTTTTTCAATCTTTTTGATGGGGCTTAGAATTTGTACCACGCTGCTTTTATAGCTTAGACGGTTCTCTTTAAGAATTTAGCCACTATTCAATCCTAGCCTCTTACGATAAGTCGCCAGCTCAGTTTTAGTTCCAAATAAATAAATTAATTTTTTCGGTATGGTACACTAGGCTCTTGGGCTTCCCTTTAGATCAATTTTTTTCGATCTTTTTGATGAGGCTTTGAATTTTCATGATGCTGTTTTTGTAGCTTAGACGGTTCTCTTTAAGAATTTAGCCACGATTCAATCCTAGACTTTAACTATAAGTCGCCAGCTCAGTTTTAGTTCCAAATATATAAATTAATTTTTTCGGTAAGGTACACTAGGCTCTTGGGCTTCCCTTTAGATCAATTTTTTTCGATCTTTTTGATGGGGCTTAGAATTTGCACCACCCTGATTTTATAGCTTAGACGGTTCTCTTTAAGAATTTAGCCACTATTCAATCCCAGCCTTTAACGATAAGTCGCCAGCTCAGTTTTAGTTCCAAATAAATAAATTAATTTTTTCGGTATGGTACACTAGGCTCTTGGGCTTCCCTTTAGATCAATTTTTTTCGATCTTTTTGATGAGGCTTAGAATTTGCATGATGCTGATTTTGTAGTTTACACGGTTCTCTTTAAGAATTTAGCCACGATTCAATCCTAGACTTTAACTATAAGTCGCCAGCTCAGTTTTAGGTCCAAATGAAGAAATTAATTTTTTCGGTAAGGTACACTAGGCTGTGTGGCTTCCCTTTAGATAAATTTTTTCGATATTTTTGATGGGGCTTAGAATTTGCACCACGCTGCTTTTATAGCTTAGACGGTTCTCTTTATGAATTTAACCACTATTCAATCCTAGCATTTAACGATAAGTCGCCAGCTCAGTTTTTGTTCCAAATGAAGAAATTAATTTTTTCGGTAATGTACACTAGGCTCTTGCGCTTCCCTTTAGCTCAAATTTTTCGATCTTTTTGATGGGGCTTAGAATTTGCAACACGCTGATTTTATAGCTTAGAAGGTTCTCTTTAAGAATTTAACCACTATTCAATCCTAGCCTTTAACGATAGGTCGCCAGCTCAGTTTTAGTTCCAAATGAAGAAATTAATTTTTTTCGGTTAGGTACACTAGGCTCTTGGGCTTCCCTTTAGTTCAATTTTTTCGATATTTTTGATGGGACTTAGATTTGGACCACGCTGATTTTATAGCTTAGATGGTTCTCTTTAAGAATTTAGCCACTATTCAATCCTAGTCTTTAACTATAAGTCGCCAGCTCAGTTTTAGTTCCAAATGAAGAAATTGATTTTTTCGGTAAGGTACACTAGGCTCTTGCGCTTCCCTTTAGATCAATTTTTTTCGATCTTTTTGACGAGGCTTAGAATTTGCACCATGCTGATTTTGTACCTTAGACGGTTCTCTTTAAGAATTTAGCCACGATTCAATCCTAGACTTTAACTATAAGTCGCCAGCTCAGTTTTAGTTCCAAATGACGAAATTAATTTTTTTGGTAAGGTACACTAGGCTCTTGGGCTTCCCTTTAGATCTATTTTTTCGCCCTTTTTTGATTGGGTTTAGAATTTGCACAATGCTTATTTAGTAGCTTAGATGGTTCTTTTTAAGAATTTAGCCACGATTCAATCCTAGTCTTTAACTATAAGTCGCCAGCTCAGTTTTAGTTCCAAATAAATAAATTAATTTTTTCGGTAAGGTACACTAGGCTCTTGCGCTTCACTTTAGATCAATTTTTTTCGATCTTTTTGATGAGGCTTAGAATTTGCACCATGCTGATTTTGTACCTTAGACGGTTCTCTTTAAGAATTTAGCCACGATTCAATCCTAGACTTTAACTATAAGTCGCCAGCTCAGTTTAATTCCAAATGACGAAATTAATTTTTTGGTAAGGTACACTAGGCTCTTGGGCTTCCCTTTAGATCTATTTTTTCGCCCTTTTTTGATTGGGCTTAGAATTTGCACAATGCTTATTTAGTAGCTTAGATGGTTCTTTTTAAGAATTTAGCCACGATTCAATCCTAGTCTTTAACTATAAGTCGCCAGCTCAGTTTTAGCTCCAAATAAAGAAATTAATTTTTTCGGTAAGGTACACTAGGCTCTTGGGCTTCCCTTTAGATCAATTTTTTCGATCTTTTTGATGGGGCTTTGAATTTGCATGATGCTGATTTTGTAGCTTAGACGGTTCTCTTTAAGAATTTAGCCACGATTCAATCCTAGACTTTAACTATAAGTCGCCAGCTCAGATTTAGTTCCAAATATATAAATTAATTTTTTCGGTAAGGTACACTAGGCTCTTGGGCTTCCCTTTAGATCAATTTTTTCGATCTTTTTCATGGGGCTTAGAATTTTCACCACGCTGCTTTTATAGCTTAGACGGTTCTCTTTAAGAATTTAACCACTATTCAATCCCAGCCTTTAACGATAAGTCGCCAGCTCAGTTTTAGTTCCAAATGAAGAAATTAATTTTTTCGGTAAGGTACACTAGGCTCTTGGGCTTCCCTTTAGATCAATTTTTTCAATCTTTTTGATGGGGCTTAGAATTTGTACCACGCTGCTTTTATAGCTTAGACGGTTCTCTTTAAGAATTTAGCCACTATTCAATCCTAGCCTCTTACGATAAGTCGCCAGCTCAGTTTTAGTTCCAAATAAATAAATTAATTTTTTCGGTATGGTACACTAGGCTCTTGGGCTTCCCTTTAGATCAATTTTTTTCGATCTTTTTGATGAGGCTTTGAATTTTCATGATGCTGTTTTTGTAGCTTAGACGGTTCTCTTTAAGAATTTAGCCACGATTCAATCCTAGACTTTAACTATAAGTCGCCAGCTCAGTTTTAGTTCCAAATATATAAATTAATTTTTTCGGTAAGGTACACTAGGCTCTTGGGCTTCCCTTTAGATCAATTTTTTTCGATCTTTTTGATGGGGCTTAGAATTTGCACCACCCTGATTTTATAGCTTAGACGGTTCTCTTTAAGAATTTAGCCACTATTCAATCCCAGCCTTTAACGATAAGTCGCCAGCTCAGTTTTAGTTCCAAATAAATAAATTAATTTTTTCGGTATGGTACACTAGAATCTTGGGCTTCCCTTTAGATCAATTTTTTCAATCTTTTTGATGGGGCTTAGAATTTGCACCACGCTGCTTTTATAGCTTAGACGGTTCTCTTTAAGAATTTAGCCACTATTCAATCCTAGCCTCTTACGATAAGTCGCCAGCTCAGTTTTAGTTCCAAATAAATAAATTAATTTTTTCGGTATGGTACACTAGGCTCTTGGGCTTCCCTTTAGATCAATTTTTTTCGATCTTTTTGATGAGGCTTTGAATTTGCATGATGCTGTTTTTGTAGCTTAGACGGTTCTCTTTAAGAATTTAGCCACGATTCAATCCTAGACTTTAACTATAAGTCGCCAGCTCAGTTTTAGTTCCAAATATATAAATTAATTTTTTCGGTAAGGTACACTAGGCTCTTGGGCTTCCCTTTAGATCAATTTTATCGATCTTTTTGATGGGGCTTAGAATTTGCACCACCCTGATTTTATAGCTTAGACGGTTCTCTTTAAGAATTTAGCCACTATTCAATCCTAGCCTCTTACGATAAGTCGCCAGCTCAGTTTTAGTTCCAAATAAATAAATTAATTTTTTCGGTATGGTACACTAGAATCTTGGGCTTCCCTTTAGATCAATTTTTTTCGATCTTTTTGATGAGGCTTAGAATTTGGATGATGCTGATTTTGTAGCTTAGACGGTTCTCTTTAAGCATTTAGCCACGATTCAATCCTAGACTTTAACTATTAGTCGCCAGCTCAGTTATAGTTCCAAATATATAAATTAATTTTTTCGGTAAGGTACACTAGGCTCTTGGGCTTCCCTTTATATCAATTTTTTCGATCTTTTTGATGGGCTTAGAATTTGCACCACGCTGCTTTTATAGCTTAGACGGTTCTCTTTAAGAATTTAACCACTATTCAATCCCAGCTTTTAACGATAAGTCGCCAGCTCAGTTTTAGTTCCAAATGAAGAAATTAATTTTTTCGTTAAGGTACACTAGGCTCTTGGGCTTCCCTTTAGATCAATTTTTTCGATCTCTTTGATGGGGCTTAGAATTTGCACCACGCTGCTTTTATAGCTTAGACTGTTCTCTTTAAGAATTTAACCACTATTCAATCCTAGCCTTTAACGATAAGTCGCCAGCTCAGTTTTAGTTCCAAATGAAGAAATTAATTTTTTCGGTAAGGTACACTAGGCTCTTGGGCTTCCCTTTAGATCAATTTTATCGATCTTTTTGATGGGGCTTAGAATTGCACCACGCTGATTTTATAGCTTAGACGGTTCTCTTTAAGAATTTAGCCACTATTCAATCCTAGCCTCTTACGATAAGTCGCCAGCTCAGTTTTAGTTCCAAGTAAATAAATTAATTCTTTCGGTATGGTACACTAGGCTCTTGGGCTTCCCTTTAGATCAATTTTTTTCGATCTTTTTGATGAGGCTTTGAATTTGCATGATGCTGATTTTGTAGCTCAGACGGTTCTCTTTAAGAATTTAGCCACGATTCAATCCTAGACTTTAACTATAAGTCGCCAGCTCAGTTTTAGTTCCAAATGAAGAAATTAATTTTTTCGGTAAGGTACACTAGGCTCTTGGGCTTCCCTTTAGATCAATTTTATCGATCTTTTTGATGGGGCTTAGAATTTGCACCACGCTGATTTTATAGCTTAGACGGTTCTCTTTAAGAATTTAGCCACTATTCAATCCTAGCCTCTTACGATAAGTCGCCAGCTCAGTTTTAGTTCCAAATAAATAAATTAATTTTTTCGGTATGGTACACTAGGCTCTTGGGCTTCCCTTTAGATCAATTTTTTTCGATCTTTTTGATGAGGCTTTGAATTTGCATGATGCTGATTTTGTAGCTTAGACGGTTCTCTTTAAGAATTTAGCCACGATTCAATCCTAGACTTTAACTATAAGTCGCCAGCTCAGTTTTAGTTCCAAATATATAAATTAATTTTTTCGGTAAGGTACACTAGGCTCTTGGGCTTCCCTTTATATCATTTTTTTCGATCTTTTTGATGGGGCTTAGAATTTGCACCACGCTGCTTTTATAGCTTAGACGGTTCTCTTTAAGAATTTAACCACTATTCAATCCCAGCCTTTAACGATAAGTCGCCAGCTCAGTTTTAGTTCCAAATGAAGAAATTATTTTTTTCGGTAAGGTACACTAGGCTCTTGGGCTTCCCTTTAGATCAATTTTTTCGATCTTTTTAATGGGGCTTAGAATTTGCACCACGCTGATTTTATAGCTTAGACGGTTCTCTTTAAGAATTTAGTCACAATTCAATCCTAGCCTCTTACGATAAGTCGCCAGCTCAGTTTTAGTTCCAAATAAATAAATTAATTTTTTCGGTATGGTACCCTAGGCTCTTGGGCTTCCTTTTAGATCAATTTTTTTCGATCTTTTTGATGAGGCTTAGAATTTGCATGATGCTGATTTTGTAGCTTAGATGGTTCTCTTTAAGAATTTAGCCACGATTCAATCCTATACTTTAACTATAAGTCGCCAGCTCAGTTTTAGTTCCAAATATATAAATTAATTTTTTCGGTAAGGTACACTAGGCTCTTGGGCTTCCCTTCATATCAATTTTTTCGATCTTTTTGATGGGGCTTAGAACTTGCACCACGCTGCTTTTATAGCTTAGACTGTTCTCTTTAAGAATTTAACCACTATTCAATCCTAGCATTTAACGATAAGTCGCCAGCTCAGTTTTAGTTCCAAATGAAGAAATTAATTTTTTCGGTAAGGTACACTAGGCTCTTGGGCTTCCCTTTAGATCAATTTTTTCGATCTTTTTGATGGGGCTTAGAATTTGCACCACGCTGCTTTTATAGCTTAGACTGTTCTCTTTAAGAATTTAACCACTATTCAATCCTAGCCTTTAACGATAAGACGCCAGCTCAGTTTTAGTTCCAAATAAAGAACTTAATTTTTTCGGTAAGGTACACTAGGCTCTTGGGCTTCCCTTTAGATCAATTTTTTCGATCTTTTTGATGGGGCTTAGAATTTGCACCACGCTGATTTTATAGCTTAGACGGTTCTCTTTAAGAATTTAGCCACTATTCAATCCTAGCCTCTTACGATAAGTCGCCAGCTCAGTTTTAGTTCCAAATAAATAAATTATTTTTTTCGGTATGGTACACTAGGCTCTTGGGCTTCCCTTCATATCAATTTTTTCGATCTTTTTGATGGGGCTTAGAACTTGCACCACGCTGCTTTTATAGCTTAGACTGTTCTCTTTAAGAATTTAACCACTATTCAATCCTAGCATTTAACGATAAGTCGCCAGCTCAGTTTTTGTTCCAAATATATAAATTAATGTTTTCGGTAAGGTACACTAGGCTCTTGGGCTTCCCTTCATATCAATTTTTTCGATCTTTTTGATGGGGCTTAGAATTTGCACCACGCTGCTTTTATAGCTTAGACTGTTCTCTTTAAGAATTTAACCACTATTCAATCCTAGCCTTTAACGATAAGACGCCAGCTCAGTTTTAGTTCCAAATAAAGAACTTAATTTTTTCGGTAAGGTACACTAGGCTCTTGGGCTTCCCTTTAGATCAATTTTTTCGATCTTTTTGATGGGGCTTAGAATTTGCACCACGCTGATTTTATAGCTTAGACGGTTCTCTTTAAGAATTTAGCCACTATTCAATCCTAGCCTCTTACGATAAGTCGCCAGCTCAGTTTTAGTTCCAAATAAATAAATTATTTTTTTCGGTATGGTACACTAGGCTCTTGGGCTTCCCTTCATATCAATTTTTTCGATCTTTTTGATGGGGCTTAGAACTTGCACCACGCTGCTTTTATAGCTTAGACAGTTCTCTTTAAGAATTTAACCACTATTCAATCCTAGCATTTAACGATAAGTCGCCAGCTCAGTTTTTGTTCCAAATATATAAATTAATGTTTTCGGTAAGGTACACTAGGCTCTTGGGCTTCCCTTCATATCAATTTTTTCGATCTTTTTGATGGGGCTTAGAATTTGCACCACGCTGCTTTTATAGCTTAGACTGTTCTCTTTAAGAATTTAACCACTATTCAATCCTAGCCTTTAACGATAAGACGCCAGCTCAGTTTTAGTTCCAAATAAAGAACTTAATTTTTTCGGTAAGGTACACTAGGCTCTTGGGCTTCCCTTTAGATCAATTTTTTCGATCTTTTTGATGGGGCTTAGAATTTGCACCACGCTGATTTTATAGCTTAGACGGTTCTCTTTAAGAATTTAGCCACTATTCAATCCTAGCCTCTTACGATAAGTCGCCAGCTCAGTTTTAGTTCCAAATAAATAAATTATTTTTTTCGGTATGGTACACTAGGCTCTTGGGCTTCCCTTTAGATCAATTTTTTTCGATCTTTTTGATGAGGCTTAGAATTTGCATGATGCTGATTTTGTAGCTTAGATGGTTCTCTTTAAGAATTTAGCCACGATTCAATCCTAGACTTTAACTATAAGTCGCCAGCTCAGTTTTTGTTCCAAATATATAAATTAATGTTTTCGGTAAGGTACACTAGGCTCTTGGGCTTCCCTTCATATCAATTTTTTCGATCTTTTTGATGGGGCTTAGAATTTGCACCACGCTGCTTTTATAGCTTAGACTGTTCTCTTTAAGAATTTAACCACTATACAATCCTAGCCTTTAACGATAAGTCGCCAGCTCAGTTTTAGTTCCAAATAAAGAAATTAATTTTTTCGGTAAGGTACATTAGGCTCTTGGGCTTCCCTTTAGATCAATTTTTTCGATCTTTTTGATGGGGCTTAGAATTTGCACCACGCTGCTTTTATAGCTTAGACTGTTCTCTTTAAGAATTTAACCACTATACAATCCTAGCCTTTAACGATAAGTCGCCAGCTCAGTTTTAGTTCCAAATAAAGAAATTAATTTTTTCGGTAAGGTACACTAGGCTCTTGGGCTTCCCTTTAGATCAATTTTTTGGATCTTTTTGATGGGGCTTAAAATTTGCACCACGCTGATTTTATAGCTTAGACTGTTATCTTTAAGAATTTAACCACTATTCAATCCTAGCCTTTAACGATAAGTCGCCAGCTCAGTTTTTGTTCCAAATAAAGAAATTAATTTTTTCGGTAAGGTACACTAGGCTCTTGGGCTTCCCTTTAGATCAATTTTTTGGATCTTTTTGATGGGGCTTAAAATTTGCACCACGCTGATTTTATAGCTTAGACGGTTCTCTTTAAGAATTTAGCCAATATTCAATCCTAGCCTCTTATGATAAGTCGCCAGCTCAGTTTTAGTTCCAAATAAATAAATTAATTTTTTCGGTATGGTACACTAGGCTCTTGGGCTTCCCTTTAGATCAATTTTTTTCGATCTTTTTGATGAGGCTTTGAATTTGCATGATGCTGTTTTTGTAGCTTAGACGGTTCTCTTTAAGAATTTAGCCACGATTCAATCCTAGACTTTAACTATAAGTCGCCAGCTCAGTTTTAGTTCCAAATATATAAATTAATTTTTTCGGTAATGTACACTAGGCTCTTGGGCTTCCCTTTAGATCAATTTTATCGATCTTTTTGATGGGGCTTAGAATTTGCACCACCCTGATTTTATAGCTTAGACGGTTCTCTTTAAGAATTTAGCCACTATTCAATCCTAGCCTCTTACGATAAGTCGCCAGCTCAGTTTTAGTTCCAAATAAATAAATTAATTTTTTCGGTATGGTACACTAGAATCTTGGGCTTCCCTTTAGATCAATTTTTTTCGATCTTTTTGATGAGGCTTAGAATTTGGATGATGCTGATTTTGTAGCTTAGACGGTTCTCTTTAAGAATTTAGCCACGATTCAATCCTAGACTTTAACTATAAGTCTCTAGCTCAGTTTTAGTTCCAAATATATAAATTAATTTTTTCGGTAAGGTACACTAGGCTCTTGGGCTTCCCTTTATATCAATTTTTTCGATCTTTTTGATGGGGCTTAGAATTTGCACCACGCTGCTTTTATAGCTTAGACGGTTCTCTTTAAGAATTTAACCACTATTCAATCCCAGCCTTTAACGATAAGTCGCCAGCTCAGTTTTAGTTCCAAATGAAGAAATTATTTTTTTCGGTAAGGTACACTAGGCTCTTGGGCTTCCCTTTAGATCAATTTTTTCGATCTTTTTAATGGGGCTTAGAATTTGCACCACGCTGATTTTATAGCTTAGACGGTTCTCTTTAAGAATTTAGCCACTATTCAATCCTAGCCTCTTACGATAAGTCGCCAGCTCAGTTTTAGTTCCAAATAAATAAATTAATTTTTTCGTTATGGTACACTAGGCTCTTGGGCTTCCCTTTAGATCAATTTTTTTCGATCTTTTTGATGAGGCTTAGAATTTGCATGATGCTGATTTTGTAGCTTAGATGGTTCTCTTTAAGAATTTAGCCACGATTCAATCCTATACTTTAACTATAAGTCGCCAGCTCAGTTTTAGTTCCAAATATGTAAATTAATTTTTTCGGTAAGGTACACTAGGCTCTTGGGCTTCCCTTCATATCAATTTTTTCGATCTTTTTGATGGGGCTTAGAATTTGCACCACGCTGCTTTTATAGCTTAGACTGTTCTCTTTAAGAATTTAACCACTATTCAATCCTAGCATTTAACGATAAGTCGCCAGCTCAGTTTTAGTTCCAAATGAAGAAATTAATTTTTTCGGTAAGGTACACTAGGCTCTTGGGCTTCCCTTTAGATCAATTTTTTCGATCTTTTTGATGGGGCTTAGAATTTGCACCACGCTGCTTTTATAGCTTAGACTGTTCTCTTTAAGAATTTAGCCACTATTCAATCCTAGCCTTTAACGATAAGTCGCCAGCTCAGTTTTAGTTCCAATTGAAGAAATAAATTTTTTCGGTAAGGTACACTAGGCTCTTGGGCTTCCCTTTAGATCAATTTTTTGGATCTTTTTGATGGGGCTTAAAATTTGCACCACGCTGATTTTATAGCTTATACGGTTCTCTTTAAGTATTTAGCCAATATTCAATCCTAGTCTCTTACGATAAGTCGCCAGCTCAGTTTTAGTTCCAAATAAAGAAATTAATTTTTTCGGTAAGGTACACTAGGCTCTTGGGCTTCCCTTTTGATCAATTTTTTCGATCTTTTTGATGGGGCTTAGAATTTGCACCACGCTGCTTTTATAGCTTAGACTGTTCTCTTTAAGAATTTAACCACTATTCAATCCTAGCCTTTAACGATAAGTCGCCAGCTCAGTTTTAGTTCCAAATAAAGAAATTAATTTTTTCGGTAAGGTACACTAGGCTCTTGGGCTTCCCTTTAGATCAATTTTTTCGAGCTTTTTGATGGGGCTTAGAATTTGCATGATGCTGATTTTGTAGCTTAGACGGTTCTCTTGAAGAATTTAGCCACGATTCAATCCTAGACTTTAACTATAAGTCGCAGCTCAGTTTTTGTTCCAAATATATAAATTAATTTTTTCGGTAAGGTACACTAGGCTCTTGGGCTTCCCTTCATATCAATTTTTTCGATCTTTTTGATGGGGCTTAGAATTTGCACCACGCTGCTTTTATAGCTTAGACTGTTCTCTTTAAGAATTTAACCACTATTCAATCCTAGCATTTAACGATAAGTCACCAGCTCAGTTTTAGTTCCAAATGAAGAAATTAATTTTTTCGGTAAGGTACACTAGGCTCTTGGGCTTCCCTTTAGATAAATTTTTTCGATCTTTTTGATGGAGCTTAAAATTTGCACCACTCTGATTTTATAGCTTAGACGGTTCTCTTTAAGAATTTAGCCACTATTCAATCCTAGCCTTTTACGATAAGTCGCCAGCTCAGTTTTAGTTCCAAATAAATAAATTAATTTTTTCGGTTTGGTACACTAGGCTCTTGGGCTTCCCTTTAGATCAATTTTTTTCGATCTTTTTGATGAGGCTTAGAATTTGCATGATGCTGATTTTGTAGCTTAGACGGTTCTCTTTAAAATTTAGCCACGATTCAATCCTAGACTTTAACTATAAGTCGCCAGCTCAGTTTTTGTTCCAAATATATAAATTAATTTTTTCGGTAAGGTACACTAGGCTCTTGGGCTTCCCTTTAGATCAATTTTTTCGATCTTTTTGATGGGGCTTAGAATTTGCACCACATTGCTTTTATAGCTTAGACTGTTCTCTTTAAGAATTTAACCACTATTCAATCCTAGCCTTTAACGATAAGTCGCCAGCTCAGTTTTAGTTCCAAATAAAGAAATTAATTTTTTCGGTAAGGTACACTAGGCTCTTGGGCTTCCCTTTAGATCAATTTTTTGGATCTTTTTGATGGTGCTTAAAATTTGCACCACGCTGATTTTATAGCTTAGACGGTTCTCTTTAAGAATTTAGCCAATATTCAATCCTAGCCTCTTACGATAAGTCGCCAGCTCAGTTTTAGTTCAAAATAAAGAAATTAATTTTTTCGGTAAGGTACACTAGGCTCTTGGGCTTCCCTTTAGATCAATTTTTTCGATCTTTTTGATGGGGCTTAGAATTTGCACTACGCTGCTTTTATAGCTTAGTCTGTTCTCTTTAAGAATTTAACCACTATTCAATCCTAGCCTTTAACGATAAGTCGCCAGCTCAGTTTTAGTTCCAAATGAAGAAATTAGTTTTTTCGGTAAGGTACACTAGGCTCTTGGGCTTCCCTTTACATCAATTTTTTCGATCTTTTTGATGGGGCTTAGAATTTGCATGATGCTGATTTTGTAGCTTAGACGGTTCTCTTGAAGAATTTAGCCACGATTCAATCCTAGACTTTAACTATAAGTCGCAGCTCAGTTTTTGTTCCAAATATTTAAATTAATTTTTTCGGTAAGGTACACTAGGCTCTTGGGCTTCCCTTCATATCAATTTTTTCGATCTTTTTGATGGGGCTTAGAATTTGCACCACGCTGCTTTTATAGCTTAGACTGTTCTCTTTAAGAATTTAACCACTATTTAATCCTAGCATTTAACGATAAGTCGCCAGCTCAGTTTTAGTTCCAAATGAAGAAATTAATTTTTTCGGTAAGGTACACTAGGCTCTTGGGCTTCCCTTTAGATAAATTTTTTCGATCTTTTTGATGGGGCTTAAAATTTGCACCACGCTGATTTTATAGCTTAGACGGTTCTCTTTAAGAATTTAGCCACTATTCAATCCTAGCCTTTTACGATAAGTCGCCAGCTCAGTTTTAGTTCCAAATAAATAAATTAATTTTTTCGGTATGGTACACTAGGCTCTTGGGCTTCCCTTTAGATCAATTTTTTTCGATCTTTTTGATGAGGCTTAGAATTTGCATGATGCTGATTTTGTAGCTTAGACGGTTCTCTTTAAAATTTAGCCACGATTCAATCCTAGACTTTAACTATAAGTCGCCAGCTCAGTTTTTGTTCCAAATATATAAATTAATTTTTTCGGTATGGTACACTAGGCTCTTGGGCTTCCCTTTAGATCAATTTTTTTCGATCTTTTTGATGAGGCTTTGAATTTGCATGATGCTGATTTTGTAGCTTAGACGGTTCTCTTTAAGAATTTAGCCACGATTCAATCCTAGACTTTAACTATAAGTCGCCAGCTCAGTTTTTGTTCCAAATATATAAATTAATTTTTTCGGTATGGTACAGTAGGCTCTTGGGCTTCCATTTAGATCAATTTTTTTCGATCTTTTTGATGAGGCTTTCAATTTGCATGATGCTGATTTTGTAGCTTAGACGGTTCTCTTTAAGAATTTAGCCACGATTCAATCCTAGACTTTAACTATAAGTCGCCAGCTCAGTTTTTGTTCCAAATATATAAATTAATTTTTTCGGTATGGTACACTAGGCTCTTGGGCTTCCCTTTAGATCAATTTTTTTCGATCTTTTTGATGAGGCTTTGAATTTGCATGATGCTGATTTTGTAGCTAAGACGGTTCTCTTTAAGAATTTAGCCACGATTCAATCCTAGACTTTAACTATAAGTCGCCAGCTCAGTTTTTGTTCCAAATATATAAATTAATTTTTTCGGTATGGTACAGTAGGCTCTTGGGCTTCCCTTTAGATCAATTTTTTGGATCTTTTTGATGGGGCTTAAAATTTGCACCACGCTGATTTTATAGCTTAGACTGTTATCTTTAAGAATTTAACCACTATTCAATCCTAGCCTTTAACTATAAGTCGCCAGCTCAGTTTTTGTTCCAAATATATAAATTAATTTTTTCGGTATGGTACACTAGGCTCTTGGGCTTCCCTTTAGATCAATTTTTTTCGATCTTTTTGATGAGGCTTTGAATTTGCATGATGCTGATTTTGTAGCTTAGACGGTTCTCTTTGAGAATTTAGCCACGATTCAATCCTAGACTTTAACTATAAGTCGCCAGCTCAGTTTTTGTTCCAAATATATAAATTAATTTTTTCGGTATGGTACAGTAGGCTCTTGGGCTTCCATTTAGATCAATTTTTTTCGATCTTTTTGATGAGGCTTTCAATTTGCATGATGCTGATTTTGTATCTTAGACGGTTCTCTTTAAGAATTTAGCCACGATTCAATCCTAGACTTTAACTATAAGTCGCCAGCTCAGTTTTTGTTCCAAATATATAAATTAATTTTTTCGGTATGGTACACTAGGCTCTTGGGCTTCCCTTTAGATCAATTTTTTTCGATCTTTTTGATGAGGCTTTGAATTTGCATGATGCTGATTTTGTAGCTAAGACGGTTCTCTTTAAGAATTTAGCCACGATTCAATCCTAGACTTTAACTATAAGTCGCCAGCTCAGTTTTTGTTCCAAATATATAAATTAATTTTTTCGGTATGGTACAGTAGGCTCTTGGGCTTCCCTTTAGATCAATTTTTTTCGATCTTTTTGATGAGGCTTTGAATTTGCATGATGCTGATTTTGTAGCTTAGACGGTTCTCTTTAAGAATTTAGCCACGATTCAATCCTAGACTTTAACGATAAGTCGCCAGCTCAGTTTTAGTTCCAAATGAAGAAATTAATTTTTTCGGTAAGGTACACTAGGCTCTTGGGCTTCCCTTTAGATCAATTTTTTCGATCTTTTTGATGGGGCTTAGAATTTGCACCACGCTGATTTTATAGCTTAGACGGTTCTCTTTAAGAAATTAGCCACGATTCAATCCTAGACTTTAACTATAAGTCGCCAGCTCAGTTTTATTTCCAAATGAAGAAATTAATTTTTTCGGTATGGTACACTAGGCTCTTGGGCTTCCCTTTAGATCAATTTTTTCGATATTTTTGATGGGGCTTAAAATTTGCACCACGCTGCTTTTATAGCTTAGACTGTTCTCTTTAAGAATTTAACCACTATTCAATCCTAACCTTTAACGGTAAGTCGCCAGCTCAGATTTAGTTCCAAATGAAGAAATTAATTTTTTCGGTAAGGTACACTAGGCTCTTGGGCTTCCCTTTAGATCAATTTTTTCGATATTTTTGATGGGCTTAGAATTTGCACCACGCTGCTTTTATAGCTTAGACGGTTCTCTTTAAGAATTTAGCCACTATTCAATCCTAGCCTTCAACGATAAGTCGTCAGCTCAGTTTTAGTTCCAAATGAAGAAATTAATTTTTTCGGTAAGGTGCACTAGGCTCTTGGGCTTCCCTTTAGATCAATTTTTTCGATCTTTTTGATGGGGCTTAGTTTTGCACCACGCTGATTTTATAGCTTAGACGGTTCTCTTTAAGAATTTAGCCACTATTCAATCCTTGCTTTAACGATAAGTCGGCAGCGCAGTTTTAGTTCCAAATAAATAAATTAATTTTTTCGGTAATGTACACTAGGCTCTTGCGCTTCCCTTTAGATCAATTTTTTCGATAATTTTGATATGGCTTAGAATTTGCACCACGCTGCTTTTATAGCTTAGACGGTTCTCTTTATGAATTTAACCACTATTCAATCCTAGCCTTTAACGATAAGTCGCCAGCTCAGTTTTAGTTCAAAATGAAGAAATTAATTTTTTCGGTAAGGTACACTAGGCTCTTGCGCTTCCCTTTAGATCAATTTTTTCGATATTTTTGATGGGGCTTAGAATTTGCACCACGCTGCTTTTATAGCTTAGACTGTTCTCTTTAAGAATTTAACCACTATTCAATCCTAACCTTTAACGATAAGTCGCCAGCTCAGATTTAGTTCCAAATGAAGAAATTAATTTTTTGGTAAGGTACACTAGGCTCTTGGGCTTCCCTTTAGATCAATTTTTTCGATATTTTTGATGGGCTTAGAATTTGCACCACGCTGCTTTTATAGCTTAGACGGTTCTCTTTAAGAATTTTGCCACTATTCAATCCTAGCCTTTAACGATAAGTCGCCAGCTCAGTTTAAGTTCAAAATGAAGAAATTAATTTTTTCGGTAAGGTACACTAGGCTCTAGGGCTTCCCTTTAGATCAATTTTTTTCGATCTTTTTGATGGGGCTTAGAATTTACACAATGCTAATTTTGTAGCTTAGACGGTTCTCTTTAAGAATTTAGCCACTATTCAAACCTAGTCTTTAACTATAAGTCGCCAGCTCAGTTTTAGTTCCAATTGAAGAAATTAATTTTTTCGGTTAGGTACACTAGGCTCTTGGGCTTCCCTTTAGATCCATTTTTTCGATCTTTTTGATGAGGCTTAGAATTTGCACCCTGCTGATTTTATAGCTTAGACGGTTCTCTTTAAGAATTTAGCCACTATTCAATCCTTGCTTTAACGATAAGTCGCCAGCGCAGTTTTAGTTCCAAATAAATAAATTAATTTTTTCGCTAAGGTACACTAGGCTCTTGGGCTTCCCTTTAGATCAATTTTTTCGATCTTTTTAATGGGGCTTAGAATTTGCACCACGCTGCTTTTATAGCTTAGACGGTTCTCTTTAAGAATTTAACCACTCTTCAATCCTAGCCTTTAACGATAAGTCGCCAGCTTCTTAAAGACGGTTCTCTTTAAGAATTTAACCACTATTCAGTCCTAGCCTTTAACGATAAGTCGCCAGCTCAGTTTTAGTTCAAAATGAAGAAATTAATTTTTTCGGTAAGGTACACTAGGCTCTAGGGCTTCCCTTTAGATCAATTTTTTCGATCTTTTTGATGGGGCTTAGAATTTACACAATGCTTATTTTGTAGCTTAGACGGTTCTCTTTAAGAATTTAGCCACTATTCAAACCTAGTCTTTAACTATAAGTCGCCAGCTCAGTTTTAGTTCCAATTGAAGAAATTAATTTTTTCGGTTAGGTACACTAGGCTCTTGGGCTTCCCTTTAGATCAATTTTTTCGATCTTTTTGATGAGGCTTAGAATTTGCACCCCGCTGATTTTATAGCTTAGACGGTTCTCTTTAAGAATTTAGCCACTATTCAATCCTTGCTTTAACGATAAGTCGCCAGCTTCTTAAAGACGGTTCTCTTTAAGAATTTAACCACTATTCAGTCCTAGCCTTTAACGATAAGTCGCCAGCTCAGTTTTAGTTCAAAATGAAGAAATTAATTTTTTCGGTAAGGTACACTAGGCTCTAGGGCTTCCCTTTAGATAAATTTTTTTCGATCTTTTTGATGAGGCTTAGAATTTGCACCATGCTGAATTTGTAGCTTAGACGGTTCTCTTTAAGAATTTAGCCACGATTCAATCCTAGACTTTAACTATAAGTCGCCAGCTCAGTTTTAGTTCCAAATAAAGAAATTAATTTTTTCGGTAAGGTACACTAGGCTCTTGGGCTTCCCTTTAGATCAATTTTTTCGATCTTTTTGATGGGGCTTAGAATTTGCACCACGCTGCTTTTATAGCTTAGACGGTTCTCTTTAAGAATTTAACCACTATTCAATCCTAGCCTTTAACGATAAGTCGCCAGCTCAGTTTTAGTTCCAAATGAAGAAATTAATTTTTTCGGTAAGGTACACTAGGCTCTTGGGCTTCACTTTATATCAATTTTTTCGATCTTTTTGATGGGCTTAGAATTTGCACCCCGCTGATTTTATAGCTTAGACGGTTCTCTTTAAGAATTTAGCCACTATTCAATCCTTGCTTTAACGATAAGTCGCCAGCGCAGTTTTAGTTCCAAATAAATAAATTAATTTTTTCGGTAATGTACACTAGGCTCTTGCGCTTCCCTTTAGATCAATTTTTTCGATATTTTTGATGGGGCTTAGAATTTGCACCACGCTGCTTTTATAGCTTAGACTGTTCTCTTTAAGAATTTAACCACTATTCAATCCTAACATTTAACGATAAGTCGCCAGCTCAGATTTAGTTCCAAATGAAGAAATTAATTTTTTCGGTAAGGTACACTAGGCTCTTGGGCTTCCCTTTAGATCAATTTTTTCGATATTTTTGATGGGCTTAGAATTTGCACCACGCTGCTTTTATAGCTTAGACGGTTCTCTTTAAGAATTTAGCCACTATTCAATCCTAGCCTTCAACGATAAGTCGCCAGCTCAGTTTTAGTTCCAAATGAAGAAATTAATTTTTTCGGTAAGGTGCACTAGGCTCTTGGGCTTCCCTTTAGATCAATTTTTTCGATCTTTTTGACGGGGCTTAGTTTTGCACCACGCTGATTTTATAGCTTAGACGGTTCTCTTTAAGAATTTAGCCACAATTCAATCCTTGCTTTAACGATAAGTCGCCAGCGCAGTTTTAGTTCCAAATAAATAAATTAATTTTTTCGGTAATGTACACTAGGCTCTTGCGCTTCCCTTTAGATCAATTTTTTCGATATTTTTGATATGGCTTAGAATTTGCACCACGCTGCTTTTATAGCTTAGACGGTTCTCTTTATGAATTTAACCACTATTCAATCCTAGCCTTTAACGATAATCCGCCAGCTCAGTTTTAGTTCAAAATGAAGAAATTAATTTTTTCGGTAAGGTACACTAGGCTCTTGCGCTTCCCTTTAGATCAATTTTTTCGATATTTTTGATGGGGCTTAGAATTTGCACCACGCTGCTTTTATAGCTTAGACTGTTCTCTTTAAGAATTTAACCACTATTCAATCCTAACCTTTAACAATAAGTCGCCAGCTCAGATTTAGTTCCAAATGAAGAAATTAATTTTTTGGTAAGGTACACTAGGCTCTTGGGCTTCCCTTTAGATCAATTTTTTCGATATTTTTGATGGGCTTAGAATTTGCACCACGCTGCTTTTATAGCTTAGACGGTTCTCTTTAAGAATTTAGCCACTATTCAATCCTAGCCTTCAACGATAAGTCGCCAGCTCAGTTTTAGTTCCAAATGAAGAAATTAATTTTTTCGGTAAGGTGCACTAGGCTCTTGGGCTTCCCTTTAGATCAATTTTTTCGATCTTTTTGATGGGGCTTAGTTTTGCACCACGCTGATTTTATAGCTTAGACGGTTCTCTTTAAGAATTTAGCCACTATTCAATCCTTGCTTTAACGATAATTCGCCAGCGCAGTTTTAGTTCCAAATAAATAAATTAATTTTTTCGGTAATGTACACTAGGCTCTTGCGCTTCCCTTTTGATCAATTTTTTTCGATATTTTTGATGGGGCTTAGAATTTGCACCACGCTGCTTTTATAGCTTAGACGGTTCTCTTTAAGAATTTAACCACTATTCAATCCTAGCCTTTAACGATAAGTCGCCAGCTCAGTTTTAGTTCCAAATGAAGAAATTAATTTTTCGGTAAGGTACACTAGGCTCTTGGGCTTCCCTTTAGATCAATTTTTTCGATCTTTTTGATGGGGCTTAGAATTTACACAATGCTAATTTTGTAGCTTAGACGGTTCTCTTTAAGAATTTAGCCACTATTCAAACCTAGTCTTTAACTATAAGTCGCCAGCTCAGTTTTAGTTCCAATTGAAGAAATTAAATTTTTCGGTTAGGTACACTAGGCTCTTGGGCTTCCCTTTAGATCAATTTTTTTCGATCTTTTTGATGGGGCTTAGAATTTGCATGATGCTGATTTTGTAGCTTAGACGGTTCTCTTTAAGAATTTAGCCACGATTCAATCCTAGACTTTAACTATAAGTCGCCAGCTCAGTTTTAGTTCCAAATGAAGAAATTAATTTTTTAGGTAAGGTACACTAGGCTCTTGGGCTTCTCTTTAGATCAATTTTTTCGATCTTTTTAATGGGGCTTAGAATTTGCACCACGCTGCTTTTATAGCTTAGACGGTTCTCTTTAAGAATTTAGCCACTATTCAATCCTAGCCTTTAACGATAAGTCGCCAGCTCAGTTTTAGTTCCAAATGACGAAATTAATTTTTTCGGTAAGGTACCCTAGGCTCTTGGGTTTCCCTTTAAATCAATTTTTTCGCTCTTTTTGATGGTGCTTAGAATTTGCACCAGGCTGATTTTATAGCTTAGACGGTTCTCTTTAAGAATTTAGCCACGATTCAACCCTCTCCTTTAACGATAAGTCACCAGCTCAGTTTTAGTTGCAAATGAAAAAATTAATTTTTTAGCAAGGCGCGCTAGGCTCTTTAGTTTCCCTTTAAATCAACTTTTTCGCCCTTTTTGATTGGGCTTAGAATTTGCACAATGCTTATTTAGTAGCTTAGACGGTTCTCTTTAAGAATTTAGCCACGATTCAATCCTAGCCTTTAACGATAAGTCACCAGCTCAGTTTTAGTTGCAAATGAAAAAATTAATTTTTTAGCAAGGCGCGCTAGGCTCTTTAGTTTCCCTTTAAATCAACTTTTTCGCCCTTTTTGATTGGGCTTAGAATTTGCACAATGCTTATTTAGTAGCTTAGACGGTTCTCTTTAAGAATTTAGCCACGATTCAATCCTAGCCTTTAACGATAAGTCGCCAGCTCAGTTTTAGTTCCAAATGAAGAAATTAATTTTTTCGGTAAGGTGCACTAGGCTCTTGGGCTTCCCTTTAGATCAATTTTTTCGATATTTTTGATGAGGCTTAGAATTTGCACCACGTTGCTTTTATAGCTTAGACGGTTCTCTTTAGGAATTTAGCCACTATTCAAACCTAGCCTTTTACGATAAGTTGCCGGCTCAGTTTTAGTTCCAAATGACGAAATTAATTTTTTCGGTAAGGTACACTAGGCTCTTGGGCTTCCCTTTTGATCAATTTTTTCGATCTTTTTGATGGGGCTTAGAATTTGCACCACGTTGCTTAGACGGTTCTCTTTAGGAATTTAGCCACTATTCAAACCTAGCCTTTAACGATAAGTTGCCAGCTCAGTTTTAGTTCCAAATGACGAAATTAATTTTTTCGGTAAGGTACACTAGGCTCTTGGGCTTCCCTTTAGATCAATTTTTTCGATCTTTTTGATGGGGCTTAGAATTTGCACCACGCTGATTTTATAGCTTAGACGGTTCTCTTTAAGAATTTAGCCACTATTCAATCCTAGCCTCTTACGATAAGTCGCCAGCTCAGTTTTAGTTCCAAATAAATAAATTAATTTTTTCGGTATGGTACACTAGGCTCTTGGGCTTCCCTTTAGATCAATTTTTTTCGATCTTTTTGATGGGGCTTAGAATTTGCATGATGCTGATTTTGTAGCTTAGACGGTTCTCTTTAAGAATTTAGCCACGATTCAATCCTAGACTTTAACTATAAGTCGCCAGCTCAGTTTTAGTTCCAAATATATAAATAAATTTTTTCGGTAAGGTACACTAGGCTCTTGGGCTTCCCTTTATATCAATTTTTTCGATCTTTTTGATGGGGCTTAGAATTTGCACCACGCTGCTTTTATAGCTTAGACGGTTCTCTTTAAGAATTTAGCCACTATTCAATCCTAGCCTCTTACGATAAGTCGCCAGCTCAGTTTTAGTTCCAAATAAATAAATTGATTTTCGGTATGGTACACTAGGCTCTTGGGCTTCCCTTTAGATCAATTTTTTTTCGATCTTTTTGATGAGGCTTAGAATTTGCATGATGCTGATTTTGTAGCTTAGACGGTTCTCTTTAAGAATTTAGCTACGATTCAATCCTAGACTTTAACTATAAGTCGCCAGCTCAGTTTTAGTTCCAAATATATAAATTATTTTTTTCGGTAAGGTACACTAGGCTCTTGGGCTTCCCTTTATATCAATTTTTTTCGACCTTTTTGTTGGGGCTTAGAATTTGCACCATGCTGATTTTGTAGCTTAGACGGTTCTCTTTAAGAAATTAGCCACGATTCAATCCTAGACTTTAACTATAAGTCGCCAGCTCAGTTTATTTCCAAATGAAGAAATTAATTTTTACGGTAAGGTACACTAGGCTCTTGGGCTTCCCTTTAGATCAATTTTTTCGATCTTTTTGATGGGGCTTAGAATTTGCACCACGCTGCTTTTATAGCTTAGACGGTTCTCTTTAAGAATTTAGCCACTATTCAATCCTAGCCTTTAGCGATAAGTCGCCAGCGCAGTTTTTGTTCCAAATAAATAAATAAATTAATTTTTTCGGTTAAGTACACTAGGCTCTTGCGCTTCCCTTTAGATCAATTTTTCCGATATTTTTGATGGGGCTTAGAATTTGCACCACGTTGCTTTTATAGCTTAGACGGTTCTCTTTAGGAATTTAGCCACTATTCAAACCTAGCCTTTAACTATAAGTTGCCAGCTCAGTTTTAGTTCCAAAAGACGAAATTAATTTTTTCGGAAAGGTACACTAGGCTCTTTGGCTTCCCTTTAGATCAATTTTCTCGATCTTTTTGATGAGGCTTAGAATTTGCACCATGCGGATTTTGTAGCTTAGACGGTTCTGTTTAAGAATTTAGCCACGATCCAATCCTAGACTTTAACTATTAGTCGCCAGCTCAGTTTTAGTTCCAAATGAAGAAATTAATTTTTACGGCAAGGTACACTAGGCTCTTGGGCTTCTCTTTAGATAAATTTTTTCGATCTTTTTAATGGGGCTTAGAATTTGAACCACGCTGATTTTATAGCTTAGACGGTTCTCTTTAAGAATTTAGCCACTATTCAATCCTAGCCTCTTACGATAAGTCGCCAGCTCAGTTTTAGTTCCAAATAAATAAATTGATTTTTTCGGTATGGTACACTAGGCTCTTGGGCTTCCCTTTAGATCAATTTTCTCGATCTTTTTGATGAGGCTTAGAATTTGCATGATGCTGATTTTGTAGCTTAGACGGTTCTCTTTAAGAATTTAGCCACGATTCAATCCTAGACTTTAACTATAAGTCGCCAGCTCAGTTTTAGTTCCAAATATATAAATTAATTTTTTCGGTAAGGTAGGCTCTTGGGCTTTTCTTTATATCAATTTTTTTCGATCTTTTTGTTGGGATTTAGAATTTGCACCATGCTGATTTTGTAGCTTAGACGGTTCTCTTTAAGAAATTAGCCACGATTCAATCCTAGACTTTAACTATAAGTCGCCAGCTCAGTTTTAGTTCCAAATAAAGAAATTAATTTTTTCGGTAAGGTACACAAGGCTCTTGGGCTTCCCTTTAGATCAATTTTTTCGATATTTTGATGGGCTTAGAATTTGCACCCCGCTGATTTTATAGCTTAGACGGTTCTCTTTAAGAATTTAGCCACTATTCAATCCTTGCTTTAACGATAAGTCGCCAGCTCAGTTTTAGTTCAAAATGAAGAAATTAATTTTTTCGGTAAGGTACACTAGGCTCTAGGGCTTCCCTTTAGATCAATTTTTTCGATCTTTTTGATGGGGCTAAGAATTTACACAATGCTTATTTTGTAGCTTAGACGGTTCTCTTTAAGAATTTAGCCACTATTCAAACCTAGTCTTTAACTATAAGTCGCCAGCTCAGTTTTAGTTCCAATTGAAGAAATTAATTTTTTCGGTAAGGTACACTAGGCTCTTGGGCTTCCCTTTAGATCAATTTTTTTCGATCTTTTTGAGGAGGCTTAGAATTTGCACCATGCTGAATTTGTAGCTTAGACGGTTCTCTTTAAGAATTTAGCCACGATTCAATCCTAGACTTTAACTATAAGTGGCCAGCTCAGTTTTAGTTCCAAATAAAGAAATTAATTTTTTCGGTAAGGTACACTAGGCTCTTGGGCTTCCCTTTAGATCAATTTTTTCGATCTTTTTAATGGGGCTTAGAATTTGCACCACGCTGCTTTTATAGCTTAGACGGTTCTCTTTAAGAATTTAACCACTCTTCAATCCTAGCCTTTAACGATAAGTCGCCAGCTTCTTAAAGACGGTTCTCTTTAAGAATTTAGCCACGATTCAATCCTAGCCTTTAACGATAAGTCGCCAGCTCAGTTTTAGTTCCAATTGAAGAAATTAATTTTTTCGTTAAGGTACACTAGGCTCTTGGGCTTCCCTTTAGATCAATTTTTTCGATCTTTTTGATGGGCTTAGAATTTGCACCCCGCTGATTTTATAGCTTAGACGGTTCTCTTTAAGAATTTAGCCACTATTCAATCCTTGCTTTAACGATAAGTCGCCAGCGCAGTTTTAGTTCCAAATAAATAAATTAATTTTTTCGGTAATGTACACTAGGCTCTTGCGCTTCCCTTTAGATCAATTTTTTCGATATTTTTGATGGGGCTTAGAATTTGCACCACGCTGCTTTTATAGCTTAGACTGTTCTCTTTAAGAATTTAACCACTATTCAATCCTAACCTTTAACGATAAGTCGCCAGCTCAGATTTAGTTCCAAATGAAGAAATTAATTTTTTCTGTAAGGTACACTAGGCTCTTGGGCTTCCCTTTAGATCAATTTTTCGATATTTTTGATGTGGCTTAGAATTTGCACCACGCTGCTTTTTTAGCTTAGACGGTTCTCTTTAAGAATTTAACCACTATTCAGTCCTAGCCTTTAACGATAAGTCGCCAGCTCAGTTTTAGTTCCAACTGATGAAATTAATTTTTTCGGTAAGGTACACTAGGCTCTTGGGCTTCCCTATAGATCAATTTTTTCGATCTTTTTGATGGGCTTAGAATTTGCACCACATTGATTGTATAGCTTAGAAGGTTCTCTATAAGAATTTAGCCACTTTTCAATCCTAGCCTCTAACGATAAGTCGCCAGCTTAGTTTTAGTTCCAAATAAATAAATTAATTTTTTTGGTAAGGTACACAAGGCTCTTGGGCTTCCCTTTAGATCAATTTTTTCGATTTTTTTGATGGGGCTTAGAATTTGCACCACGCTGCTTTTATAGCTTAGACGGTTCTCTTTAAGAATTTAGCCACTATTCAATCCTAGCCTTCAACGATAAGTCGCCAGCTCAGTTTTAGTTCCAAATGAAGAAATTAATTTTTTCGGTAAGGTGCACTAGGCTCTTGGGCTTCCCTTTAGATCAATTTTTTCGATCTTTTTGATGGGGCTTAGTTTTGCACCACGCTGATTTTATAGCTTAGACGGTTCTCTTTAAGAATTTAGCCACTATTCAATCCTTGCTTTAACGATAAGTAGCCAGCGCAGTTTTAGTTCCAAATAAATAAATTAATTTTTTCGGTAATGTACACTAGGCTCTTGCGCTTCCCTTTAGATCAATTTTTTCGATATTTTTGATATGGCTTAGAATTTGCACCACGCTGCTTTTATAGCTTAGACGGTTCTCTTTATGAATTTAACCACTATTCAATCCTAGCCTTTAACGATAAGTCGCCAGCTCAGTTTTAGTTCAAAATGAAGAAATTAATTTTTTCGGTAAGGTACACTAGGCTCTAGGGCTTCCCTTTAGATCAATTTTTTCGATCTTTTTGATGGGGCTTAGAATTTACACAATGCTAATTTTGTAGCTTAGACGGTTCTCTTTAAGAATTTAGCCACTATTCAAACCTTGTCTTTAACTATAAGTCGCCAGCTCAGTTTTAGTTCCAATTGAAGAAATTAATTTTTTCGGTTAGGTACACTAGGCTCTTGGGCTTCCCTTTAGATCAATTTTTTCGATCTTTTTGATGAGGCTTAGAATTTGCACCACGCTGATTTTATAGCTTAGACGGTTCTCTTTAAGAATTTTGCCACTATTCAATCCTAGACTTTAACAATAAGTCGCCAGCTCAGTTTTAGTTCCAAATGACGAAATTAATTTTTTCGGTAATGTACACTAGGCTCTTGCGCTTCCCTTTTGATCAATTTTTTCGATTTATTTGATGGGGCTTAGAATTTGCACCACGCTGCTTTTATAGCTTAGACGGTTCTCTTTAAGAATTTAACCACTATTCAATCCTAGCCTTTAACGATAAGTCGCCAGCTCAGTTTTAGTTCCAAATGAAGAAATTAATTTTTCGGTAAGGTACACTAGGCTCTTGGGCTTCCCTTTAGATCAATTTTTTCGATCTTTTTGACGGGGCTTAGAATTTGCACCACGCTGATTTTATAGCTTAGACGGTTCTCTTTAAGAATTTTGCCACTATTCAATCCTAGACTTTAACAATAAGTCGCCAGCTCAGTTTTAGTTCCAAATGACGAAATTAATTTTTTCGGTAAGGTACACTAGGCTCTTGCACTTCCCTTTAGATCAATTTTTTCGATTTATTTGATGGGGCTTAGAATTTGCACCACGCTGCTTTTATAGCTTAGACGGTTCTCTTTAAGAATTTAACCACTATTCAATCCTAGCCTTTAACGATAAGTCGCCAGCTCAGTTTTAGTTCCAAATGAAGAAATTAATTTTTCGGTAAGGTACACTAGGCTCTTGGGCTTCCCTTTAGATCAATTTTTTCGATCTTTTTGACGGGGCTTAGAATTTGCACCACGCTGATTTTATAGCTTAGACGGTTCTCTTTAAGAATTTTGCCACTATTCAATCCTAGACTTTAACAATAAGTCGCCAGCTCAGTTTTAGTTCCAAATGACGAAATTAATTTTTTCGGTAAGGTACACTAGGCTCTTGCACTTCCCTTTAGATCAAATTTTTCGATCTTTTTGATGGGGCTTAGAATTTGCACTACGCTGCTTTTATAGCTTAGACGGTTCTCTTTAATAATTTAGCCACTATTCAATCCTAGCCTTTAACGATAAGTCGCCAGCTCAGTTTTAGTTCCAAATGAAGAAATTAATTTTTTAGGTAAGGTACACTAGGCTCTTGGGCTTCTCTTTAGATCAACTTTTTCGCCCTTTTTGATTGGGCTTAGAATTTGCACAATGCTTATTTAGTAGCTTAGACGGTTCTCTTTAAGAATTTAGCCACAATTCAATCCTAGCCTTTAACGATAAGTCGCCAGCTCAGTTTTAGTTCCAAATGAAGAAATTAATTTTTTCGGTAAGGTGCACTAGGCTCTTGGGCTTCCCTTTAGATCAATTTTTTCGATCTTTTTGATGGAGCTTAGAATTTGCACCATGCTGCTTTTATAGCTTAGACGGTTCTCTTTAAGAATTTTGCCACTATTCAATCCTAGCCTTTAACGATAAGTCGCCAGCTCAGTTTTAGTTCCAAATGAAGTTAAAATAAATTAATTTTTTCGGTAAGGTACACTAGGCTCATGGGCTTCCCTTTAGATAAATTTTTTCGATCTTTTTGATGGGGTTTATAGAATTTGCACCACGCTGCTTTTATAGCTTAGACGGTTCTCTTTAAGAATTTAACCACTATTCAATTCTAGCCTTTAACTATAAGTCGCCAGCTCAGTTTTAGTTCCAAATGACGAAATTAATTTTTTCGGTAAGGTACACTAGGCTCTTGGGCTTCCCTTTAGATTAATTTTCTCGATCTTTTTGATGGGGCTTAGAATTTGCACAGTGCTTATTTTCTAACCTAGACGGTTCTCTTTAAGAATTTAGCCACGATTCAATCCTAGTCTTTAACTATAAGTCGCCAGCTCAGTTTTAGTTCCAAATGAAGAAATTATTTTTTCGGTAAGGTACACTAGGCTCTTGGGCTTCCCTTTAGATCAATTTTTTCGATCTTTTTATGGGGCTTAGAATTTTCACCACGCTGCTTTTAGAGCTTAGACTGTTCTCTTTAAGAATTTAACCACTATTCAATCCTAGCCTTCAACGATAAGTCGACAGCTCAGTTTTAGTTCCAAATGAAGAAATTAATTTTTTCGGTAAGGTACACTAGGCTCTTGGGCTTCCCTTTAGATCAATTTTTTCGATCTTTTTGATGGGGCTTAGAATTTGCACCATGCTGAATTTGTAGCTTAGACGGTTCTCTTTAAGAATTTAGCCACGATTCAATCCTAGACTTTAACTATAAGTCGCCAGCTCAGTTTTAGTTCCAAATAAAGAAATTAATTTTTTCGGTAAGGTACACTAGGCTCTTGGGCTTCCCTTTAGATCAATTTTTTCGATCTTTTTGATGGGCTTAGAATTTGCACCCCGCTGATTTTATAGCTTAGACGGTTCTCTTTAAGAATTTAGCCACTATTCAATCCTTGTTTTAACGATAAGTCGCCAGCGCAGTTTTAGTTCCAAATAAATAAATTAATTTTTTCGGTAATGTACACTAGGCTCTTGCGCTTCCCTTTAGATCAATTTTTTCGATATTTTTGATGGGGCTTAGAATTTGCACCACGCTGCTTTTATAGCTTAGACTGTTCTCTTTAAGAATTTAACCACTATTCAATCCTAACCTTTAACGATAAGTCGCCAGCTCAGATTTAGTTCCAAATGAAGAAATTAATTTTTTCTGTAAGGTACACTAGGCTCTTGGGCTTCCCTTTAGATCAATTTTTCGATATTTTTGATGTGGCTTAGAATTTGCACCACGCTGCTTTTTTAGCTTAGACGGTTCTCTTTAAGAATTTAACCACTATTCAGTCCTAGCCTTTAACGATAAGTCGCCAGCTCAGTTTTAGTTCCAACTGATGAAATTAATTTTTTCGGTAAGGTACACTAGGCTCTTGGGCTTCCCTATAGATCAATTTTTTCGATCTTTTTGATGGGCTTAGAATTTGCACCACATTGATTGTATAGCTTAGAAGGTTCTCTATAAGAATTTAGCCACTTTTCAATCCTAGCCTCTAACGATAAGTCGCCAGCTTAGTTTTAGTTCCAAATAAATAAATTAATTTTTTTGGTAAGGTACACAAGGCTCTTGGGCTTCCCTTTAGATCAATTTTTTCGATTTTTTTGATGGGGCTTAGAATTTGCACCACGCTGCTTTTATAGCTTAGACGGTTCTCTTTAAGAATTTAGCCACTATTCAATCCTAGCCTTCAACGATAAGTCGCCAGCTCAGTTTTAGTTCCAAATGAAGAAATTAATTTTTTCGGTAATGTACACTAGGCTCTTGCGCTTCCCTTTAGATCAATTTTTTCGATATTTTTGATATGGCTTAGAATTTGCACCACGCTGCTTTTATAGCTTAGACGGTTCTCTTTATGAATTTAACCACTATTCAATCCTAGCCTTTAACGATAAGTCGCCAGCTCAGTTTTAGTTCAAAATGAAGAAATTAATTTTTTCGGTAAGGTACACTAGGCTCTAGGGCTTCCCTTTAGATCAATTTTTTCGATCTTTTTGATGGGGCTTAGAATTTACACAATGCTAATTTTGTAGCTTAGACGGTTCTCTTTAAGAATTTAGCCACTATTCAAACCTTGTCTTTAACTATAAGTCGCCAGCTCAGTTTTAGTTCCAATTGAAGAAATTAATTTTTTCGGTTAGGTACACTAGGCTCTTGGGCTTCCCTTTAGATCAATTTTTTCGATCTTTTTGATGAGGCTTAGAATTTGCACCACGCTGATTTTATAGCTTAGACGGTTCTCTTTAAGAATTTTGCCACTATTCAATCCTAGACTTTAACAATAAGTCGCCAGCTCAGTTTTAGTTCCAAATGACGAAATTAATTTTTTCGGTAATGTACACTAGGCTCTTGCGCTTCCCTTTTGATCAATTTTTTCGATTTATTTGATGGGGCTTAGAATTTGCACCACGCTGCTTTTATAGCTTAGACGGTTCTCTTTAAGAATTTAACCACTATTCAATCCTAGCCTTTAACGATAAGTCGCCAGCTCAGTTTTAGTTCCAAATGAAGAAATTAATTTTTCGGTAAGGTACACTAGGCTCTTGGGCTTCCCTTTAGATCAATTTTTTCGATCTTTTTGACGGGGCTTAGAATTTGCACCACGCTGATTTTATAGCTTAGACGGTTCTCTTTAAGAATTTTGCCACTATTCAATCCTAGACTTTAACAATAAGTCGCCAGCTCAGTTTTAGTTCCAAATGACGAAATTAATTTTTTCGGTAAGGTACACTAGGCTCTTGCACTTCCCTTAGATCAATTTTTTCGATTTATTTGATGGGGCTTAGAATTTGCACCACGCTGCTTTTATAGCTTAGACGGTTCTCTTTAAGAATTTAACCACTATTCAATCCTAGCCTTTAACGATAAGTCGCCAGCTCAGTTTTAGTTCCAAATGAAGAAATTAATTTTTCGGTAAGGTACACTAGGCTCTTGGGCTTCCATTTAGATCAATTTTTTCGATCTTTTTGACGGGGCTTAGAATTTGCACCACGCTGATTTTATAGCTTAGACGGTTCTCTTTAAGAATTTTGCCACTATTCAATCCTAGACTTTAACAATAAGTCGCCAGCTCAGTTTTAGTTCCAAATGACGAAATTAATTTTTTCGGTAAGGTACACTAGGCTATTGGGCTTCAATTTTTGATCTTTTTGACGGGGCTTAGAATTTGCACCACGCTGCTTTTATAGCTTAGACGGTTCTCTTTAAGAATTTAACCACTATTCAATCCTAGCCCTAACGATAAGTCGCCAGCTCAGTTTTAGTTCCAAATGAAGAAATTAATTTTTTCGGTAAGGTACACTAGGCTCTTGCGCTTCCCTTTAGATCAATTTTTTTTCGATCTTTTTGATGAGGCTTAGAATTTGCACAATGCTTATTCAGTAGCTTAGACGGTTCTTTTTAAGAATTTAGCCACGATTCAATCCTAGTCTTTAACTATAAATCGCCAGCTCAGTTTTAGTTCCAAATAAATAAATTAATTTTTTCGGTAAGGTACACTAGGCTCTTGGGCTTCCCTTTAGATCAATTTTTTCGATCTTTTTGATGGGCCTTAGAATTTGCACCACGCTGCTTTTATAGCTTAGAAGGTTCTCTTTACGAATTTAGCCACTCTTCAATCCTAGCCTTTAACGATATGTCGCCAGCTTAGTTTTAGTTCCAAATGAAGAAATTAATTTTTTTCGGTAAGGTACACTAGTCTCTTGGGCTTCCCTTTAGATCAATTTTTTCGATCTTTTTGATGGGCTTAGAATTTTCACCCCGCTGATTTTATAGCTTAGACGGTTCTCTTTAAGAATTTAGCCACTATTCAATCCTAGCCTTTAACGATAAGTCGCCAGCGCAGTTTTAGTTCCAAATAAATAAATTGATTTTTTCGGTAATGTACACTAGGCTCTTGCGCTTCCCTTTAGATCAATTTTTTCGATATTTTTGATGGGGCTTAGAATTTGCAACACGCTGATTTTATAGCTTAGAAGGTTCTCATTAAGAATTTAGCAACTATTCAATCCTAGCCTCAAACGATAAGTCGCCAGCTTAGTTTTAGTTCCAAATAAATTAATTGATTTTTTTTGTAAGGTACACTAGGCTCTTGGGCTTACCTTTAGATCAATTTTTTCGATCTTTTTGATGGGGTCTAGATTTGCACCACGCTGATTTTATAGCTTAGATGGTTCTCTTTAAGAATTTAGCCACTATTCAATCCTAGTCTTTAACTATAAGTCACCAGCTCAGTTTTAGTTCCAAATGAAGAAATTAATTTTTTCGGCAAGGTACACTAGGCTCTTGCGCTTCCCTTTAGATCAATTTTTTTCGATCTTTTTGATGAGGCTTAGAATTTGCACCATGCTGATTTTGTAGCTTAGACGGTTCTTTTTAAGAATTTAGCCACGATTCAATCCTAGACTTTAACTATAAGTCGCCAGCTCAGTTTTAGTTCCAAGTGAAGAAATTCATTTTTTCGGTAAGGTACACTAGGCTCTTGGGCTTCCCTTTAGATCTATTTTTTCGCCCTTTTTAGATTGGGCTTAGAATTTGCACAATGCTTATTTAGTAGCTTAGACGGTTCTTTTTAAGAATTTAGCTACGATTCAATCCTAGACTTTAACTATAAGTCGCCAGCTCAGTTTTAGTTCCAAATATATAAATTAATTTTTTCGGTAAGGTACACTAGGCTCTTGGGCTTCCCTTTATATCAATTTTTCGATCTTTTTGATGGGGCTTAGAATTTGCACCACGCTGCTTTTATAGCTTAGACGGTTCTCTTTAAGAATTTAACCACTATTCAATCCCAGCCTTTAACGATAAGTCGCCAGCTCAGTTTTAGTTCCAAATGAAGAAATTAATTTTTTCGGTAAGGTATACTAGGCTCTTGGGCTTCCCTTTAGATCAATTTTATCGATCTTTTTGATGGGGCTTAGAATTTGCACCACGCTGATTTTATAGCTTAGACGGTTCTCTTTAAGAATTTAGCCACTATTCAATCCTAGCCTCTTACGATAAGTCGCCAGCTCAGTTTTAGTTCCAAATAAATAAATTTATTTTTTCGGTATGGTACACTAGGCTCTTGGGCTTCCCTTTAGATCAATTTTTTCGATCTTTTTGATGAGGCTTTGAATTTGCATGATGCTGATTTTGTAGCTTAGACGGTTCTCTTTAAGAATTTAGCCACGATTCAATCCTAGACTTTAACTATAAGTCGCCAGCTCAGTTTTAGTTCCAAATATATAAATTAATTTTTTCGGTAAGGTACACTAGGCTCTTGGGCTTCCCTTTAGATCAATTTTATCGATCTTTTTGATGTGGCTTAGAATTTGCACCACCCTGATTTTATAGGTTAGACGGTTCTCTTTAAGAATTTAGCCACTATTCAATCCTAGCCTCTTACGATAAGTCGCCAGCTCAGTTTTAGTTCCAAATAAATAAATAAATTTTTTCGGTATGGTACACTAGAATCTTGGGCTTCCCTTTAGATCAATTTTTTTCGATCTTTTTGATGGGGCTTAGAATTTGCACCACGCTGATTTTATAGCTTAGACGGTTCTCTTTAAGAATTTAGCCACTATTCAATCCTAGCCTCTTACGATAAGTCGCCAGCTCAGTTTTAGTTCCAAATAAATAAATTAATTTTTTCGGTATGGTACACTAGGCTCTTGGGCTTCCCTTTAGATCGATCTTTTTGATGAGGCTTTGAATTTGCATGATGCTGATTTTGTAGCTTAGACGGTTCTCTTTAAGAATTTAGCCACGATTCAATCCTAGACTTTAACTATAAGTCGCCAGCTCAGTTTTAGTTCCAAATATATAAATTAATTTTTTCGGTAAGGTACACTAGGCTCTTGGGCTTCCCTTTATATCAATTTTTTCGGTCTTTTTGATGGGGCTTAGAATTTGCACCACGCTGATTTTATAGCTTAGAAGGTTCTCATTAAGAATTTAGCAACTATTCAATCCTAGCCTCAAACGATAAGTCGCCAGCTTAGTTTTAGTTCCAAATAAATTGATTTTTTTTTGTAAGGTACACTAGGCTCTTGAGCTTCCCTTTAGATCAATTTTTTCGATCTTTTTGATGGGCTTAGAATTTGCACCCCGCTGATTTTATAGCTTAGATGGTTCTCTTTAAGAATTTAGCCACTATTCAATCCTAGTCTTTAACTATAAGTCACCAGCTCAGTTTTAGTTCCAAATGAAGAAATTAATTTTTTCGGCAAGGTACACTAGGCTCTTGCGCTTCCCTTTAGATCAATTTTTTTCGATCTTTTTGATGAGGCTTAGAATTTGCACCATGCTGATTTTGTAGCTTAGACGGTTCTTTTTAAGAATTTAGCCACGATTCAATCCTAGACTTTAACTATAAGTCGCCAGCTCAGTTTTAGTTCCAAGTGAAGAAATTCATTTTTTCGGTAAGGTACACTAGGCTCTTGGGCTTCCCTTTAGATCTATTTTTTCGCCCTTTTTAGATTGGGCTTAGAATTTGCATGTTGCTTATTTAGTAGCTTAGACGGTTCTTTTTAAGAATTTAGCCACGATTCAACCCTAGTCTTTAACTATAAATCGCCAGCTCAGTTTTAGTTCCAAATGAAGAAATTAATTTTTTCGGCAAGGTAAACTAGGCTCTTGCGCTTCCCTTTAGATCAATTTTTTCGATCTTTTTGATGGGGCTTAGAATTTGCACCACGCTGCTTTTATAGCTTAGACGATTCTCTTTAGGAATTTAGCCACTATTCAATCCTAGCCTTTAACGATAAGTCGCCAGCTCAGTTTTAGTTCCAAATGAAGAAATTAATTTTTTCGGTAAGGTACACTAGGCTCTTGGGCTTCCCTTTAGATCTATTTTTTCGCCCTTTATAGATTGGGCTTAGAATTTGCACAATGCTTATTTAGTAGCTTAGACGGTTCTTTTTAAGAATTTAGCCACGATTCAATCCTAGTCTTTAACTATAAATCGCCAGCTAAGTTTTAGTACCAAATAAATAAATCAATTTTTTGGGTAAGGTACACTAGGCTCTTGCGCTTCCCTTTAGATCAATTTTTTTGATCTTTTTGATGGGGCTTAGAATTTGCACCACGCTGCTTTTATAGCTTAGACGGTTCTCTTTACGAATTTAACCACTATTCAATCCTAGCCTTTAACGATAAGTCGCCAGCTCAGTTTTAGTTCCAAATGAAGAAATTAATTTTTTCGGTAAGGTACACTAGGCTCTTGAGCTTCCCTTTAGATCAATTTTTTTCGATCTTTTTGATGAGGCTTAGAATTTGCACCATGCTGATTTTGTAGCTTAGACGGTTCTTTTTAAGAATTTAGCCACGATTCAATCCTAGACTTTAACTATAAGTCGCCAGCTCAGTTTTAGTTCCAAGTGAAGAAATTCATTTTTTCGGTAAGGTACACTAGGCTCTTGGGCTTCCCTTTAGATCTATTTTTTCGCCCTTTTTTTAGATTGGGCTTAGAATTTGCATGTTGCTTATTTAGTAGCTTAGACGGTTCTTTTTAAGAATTTAGCCACGATTCAACCCTAGTCTTTAACTATAAATCGCCAGCTCAGTTTTAGTTCCAAATGAAGAAATTAATTTTTTCGGCAAGGTAAACTAGGCTCTTGCGCTTCCCTTTAGATCAATTTTTTCGATCTTTTTGATGGGGCTTAGAATTTGCACCACGCTGCTATTATAGCTTAGACGATTCTCTTTAGGAATTTAGCCACTATTCAATCCTAGCCTTTAACGATAAGTCGCCAGCTCAGTTTTAGTTCCAAATGAAGAAATTAATTTTTTCGGTAAGGTACACTAGGCTCTTGGGCTTCCCTTTAGATCTATTTTTTCGCCCTTTATAGATTGGGCTTAGAATTTGCACAATGCTTATTTAGTAGCTTAGACGGTTCTTTTTAAGAATTTAGCCACGATTCAATCCTAGTCTTTAACTATAAATCGCCAGCTAAGTTTTAGTACCAAATAAATAAATTAATTTTTTGGGTAAGGTACACTAGGCTCTTGCGCTTCCCTTTAGATCAATTTTTTTGATCTTTTTGATGGGGCTTAGAATTTGCACCACGCTGCTTTTATAGCTTAGACGGTTCTCTTTACGAATTTAACCACTATTCAATCCTAGCCTTTAACGATAAGTCGCCAGCTCAGTTTTAGTTCCAAATGAAGAAATTAATTTTTTCGGTAAGGTACACTAGGCTCTTGAGCTTCCCTTTAGATCAATTTTTTCGATCTTTTTGATGGGCTTAGAATTTGCACCCCGCTGATTTTATAGCTTAGACGGTTCTCTTTAAGAATTTAGCCACTATTCAATCCTAGTCTTTAACTATAAGTCACCAGCTCAGTTTTAGTTCCAAATGAAGACATTAATTTTTTCGGCAAGGTACACTAGGCTCTTGCGCTTACCTTTAGATCAATTTTTTCGATCTTTTTGATGGGGCTTAGAATTTGCACCACGCTGCTTTTATAGCTTAGACGGTTCTCTTTATGAATTTAACCACTATTCAATCCTAGCCTTTAACGATAAGTCGCCAGCTCAGTTTTAGTTCAAAATGAAGAAATTAATTTTTTCGGTAAGGTACACTAGGCTCTAGGGCTTCCCTTTAGATCAATTTTTTCGATCTTTTTGATGGGGCTTAGAATTTACACAATGCTAATTTTGTAGCTTATACGGTTCTCTTTAAGAATTTAGCCACGATTCAATCCTAGACTTTAACTATAAATCGCCAGCTCAGTTTTAGTTCCAAATAAAGAAATTAATTTTTTCGGTAAGGTACACTAGGCTCTTGGGCTTCCCTTTAGATCAATTTTTTCGATCTTTTTGATGGGCTTAGAATTTGCACCCCGCTGATTTTATAGCTTAGACGGTTCTCTTTAAGAATTTAGCCACTATTCAATCCTTGCTTTAACGATAAGTCGCCAGCGCAGTTTTAGTTCCAAATAAATAAATTAATTTTTTCGGTAATGTACACTAGGCTCTTGCGCTTCCCTTTACATCAATTTTTTCGATATTTTTGATGGGGCTTAGAATTTGCACCACGCTGCTTTTATAGCTTAGACGGTTCTCTTTAAGAATTTAGCCACTATTCAATCCTAGCCTCTTACGATAAGTCGCCAGCTCAGTTTTAGTTCCAAATAAATAAATTGATTTTTTCGGTATGGTACACTAGGCTCTTGGGCTTCCCTTTAGATCAATTTTCTCGATATTTTTGATGAGGCTTAGAATTTGCATGATGCTGATTTTGTAGCTTAGGCGGTTCTCTTTAAGAATTTAGCCACGATTCAATCCTAGACTTTAACTATAAGTCGCCAGCTCAGTTTTAGTTCCAAATATATAAATTAATTTTTTCGGTAAAGTACACTAGGCTCTTGGGCTTCCCTTTATATCAATTTTTTTCGTTCTTTTTGCTGGGGCTTAGAATTTGCAACATGCTGATTTTGTAGCTTAGACGGTTCTCTTTAAGAAATTAGCCACGATTCAATCCTAGACTTTAACTATAAGTCGCCAGCTCAGTTTTAGTTCCAAATAAATAAATAAATTTTTTCGGTATGGTACACTAGGCTCTTGGGCTTCCCTTTAGATCAATTTTTTTTTTCCGATCTTTTTGATGAGGCTTGGAATTTGCATGATGCTGATTTTGTAGCTTAGACGGTTCTCTTTAAGAATTTAGCCACGATTCAATCCTAGACTTTAACTATAAGTCGCCAGCTCAGTTTTAGTTCCAAATAAAGAAATTAATTTTTTCGGTAAGGTACACTAGGCTCTTGGGCTTCCCTTTAGATCAATTTTTTCGATATTTTGATGGGCTTAGAATTTGCACCCCGCTGATTTTGTAGCTTAGACGGTTCTCTTTAAGAATTTAGCCACTATTCAATCCTTGCTTTAACGATAAGTCGCCAGCGCAGTTTTAGTTCCAAATAAATAAATTAATTTTTTCGGTAATGTACACTAGGCTCTTGCGCTTCCCTTTAGATCAATTTTTTCGATATTTTTGATGGGGCTTAGAATTTGCACCACGCTGCTTTTATAGCTTAGACGGTTCTCTTTATGAATTTAACCACTATTCAATCCTAGCCTTTAACGATAAGTCGCCAGCTCAGTTTTAGTTCAAAATGAAGAAATTAATTTTTTCGGTAAGGTACACTAGGCTCTAGGGCTTCCCTTTAGATCAATATTTTCGATCTTTTTGATGGGGCTTAGAATTTACACAATGCTAATTTTGTAGCTTAGACGGTTCTCTTTAAGAATTTAGCCACGATTCAATCCTAGACTTTAACTATAAGTCGCCAGCTCAGTTTTAGTTCCAAATAAAGAAATTAATTTTTTCGGTAAGGTACACTAGGCTCTTGGGCTTCCCTTTAGATCAATTTTTTCGATCTTTTTAATGGGGCTTTGAATTTGCACCACGCTGCTTTTACAGCTTAGACGGTTCTCTTTAAGAATTTAACCACTCTTCAATCCTAGCCTTTAACGATAAGTCGCCAGCTTCTTAAAGACGGTTCTCTTTAAGAATTTAACCACTATTCAGTCCTAGCCTTTAACGATAAGTCGCCAGCTCAGTTTTAGTTCAAAATGAAGAAATTAATTTTTTCGGTAAGGTACACTAGGCTCTAGGGCTTCCCTTTAGATCAATTTTTTCGATCTTTTTGATGGGGCTTAGAATTTACACAATGCTTATTTTGTAGCTTAGACGGTTCCTCTTTAAGAATTTAGCCACTATTCAAACCTAGTCTTTAACTATAAGTCGCCAGCTCAGTTTTAGTTCCAATTGAAGAAATTAATTTTTTCGGTAAGGTACACTAGGCTCTTGGGCTTCCCTTTAGATCAATTTTTTTCGATCTTTTTGATGAGGCTTAGAATTTGCACCATGCTGAATTTGTAGCTTAGACGGTTCTCTTTAAGAATTTAGCCACGATTCAATCCTAGTCTTTAACTATAAATCGCCAGCTAAGTTTTAGTACCAAATAAATAAATTAATTTTTTGGGTAAGGTACACTAGGCTCTTGCGCTTCCCTTTAGATCAATTTTTTTGATCTTTTTGATGGGGCTTAGAATTTGCACCACGCTGCTTTTATAGCTTAGACGGTTCTCTTTACGAATTTAACCACTATTCAATCCTAGCCTTTAACGATAAGTCGCCAGCTCAGTTTTAGTTCCAAATAAAGAAATTAATTTTTTCGGTAAGGTACACTAGGCTCTTGGGCTTCCCTTTAGATCAATTTTTTCGATCTTTTTGATGGGCTTAGAATTTGCACCCCGCTGATTTTATAGCTTAGACGGTTCTCTTTAAGAATTTAGCCACTATTCAATCCTTGCTTTAACGATAAGTCGCCAGCGCAGTTTTAGTTCCAAATAAATAAATTAATTTTTTCGGTAATGTACACTAGGCTCTTGCGCTTCCCTTTACATCAATTTTTTCGATATTTTTGATGGGGCTTAGAATTTGCACCACGCTGCTTTTATAGCTTAGACGGTTCTCTTTAAGAATTTAGCCACTATTCAATCCTAGCCTCTTACGATAAGTCGCCAGCTCAGTTTTAGTTCCAAATAAATAAATTGATTTTTTCGGTATGGTACACTAGGCTCTTGGGCTTCCCTTTAGATCAATTTTCTCGATATTTTTGATGAGGCTTAGAATTTGCATGATGCTGATTTTGTAGCTTAGGCGGTTCTCTTTAAGAATTTAGCCACGATTCAATCCTAGACTTTAACTATAAGTCGCCAGCTCAGTTTTAGTTCCAAATATATAAATTAATTTTTTCGGTAAAGTACACTAGGCTCTTGGGCTTCCCTTTATATCAATTTTTTTCGTTCTTTTTGCTGGGGCTTAGAATTTGCAACATGCTGATTTTGTAGCTTAGACGGTTCTCTTTAAGAAATTAGCCACGATTCAATCCTAGACTTTAACTATAAGTCGCCAGCTCAGTTTTAGTTCCAAATAAATAAATAAATTTTTTCGGTATGGTACACTAGGCTCTTGGGCTTCCCTTTAGATCAATTTTTTTTTTCCGATCTTTTTGATGAGGCTTGGAATTTGCATGATGCTGATTTTGTAGCTTAGACGGTTCTCTTTAAGAATTTAGCCACGATTCAATCCTAGACTTTAACTATAAGTCGCCAGCTCAGTTTTAGTTCCAAATAAAGAAATTAATTTTTTCGGTAAGGTACACTAGGCTCTTGGGCTTCCCTTTAGATCAATTTTTTCGATATTTTGATGGGCTTAGAATTTGCACCCCGCTGATTTTGTAGCTTAGACGGTTCTCTTTAAGAATTTAGCCACTATTCAATCCTTGCTTTAACGATAAGTCGCCAGCGCAGTTTTAGTTCCAAATAAATAAATTAATTTTTTCGGTAATGTACACTAGGCTCTTGCGCTTCCCTTTAGATCAATTTTTTCGATATTTTTGATGGGGCTTAGAATTTGCACCACGCTGCTTTTATAGCTTAGACGGTTCTCTTTATGAATTTAACCACTATTCAATCCTAGCCTTTAACGATAAGTCGCCAGCTCAGTTTTAGTTCAAAATGAAGAAATTAATTTTTTCGGTAAGGTACACTAGGCTCTAGGGCTTCCCTTTAGATCAATATTTTCGATCTTTTTGATGGGGCTTAGAATTTACACAATGCTAATTTTGTAGCTTAGACGGTTCTCTTTAAGAATTTAGCCACGATTCAATCCTAGACTTTAACTATAAGTCGCCAGCTCAGTTTTAGTTCCAAATAAAGAAATTAATTTTTTCGGTAAGGTACACTAGGCTCTTGGGCTTCCCTTTAGATCAATTTTTTCGATCTTTTTAATGGGGCTTAGAATTTGCACCACGCTGCTTTTACAGCTTAGACGGTTCTCTTTAAGAATTTAACCACTCTTCAATCCTAGCCTTTAACGATAAGTCGCCAGCTTCTTAAAGACGGTTCTCTTTAAGAATTTAACCACTATTCAGTCCTAGCCTTTAACGATAAGTCGCCAGCTCAGTTTTAGTTCAAAATGAAGAAATTAATTTTTTCGGTAAGGTACACTAGGCTCTAGGGCTTCCCTTTAGATCAATTTTTTCGATCTTTTTGATGGGGCTTAGAATTTACACAATGCTTATTTTGTAGCTTAGACGGTTCCTCTTTAAGAATTTAGCCACTATTCAAACCTAGTCTTTAACTATAAGTCGCCAGCTCAGTTTTAGTTCCAATTGAAGAAATTAATTTTTTCGGTAAGGTACACTAGGCTCTTGGGCTTCCCTTTAGATCAATTTTTTTCGATCTTTTTGATGAGGCTTAGAATTTGCACCATGCTGAATTTGTAGCTTAGACGGTTCTCTTTAAGAATTTAGCCACGATTCAATCCTAGACTTTAACTATAAGTCGCCAGCTCAGTTTTAGTTCCAAATAAAGAAATTAATTTTTTCGGTAAGGTACACTAGGCTCTTGGGCTTCCCTTTAGATCAATTTTTTCGATCTTTTTGATGGGGCTTAGAATTTTCACCACGCTGCTTTTATAGCTTAGACTGTTCTCTTTAAGAATTTAACCACTATTCAATCCTAGCCTTCAACGATAAGTCGCCAGCTCAGTTTTAGTTCCAAATGAAGAAATTAATTTTTTCGGTAAGGTACACTAGGCTCTTGGGCTTCCCTTTAGATCAATTTTTTTTTCCGATCTTTTTGATGAGGCTTGGAATTTGCATGATGCTGATTTTGTAGCTTAGACGGTTCTCTTTAAGAATTTAGCCACGATTCAATCCTAGACTTTAACTATAAGTCGCCAGCTCAGTTTTAGTTCCAAATAAAGAAATTAATTTTTTCGGTAAGGTACACTAGGCTCTTGGGCTTCCCTTTAGATCAATTTTTTCGATATTTTGATGGGCTTAGAATTTGCACCCCGCTGATTTTGTAGCTTAGACGGTTCTCTTTAAGAATTTAGCCACTATTCAATCCTTGCTTTAACGATAAGTCGCCAGCGCAGTTTTAGTTCCAAATAAATAAATTAATTTTTTCGGTAATGTACACTAGGCTCTTGCGCTTCCCTTTAGATCAATTTTTTCGATATTTTTGATGGGGCTTAGAATTTGCACCACGCTGCTTTTATAGCTTAGACGGTTCTCTTTATGAATTTAACCACTATTCAATCCTAGCCTTTAACGATAAGTCGCCAGCTCAGTTTTAGTTCAAAATGAAGAAATTAATTTTTTCGGTAAGGTACACTAGGCTCTAGGGCTTCCCTTTAGATCAATATTTTCGATCTTTTTGATGGGGCTTAGAATTTACACAATGCTAATTTTGTAGCTTAGACGGTTCTCTTTAAGAATTTAGCCACGATTCAATCCTAGACTTTAACTATAAGTCGCCAGCTCAGTTTTAGTTCCAAATAAAGAAATTAATTTTTTCGGTAAGGTACACTAGGCTCTTGGGCTTCCCTTTAGATCAATTTTTTCGATCTTTTTAATGGGGCTTAGAATTTGCACCACGCTGCTTTTACAGCTTAGACGGTTCTCTTTAAGAATTTAACCACTCTTCAATCCTAGCCTTTAACGATAAGTCGCCAGCTTCTTAAAGACGGTTCTCTTTAAGAATTTAACCACTATTCAGTCCTAGCCTTTAACGATAACTCGCCAGCTCAGTTTTAGTTCAAAATGAAGAAATTAATTTTTTCGGTAAGGTACACTAGGCTCTAGGGCTTCCCTTTAGATCAATTTTTTCGATCTTTTTGATGGGGCTTAGAATTTACACAATGCTTATTTTGTAGCTTAGACGGTTCCTCTTTAAGAATTTAGCCACTATTCAAACCTAGTCTTTAACTATAAGTCGCCAGCTCAGTTTTAGTTCCAATTGAAGAAATTAATTTTTTCGGTAAGGTACACTAGGCTCTTGGGCTTCCCTTTAGATCAATTTTTTTCGATCTTTTTGATGAGGCTTAGAATTTGCACCATGCTGAATTTGTAGCTTAGACGGTTCTCTTTAAGAATTTAGCCACGATTCAATCCTAGACTTTAACTATAAGTCGCCAGCTCAGTTTTAGTTCCAAATAAAGAAATTAATTTTTTCGGTAAGGTACACTAGGCTCTTGGGCTTCCCTTTAGATCAATTTTTTCGATCTTTTTGATGGGGCTTAGAATTTTCACCACGCTGCTTTTATAGCTTAGACTGTTCTCTTTAAGAATTTAACCACTATTCAATCCTAGCCTTCAACGATAAGTCGCCAGCTCAGTTTTAGTTCCAAATGAAGAAATTAATTTTTTCGGTAAGGTACACTAGGCTCTTGGGCTTCCCTTTAGATCAATTTTTTCGATCTTTTTGATGGGGCTTAGAATTTGCACCACGTTGCTTTTAAAGCTTAGACGGTTCTCTTTAGGAATTTAGCCACTATTCAAACCTAGCCTTTAATGATAAGTCGCCAGCTCAGTTTTAGATCCAAATGAAGAAATTAATTTTTTCGGTATGGTACACTAAGCTCTTGGGCTTCCCTCTAGGTCAATTTTTTCGATATTTTTGATGGGGCTTAGAATTTGCACCACGCTGCTTTTATAGCTTAGACGGTTCTCTTTAAGAATTTAGCCACTATTCAATCCTAGCCCTAAACGATAAGTCGCCAGCTCAGTTTTAGTTCCAAATGAAGAAATTAATTTTTTCGGTATGGTACACTAAGCTCTTGGGCTTCCCTTTAGATCAATTTTTCCGATATTTTTGATGGGCTTAGAATTTGCACCACGTTGCTTTTATAGCTTAGACGGTTCTCTTTAGGAATTTAGCCACTATTCAAACCTAGCCTTTAAGGATAAGTCGCCAGCTCAGTTTTAGTTCCAAATGACGAAATTAATTTTTTCTGTAAGGTACACTAGGCTCTTGGGCTTCCCTTTAGATCAATTTTTCGATATTTTTGATGGGGCTTAGAATTTACACAATGCTTATTTTGTAGCTTAGACGGTTCTCTTTAATAATTTAGCCACTATTCAATCCTAGCCTTTAACTATAAGTCGCCAGCTCAGTTTTAGTTCCAAATAAATAAATTAATTTTTTCGGTAAGGTACACTAGGCTCTTGGGCTTCCCTTTAGATCAATTTTTTCGATCTTTTTGATGGGGCTTAGAATTTTCACCACGCTGCTTTTATAGCTTAGACTGTTCTCTTTAAGAATTAACCACTATTCAACCCTAGCCTTCAACGATAAGTCGCCAGCTCAGTTTTAGTTCCAAATGAAGAAATTAATTTTTTCGGTAAGGTACACTAGGCTCTTGGGCTTCCCTTTAGATCAATTTTTTCGATCTTTTTGATGGGGCTTAGAATTTGCACCACGTTGCTTTTATAGCTTAGACGGTTCTCTTTAGGAATTTAGCCACTATTCAAACCTAGCCTTTATTGATAAGTCGCCAGCTCAGTTTTAGATCCAAATGAAGAAATTAATTTTTTCGGTATGGTACACTAAGATCTTGGGCTTCCCTCTAGGTCAATTTTTTCGATATTTTTGATGGGGCTTAGAATTTGCACCACGCTGCTTTTATAGCTTAGACGGTTCTCTTTAAGAATTTAGCCACTATTCAATCCTAGCCCTAAACGATAAGTCGCCAGCTCAGTTTTAGTTCCAAATGAAGAAATTAATTTTTTCGGTATGGTACACTAAGCTCTTGGGCTTCCCTTTAGATCAATTTTTCCGATATTTTTGATGGGCTTAGAATTTGCACCACGTTGCTTTTATAGCTTAGACGGTTCTCTTTAGGAATTTAGCCACTATTCAAACCTAGCCTTTAAGGATAAGTCGCCAGCTCAGTTTTAGTTCCAAATTACGAAATTAATTTTTTCTGTAAGGTACACTAGGCTCTTGGGCTCCCTTTAGATCAATTTTTCGATATTTTTGATGGGGCTTAGAATTTACACAATGCTTATTTTGTAGCTTAGACGGTTCTCTTTAAGAATTTAGCCACTATTCAATCCTAGCCTTTAACGATAAGTCGCCAGCTCAGTTTTAGTTCCAAATAAATAAATTAATTTTTTCGGTAAGGTACACTAGGCTCTTGGGCTTCCCTTTAGATCAATTTTTTCGATCTTTTTGATGGGACTTAGAATTTTCACCACGCTGCTTTTATAGCTTAGACTGTTCTCTTTAAGAATTAACCACTATTCAACCCTAGCCTTCAACGATAAGTCGCCAGCTCAGTTTTAGTTCCAAATGAAGAAATTAATTTTTTCGGTAAGGTACACTAGGCTCTTGGGCTTCCCTTTAGATCAATTTTTTCGATCTTTTTGATGGGGCTTAGAATTTGCACCACGTTGCTTTTATAGCTTAGACGGTTCTCTTTAGGAATTTAGCCACTATTCAAACCTAGCCTTTAACGATAAGTCGCCAGCTCAGTTTTAGATCCAAATGAAGAAATTAATTTTTTCGGTATGGTACACTAAGATCTTGGGCTTCCCTCTAGGTCAATTTTTTCGATATTTTTGATGGGGCTTAGAATTTGCACCACGCTGCTTTTATAGCTTAGACGGTTCTCTTTAAGAATTTAGCCACTATTCAATCCTAGCCCTAAACGATAAGTCGCCAGCTCAGTTTTAGTTCCAAATGAAGAAATTAATTTTTTCGGTATGGTACACTAAGCTCTTGGGCTTCCCTTTAGATCAATTTTTCCGATATTTTTGATGGGCTTAGAATTTGCACCACGTTGCTTTTATAGCTTAGACGGTTCTCTTTAGGAATTTAGCCACTATTCAAACCTAGCCTTTAAGGATAAGTCGCCAGCTCAGTTTTAGTTCCAAATGACGAAATTAATTTTTTCTGTAAGGTACACTAGGCTCTTGGGCTTCCCTTTAGATAAATTTTTCGATATTTTTGATGGGGCTTAGAATTTACACAATGCTTATTTTGTAGCTTAGACGGTTCTCTTTAATAATTTAGCCACTATTCAATCCTAGCCTTTAACTATAAGTCGCCAGCTCAGTTTTAGTTCCAAATAAATAAATTAATTTTTTCGGTAAGGTACACTAGGCTCTTGGGCTTCCCTTTAGATCAATTTTTTCGATCTTTTTGATGGGGCTTAGAATTTTCACCACGCTGCTTTTATAGCTTAGACTGTTCTCTTTAAGAATTAACCACTATTCAACCCTAGCCTTCAACGATAAGTCGCCAGCTCAGTTTTAGTTCCAAATGAAGAAATTAATTTTTTCGGTAAGGTACACTAGGCTCTTGGGCTTCCCTTTAGATCAATTTTTTCGATCTTTTTGATGGGGCTTAGAATTTGCACCACGTTGCTTTTATAGCTTAGACGGTTCTCTTTAGGAATTTAGCCACTATTCAAACCTAGCCTTTAACGATAAGTCGCCAGCTCAGTTTTAGATCCAAATGAAGAAATTAATTTTTTCGGTATGGTACACTAAGCTCTTGGGCTTCCCTCTAGGTCAATTTTTTCGATATTTTTGATGGGGCTTAGAATTTGCACCACGCTGCTTTTATAGCTTAGACGGTTCTCTTTAAGAATTTAGCCACTATTCAATCCTAGCCCTAAACGATAAGTCGCCAGCTCAGTTTTAGTTCCAAATGAAGAAATTAATTTTTTCGGTATGGTACACTAAGCTCTTGGGCTTCCCTTTAGATCAATTTTTCCGATATTTTTGATGGGCTTAGAATTTGCACCACGTTGCTTTTATAGCTTAGACGGTTCTCTTTAGGAATTTAGACACTATTCAAACCTAGCCTTTAAGGATAAGTCGCCAGCTCAGTTTTAGTTCCAAATTACGAAATTAATTTTTTCTGTAAGGTACACTAGGCTCCTGGGCTTCCCTTTAGATCAATTTTTCGATATTTTTGATGGGGCTTAGAATTTACACAATGCTTATTTTGTAGCTTAGACGGTTCTCTTTAAGAATTTAGCCACTATTCAATCCTAGCCTTTAACGATAAGTCGCCAGCTCAGTTTTAGTTCCAAATAAATAAATTAATTTTTTCGGTAAGGTACACTAGGCTCTTGGGCTTCCCTTTAGATCAATTTTTTCGATCTTTTTGATGGGGCTTAGAATTTTCACCACGCTGCTTTTATAGCTTAGACTGTTCTCTTTAAGAATTAACCACTATTCAACCCTAGCCTTCAACGATAAGTCGCCAGCTCAGTTTTAGTTCCAAATGAAGAAATTAATTTTTTCGGTAAGGTACACTAAGCTCTTGGGCTTCCCTCTAGGTCAATTTTTTCGATATTTTTGATGGGGCTTAGAATTTGCACCACGCTGCTTTTATAGCTTAGACGGTTCTCTTTAAGAATTTAGCCACTATTCAATCCTAGCCCTAAACGATAAGTCGCCAGCTCAGTTTTAGTTCCAAATGAAGAAATTAATTTTTTCGGTATGGTACACTAAGCTCTTGGGCTTCCCTTTAGATCAATTTTTCCGATATTTTTGATGGGCTTAGAATTTGCACCACGTTGCTTTTATAGCTTAGACGGTTCTCTTTAGGAATTTAGCCACTATTCAAACCTAGCCTTTAAGGATAAGTCGCCAGCTCAGTTTTAGTTCCAAATGACGAAATTAATTTTTTCTGTAAGGTACACTAGGCTCTTGGGCTTCCCTTTAGATCAATTTTTCGATATTTTTGATGGGGCTTAGAATTTACACAATGCTTATTTTGTAGCTTAGACGGTTCTCTTTAATAATTTAGCCACTATTCAATCCTAGCCTTTAACTATAAGTCGCCAGCTCAGTTTTAGTTCCAAATAAATAAATTAATTTTTTCGGTAAGGTACACTAGGCTCTTGGGCTTCCCTTTAGATCAATTTTTTCGATCTTTTTGATGGGGCTTAGAATTTTCACCACGCTGCTTTTATAGCTTAGACTGTTCTCTTTAAGAATTAACCACTATTCAACCCTAGCCTTCAACGATAAGTCGCCAGCTCAGTTTTAGTTCCAAATGAAGAAATTAATTTTTTCGGTAAGGTACACTAGGCTCTTGGGCTTCCCTTTAGATCAATTTTTTCGATCTTTTTGATGGGGCTTAGAATTTGCACCACGTTGCTTTTATAGCTTAGACGGTTCTCTTTAGGAATTTAGCCACTATTCAAACCTAGCCTTTAACGATAAGTCGCCAGCTCAGTTTTAGATCCAAATGAAGAAATTAATTTTTTCGGTATGGTACACTAAGCTCTTGGGCTTCCCTCTAGGTCAATTTTTTCGATATTTTTGATGGGGCTTAGAATTTGCACCACGCTGCTTTTATAGCTTAGACGGTTCTCTTTAAGAATTTAGCCACTATTCAATCCTAGCCCTAAACGATAAGTCGCCAGCTCAGTTTTAGTTCCAAATGAAGAAATTAATTTTTTCGGTATGGTACACTAAGCTCTTGGGCTTCCCTTTAGATCAATTTTTCCGATATTTTTGATGGGCTTAGAATTTGCACCACGTTGCTTTTATAGCTTAGACGGTTCTCTTTAGGAATTTAGACACTATTCAAACCTAGCCTTTAAGGATAAGTCGCCAGCTCAGTTTTAGTTCCAAATTACGAAATTAATTTTTTCTGTAAGGTACACTAGGCTCTTGGGCTTCCCTTTAGATCAATTTTTCGATATTTTTGATGGGGCTTAGAATTTACACAATGCTTATTTTGTAGCTTAGACGGTTCTCTTTAAGAATTTAGCCACTATTCAATCCTAGCCTTTAACGATAAGTCGCCAGCTCAGTTTTAGTTCCAAATGAAGAAATTAATTTTTTCGGTAAGGTACACTAGGCTCTTGGGCTTCCCTTTAGATCAATTTTTTCGATCTTTTTGATGGGGCTTAGAATTTGCACCACGTTGCTTTTATAGCTTAGACGGTTCTCTTTAGGAATTTAGCCACTATTCAAACCTAGCCTTTAACGATAAGTCGCCAGCTCAGTTTTAGATCCAAATGAAGAAATTAATTTTTTCGGTATGGTACACTAAGCTCTTGGGCTTCCCTCTAGGTCAATTTTTTCGATATTTTTGATGGGGCTTAGAATTTGCACCACGCTGCTTTTATAGCTTAGACGGTTCTCTTTAAGAATTTAGCCACTATTCAATCCTAGCCCTAAACGATAAGTCGCCAGCTCAGTTTTAGTTCCAAATGAAGAAATTAATTTTTTCGGTATGGTACACTAAGCTCTTGGGCTTCCCTTTAGATCAATTTTTCCGATATTTTTGATGGGCTTAGAATTTGCACCACGTTGCTTTTATAGCTTAGACGGTTCTCTTTAGGAATTTAGCCACTATTCAAACCTAGCCTTTAAGGATAAGTCGCCAGCTCAGTTTTAGTTCCAAATTACGAAATTAATTTTTTCTGTAAGGTACACTAGGCTCTTGGGCTTCCCTTTAGATCAATTTTTCGATATTTTTGATGGGGCTTAGAATTTACACAATGCTTATTTTGTAGCTTAGACGGTTCTCTTTAAGAATTTAGCCACTATTCAATCCTAGCCTTTAACGATAAGTCGCCAGCTCAGTTTTAGTTCCAAATAAATAAATTAATTTTTTCGGTAAGGTACACTAGGCTCTTGGGCTTCCCTTTAGATCAATTTTTTCGATCTTTTTGATGGGGCTTAGAATTTTCACCACGCTGCTTTTATAGCTTAGACTGTTCTCTTTAAGAATTAACCACTATTCAACCCTAGCCTTCAACGATAAGTCGCCAGCTCAGTTTTAGTTCCAAATGAAGAAATTAATTTTTTCGGTAAGGTACACTAGGCTCTTGGGCTTCCCTTTAGATCAATTTTTTCGATCTTTTTGATGGGGCTTAGAATTTGCACCACGTTGCTTTTATAGCTTAGACGGTTCTCTTTAGGAATTTAGCCACTATTCAAACCTAGCCTTTAACGATAAGTCGCCAGCTCAGTTTTAGATCCAAATGAAGAAATTAATTTTTTCGGTATGGTACACTAAGCTCTTGGGCTTCCCTCTAGGTCAATTTTTTCGATATTTTTGATGGGGCTTAGAATTTGCACCACGCTGCTTTTATAGCTTAGACGGTTCTCTTTAAGAATTTAGCCACTATTCAATCCTAGCCCTAAACGATAAGTCGCCAGCTCAGTTTTAGTTCCAAATGAAGAAATTAATTTTTTCGGTATGGTACACTAAGCTCTTGGGCTTCCCTTTAGATCAATTTTTCCGATATTTTTGATGGGCTTAGAATTTGCACCACGTTGCTTTTATAGCTTAGACGGTTCTCTTTAGGAATTTAGCCACTATTCAAACCTAGCCTTTAAGGATAAGTCGCCAGCTTAGTTTTAGTTCCAAATGACGAAATTAATTTTTTCTGTAAGGTACACTAGGCTCTTGGGCTTCCCTTTAGATCAATTTTTCGATATTTTTGATGGGGCTTAGAATTTACACAATGCTTATTTTGTAGCTTAGACGGTTCTCTTTAAGAATTTAGCCACTATTCAATCCTAGCCTTTAACGATAAGTCGCCAGCTCAGTTTTAGTTCCAAATAAATAAATTAATTTTTTCAGTATGGTACACTAGGCTCTTGGGCTTCCCTTTAGATCAATTTTTTTCGATCTTTTTGATGAGGCTTAGAATTTGCACCACGCTGCTTTTATAGCTTAGTCGGTTCTCTTTAAGAATTTAGCCACGATTCTACCCTTGCCTTTAACGATAAGTCGCCAGCTCAGTTTTAGTTCCAAATGAAAAAATATATTTTTTAGCAAGGCGCGCTTGGCTCTTTAATTTCCCTTTAAATCAACTTTTTCGCCCTTTTTGATGGGGCTTAGAATTTGCACAATGCTTATTTAGTAGCTTAGACGGTTCTCTTTAAGAATTTAGCCACTATTCAATCCTAGCCTTTAACGATAAGTCGCCAGCTCAGTTTTAGTTCCAAATAAATAAATATTTTTTTTCGGTAAGGTACACTAGGCTCTTGGGCTTCCCTTTATATCAATTTTTTCGATCTTTTTGATGGGGCTTAGAATTTGCACCACGCTGATTGTATAGCTTAGATGGTTCTCTTTAAGAATTTAGCCACTATTCAACCCTAGTCTTTAACTATAAGTCGCCAGCTCAGTTTTAGTTCCAAATGAAGAAATTAATTTTTTCGGCAAGGTACACTAGGCTCTAGGGCTTCCCTTTAGATCAATTTTTTCGATCTTTTTGATGGGGCTTAGAATTTACACAATGCTTATTTTGTAGCTTAGACTGTTCCTCTTTAAGAATTTAGCCACTATTCAAACCTAGTCTTTAACTATAAGTCGCCAGCTCAGTTTTAGTTCCAATTGAAGAAATTAATTTTTTCGGTAAGGTACACTAGGCTCTTGGGCTTCCCTTTAGATCAATTTTTTTCGATCTTTTTGATGAGGCTTAGAATTTGCACCATGCTGAATTTGTAGCTTAGACGGTTCTCTTTAAGAATTTAGCCACGATTCAATCCTAGACTTTAACTATAAGTCGCCAGCTCAGTTTTAGTTCCAAATAAAGAAATTAATTTTTTCGGTAAGGTACACTAGGCTCTTGGGCTTCCCTTTAGATCAATTTTTTCGATCTTTTTGATGGGGCTTAGAATTTTCACCACGCTGCTTTTATAGCTTAGACTGTTCTCTTTAAGAATTTAACCACTATTCAATCCTAGCCTTCAACGATAAGTCGCCAGCTCAGTTTTAGTTCCAAATGAAGAAATTAATTTTTTCGGTAAGGTACACTAGGCTCTTGGGCTTCCCTTTAGATCAATTTTTTCGATCTTTTTGATGGGGCTTAGAATTTGCACCACGTTGCTTTTATAGCTTAGACGGTTCTCTTTAGGAATTTAGCCACTATTCAAACCTAGCCTTTAACGATAAGTCGCCAGCTCAGTTTTAGATCCAAATGAAGAAATTAATTTTTTCGGTATGGTACACTAAGCTCTTGGGCTTCCCTCTAGGTCAATATTTTCGATATTTTTGATGGGGCTTAGAATTTGCACCACGCTGCTTTTATAGCTTAGACGGTTCTCTTTAAGAATTTAACCACTATTCAATCCTAGCCTTTAACGATAAGTCGCCAGCTCAGTTTTAGTTCCAAATGAAGAAATTAATTTTTTCGGTATGGTACACTAAGCTCTTGGGCTTCCCTTTAGATCAATTTTTCCGATATTTTTGATGGGCTTAGAATTTGCACCACGTTGCTTTTATAGCTTAGACGGTTCTCTTTAGGAATTTAGCCACTATTCAAACCTAGCCTTTAAGGATAAGTCGCCAGCTCAGTTTTAGTTCCAAATGACGAAATTAATTTTTTCTGTAAGGTACACTAGGCTCTTGGGCTTCCCTTTAGATCAATTTTTCGATATTTTTGATGGGGCTTAGAATTTACACAATGCTTATTTTGTAGCTTAGACGGTTCTCTTTAATAATTTAGCCACTATTCAATCCTAGCCTTTAACTATAAGTCACCAGCTCAGTTTTAGTTCCAAATAAATAAATTAATTTTTTCGGTAAGGTACACTAGTCTCTTGGGCTTCCCTTTAGATCAATTTTTTCGATCTTTTTGATGGGGCTTAGAATTTTCACCACGCTGCTTTTATAGCTTAGACTGTTCTCTTTAAGAATTAACCACTATTCAACCCTAGCCTTCAACGATAAGTCGCCAGCTCAGTTTTAGTTCCAAATGAAGAAATTAATTTTTTCGGTAAGGTACACTAGGCTCTTGGGCTTCCCTTTAGATCAATTTTTTCGATCTTTTTGATGGGGCTTAGAATTTGCACCACGTTGCTTTTATAGCTTAGACGGTTCTCTTTAGGAATTTAGCCACTATTCAAACCTAGCCTTTAACGATAAGTCGCCAGCTCAGTTTTAGATCCAAATGAAGAAATTAATTTTTTCGGTATGGTACACTAAGCTCTTGGGCTTCCCTCTAGGTCAATATTTTCGATATTTTTGATGGGGCTTAGAATTTGCACCACGCTGCTTTTATAGCTTAGACGGTTCTCTTTAAGAATTTAACCACTATTCAATCCTAGCCTTTAACGATAAGTCGCCAGCTCAGTTTTAGTTCCAAATGAAGAAATTAATTTTTTCGGTATGGTACACTAAGCTCTTGGGCTTCCCTTTAGATCAATTTTTCCGATATTTTTGATGGGCTTAGAATTTGCACCACGTTGCTTTTATAGCTTAGACGGTTCTCTTTAGGAATTTAGCCACTATTCAAACCTAGCCTTTAAGGATAAGTCGCCAGCTCAGTTTTAGTTCCAAATGACGAAATTAATTTTTTCTGTAAGGTACACTAGGCTCTTGGGCTTCCCTTTAGATCAATTTTTCGATATTTTTGATGGGGCTTAGAATTTACACAATGCTTATTTTGTAGCTTAGACGGTTCTCTTTAATAATTTAGCCACTATTCAATCCTAGCCTTTAACTATAAGTCACCAGCTCAGTTTTAGTTCCAAATAAATAAATTAATTTTTTCGGTAAGGTACACTAGTCTCTTGGGCTTCCCTTTAGATCAATTTTTTCGATCTTTTTGATGGGGCTTAGAATTTTCACCACGCTGCTTTTATAGCTTAGACTGTTCTCTTTAAGAATTAACCACTATTCAACCCTAGCCTTCAACGATAAGTCGCCAGCTCAGTTTTAGTTCCAAATGAAGAAATTAATTTTTTCGGTAAGGTACACTAGGCTCTTGGGCTTCCCTTTAGATCAATTTTTTCGATCTTTTTGATGGGGCTTAGAATTTGCACCACGTTGCTTTTATAGCTTAGACGGTTCTCTTTAGGAATTTAGCCACTATTCAAACCTAGCCTTTAACAATAAGTCGCCAGCTCAGTTTTAGATCCAAATGAAGAAATTAATTTTTTCGGTATGGTACACTAAGCTCTTGGGCTTCCCTCTAGGTCAATTTTTTCGATATTTTTGATGGGGCTTAGAAATTGCACCACGCTGCTTTTATAGCTTAGACGGTTCTCTTTAAGAATTTAGCCACTATTCAATCCTAGCCCTAAACGATAAGTCGCCAGCTCAGTTTTAGTTCCAAATGAAGAAATTAATTTTTTCGGTATGGTACACTAAGCTCTTGGGCTTCCCTTTAGATCAATTTTTCCGATATTTTTGATGGGCTTAGAATTTGCACCTCGTTGCTTTTATAGCTTAGACGGTTCTCTTTAGGAATTTAGCCACTATTCAAACCTAGCCTTTAAGGATAAGTCGCCAGCTCAGTTTTAGTTCCAAATGACGAAATTAATTTTTTCTGTAAGGTACACTAGGCTCTTGGGCTTCCCTTTAGATCAATTTTTCGATATTTTTGATGGGGCTTAGAATTTACACAATGCTTATTTTGTAGCTTAGACGGTTCTCTTTAATAATTTAGCCACTATTCAATCCTAGCCTTTAACTATAAGTCGCCAGCTCAGTTTTAGTTCCAAATAAATAAATTAATTTTTTCGGTAAGGTACACTAGGCTCTTGGGCTTCCCTTTAGATCAATTTTTTCGATCTTTTTGATGGGGCTTAGAATTTTCACCACGCTGCTTTTATAGCTTAGACTGTTCTCTTTAAGAATTAACCACTATTCAACCCTAGCCTTCAACGATAAGTCGCCAGCTCAGTTTTAGTTCCAAATGACGAAATTAATTTTTTCTGTAAGGTACACTAGGCTCTTGGGCTTCCCTTTAGATCAATTTTTCGATATTTTTGATGGGGCTTAGAATTTACACAATGCTTATTTTGTAGCTTAGACGGTTCTCTTTAAGAATTTAGCCACTATTCAATCCTAGCCTTTAACGATAAGTCGCCAGCTCAGTTTTTGTTCCAAATAAATAAATTAATTTTTTCAGTATGGTACACTAGGCTCTTGGGCTTCCCTTTAGATCAATTTTTTTCGATCTTTTTGATGAGGCTTAGAATTTGCACCACGCTGCTTTTATAGCTTAGTCGGTTCTCTTTAAGAATTTAGCCACGATTCTACCCTTGCCTTTAACGATAAGTCGCCAGCTCAGTTTTAGTTCCAAATGAAAAAATATATTTTTTAGCAAGGCGCGCTTGGCTCTTTAATTTCCCTTTAAATCAACTTTTTCGCCCTTTTTGATGGGGCTTAGAATTTGCACAATGCTTATTTAGTAGCTTAGACGGTTCTCTTTAAGAATTTAGCCACTATTCAATCCTAGCCTTTAACGATAAGTCGCCAGCTCAGTTTTAGTTCCAAATAAATAAATAATTTTTTTCGGTAAGGTACACTAGGCTCTTGGGCTTCCCTTTATATCAATTTTTTCGATCTTTTTGATGGGGCTTAGAATTTGCACCACGCTGATTGTATAGCTTAGATGGTTCTCTTTAAGAATTTAGCCACTATTCAACCCTAGTCTTTAACTATAAGTCGCCAGCTCAGTTTTAGTTCCAAATGAAGAAATTAATTTTTTCGGCAAGGTACACTAGGCTCTTGCGCTTCCCTTTAGATCAATTTTTTTCGATGTTTATGATGAGGCTTAGAATTTGCACCATGCTGATTTTGTAGCTTAGACGGTTCTCTTTACGAATTTAGCCACTATTCAACCCTAGTCTTTAACTATAAGTCGCCAGCTCAGTTTTAGTTCCAAATGAAGAAATTATTTTTTTCGGTAAGGTACACTAGGCTCTTGGGCTTCCCTTTAGATCAATTTTTTCGATCTTTTTGATGGGGTTTAGAATTTACACCACGCTGCTTTTATAGCTTAGACTGTTCTCTTTAAGAATTTAACCACTATTCAATCCTAGCCTTCAACGATAAGTCGCCAGCTCAGTTTTAGTTCCAAATGAAGAAATTAATTTTTTCGGTAAGGTACACTAGGCTCTTGGGCTTCCCTTTAGATCAATTTTTTCGATCTTTTTGATGGGGCTTAGAATTTGCACCACGTTGCTTTTATAGCTTAGACGGTTCTCTTTAAGAATTTAGCCACTATTCAATCCTAGCCCTAAACGATAAGTCGCCAGCTCAGTTTTAGTTCCAAATGAAGAAATTAATTTTTTCGGTATGGTACACTAAGCTCTTGGGCTTCCCTTTAGATCAATTTTTCCGATATTTTTGATGGGCTTAGAATTTGCACCACGTTGCTTTTATAGCTTAGACGGTTCTCTTTAGGAATTTAGCCACTATTCAAACCTAGCCTTTAAGGATAAGTCGCCAGCTCAGTTTTAGTTCCAAATGACGAAATTAATTTTTTCTGTAAGGTACACTAGGCTCTTGGGCTTCCCTTTAGATCAATTTTTCGATATTTTTGATGGGGCTTAGAATTTACACAATGCTTATTTTGTAGCTTAGACGGTTCTCTTTAAGAATTTAGCCACTATTCAATCCTAGCCTTTAACGATAAGTCGCCAGCTCAGTTTTAGTTCCAAATAAATAAATTAATTTTTTCAGTATGGTACACTAGGCTCTTGGGCTTCCCTTTAGATCAATTTTTTTCGATCTTTTTGATGAGGCTTAGAATTTGCACCACGCTGCTTTTATAGCTTAGTCGGTTCTCTTTAAGAATTTAGCCACGATTCTACCCTTGCCTTGAACGATAAGTCGCCAGCTCAGTTTTAGTTCCAAATGAAAAAATATATTTTTTAGCAAGGCGCGCTTGGCTCTTTAATTTCCCTTTAAATCAACTTTTTCGCCCTTTTTGATGGGGCTTAGAATTTGCACAATGCTTATTTAGTAGCTTAGACGGTTCTCTTTAAGAATTTAGCCACTATTCAATCCTAGCCTTTAACGATAAGTCGCCAGCTCAGTTTTAGTTCCAAATAAATAAATAATTTTTTTCGGTAAGGTACACTAGGCTCTTGGGTTTCCCTTTATATCAATTTTTTCGATCTTTTTGATGGGGCTTAGAATTTGCACCACGCTGATTGTATAGCTTAGATGGTTCTCTTTAAGAATTTAGCCACTATTCAACCCTAGTCTTTAACTATAAGTCGCCAGCTCAGTTTTAGTTCCAAATGAAGAAATTAATTTTTTCGGCAAGGTACACTAGGCTCTTGCGCTTCCCTTTAGATCAATTTTTTTCGATGTTTATGATGAGGCTTAGAATTTGCACCATGCTGATTTTGTAGCTTAGACGGTTCTCTTTACGAATTTAGCCACTATTCAACCCTAGTCTTTAACTATAAGTCGCCAGCTCAGTTTTAGTTCCAAATGAAGAAATTATTTTTTTCGGTAAGGTACACTAGGCTCTTGGGCTTCCCTTTAGATCAATTTTTTCGATCTTTTTGATGGGGCTTAGAATTTACACCACGCTGCTTTTATAGCTTAGACTGTTCTCTTTAAGAATTTAACCACTATTCAATCCTAGCCTTCAACGATAAGTCGCCAGCTCAGTTTTAGTTCCAAATGAAGAAATTAATTTTTTCGGTAAGGTACACTAGGCTCTTGGGCTTCCCTTTAGATCAATTTTTTCGATCTTTTTGATGGGGCTTAGAATTTGCACCACGTTGCTTTTATAGCTTAGACGGTTCTCTTTAGGAATTTAGCCACTATTCAATCCTAGTCTTTAACTATAAATCGCCAGCTCAGTTTTAGTTCCAAATAAATAAATTAATTTTTTCGGTAAGGTACACTAGGCTCTTGGGCTTCCCTTTAGATCTATTTTTTCGCCCTTTTTAGATTGGGCTTAGAATTTGCACAATGCTTATTTAGTAGCTTAGACGGTTCTTTTTAAGAATTTAGCCACGATTCAATCCTAGTCTTTAACTATAAATCGCCAGCTCAGTTTTAGTTCCAAATAAATAAATAAACTTTTTCGGTAAGGTACACTAGGCTCTTGCGCTTCCTTTTAGATCAATTTTTTCGATCTTTTTGATGGGGCTTAGAATTTGCACCACGCTGCTTTTATAGCTTAGACGGTTCTCTTTAAGAATTTAACCACTCTTCAATCCTAGCCTTTAACGATAAGTCGCCAGCTTCTTAAAGACGGTTCTCTTTAAGAATTTAACCACTATTCAGTCCTAGCCTTTAACGATAAGACGCCAGCTCAGTTTTAGTTCAAAATGAAGAAATTAATTTTTTCGGTAAGGTACACTAGGCTCTAGGGCTTCCCTTTAGATCAATTTTTTCGATCTTTTGATGGGGCTTAGAATTTACACAATGCTTATTTTGTAGCTTAGACGGTTCTCTTTAAGAATTTAGCTACTATTCAAACCTAGTCTTTAACTATAAGTCGCCAGCTCAGTTTTAGTTCCAATTGAAGAAATTAATTTTTTCGGTAAGGTACTCTAGGCTCTTGGGCTTCCCTTTAGATCAATTTTTTTCGATCTTTTTGATGAGGCTTAGAATTTGCACCATGCTGAATTTGTAGCTTAGACGGTTCTCTTTAAGAATTTAGCCACGATTCAATCCTAGACTTTAACTATAAGTCGCCAGCTCAGTTTTAGTTCCAAATAAATAAATTAATTTTTTCGTCAAGGTACACTAGGCTCTTGCGCTTCCCTTTAGATCAATTTTTTTCGATCTTTTTGATGGGGCTTAGAATTTTCACCACGCTGCTTTTATAGCTTAGACTGTTCTCTTTAAGAATTTAACCACTATTCAATCCTAGCCTTCAACGATAAGTCGCCAGCTCAGTTTTAGTTCCAAATGCAGAAATTAATTTTTTCGGTATGGTACACTAGGCTCTTGGGCTTCCCTTTAGATCAATTTTTTCGATCTTTTTGATGGGGCTTAGAATTTGCACCACGTTGCTTTTATAGCTTAGACGGTTCTCTTTAGGAATTTAGCCACTATTCAATCCTAGTCTTTAACTATAAATCGTCAGCTCAGTTTTAGTTCCAAATAAATTAATTTTTTCGGTAAGGTACACTAGGCTCTTGCGCTTCCCTTTAGATCAATTTTTTCGATCTTTTTGATGGGGCTTACAATTTGCACCACGCTGCTTTTATAGGTTAGACGGTTCTCTTTACGAATTTAGCCACTATTCAACCCTAGTCTTTAACTATAAGTCGCCAGCTCAGTTTTAGTTCCAAATGAAGAAATTAATTTTTTCGGTATGGTACACTAAGCTCTTGGGCTTCCCTTTAGATCAATTTTTCCGATATTTTTGATGGGCTTAGAATTTGCACCACGTTGCTTTTATAGCTTAGACGGTTCTCTTTAGGAATTTAGCCACTATTCAAACCTAGCCTTTAAGGATAAGTCGCCAGCTCAGTTTTAGTTCCAAATGACGAAATTAATTTTTTCTGTAAGGTACACTAGGCTCTTGGGCTTCCCTTTAGATCAATTTTTCGATATTTTTGATGGGGCTTAGAATTTACACAATGCTTATTTTGTAGCTTAGACGGTTCTCTTTAAGAATTTAGCCACTATTCAATCCTAGCCTTTAACGATAAGTCGCCAGCTCAGTTTTAGTTCCAAATAAATAAATTAATTTTTTCGGTAAGGTACACTAGGCTCTTGGGCTTCCCTTTAGATCAATTTTTTCGATCTTTTTAATGGGGCTTAGAATTTGCACCACGCTGCTTTTATAGCTTAGACGGTTCTCTTTAAGAATTTAACCACTCTTCAATCCTAGCCTTTAACGATAAGTCGCCAGCTTCTTAAAGACGGTTCTCTTTAAGAATTTAACCACTATTCAGTCCTAGCCTTTAACGATAAGTCGCCAGCTCAGTTTTAGTTCCAATTGAAAAAATTAATTTTTTCGGTAAGGTACACTAGGCTCTTGGGCTTCCCTTTAGATCAATTTTTTCGATCTTTTTAATGGGGCTTAGAATTTGCACCACGCTGCTTTTATAGCTTAGACGGTTCTCTTTAAGAATTTAACCACTCTTCAATCCTTGCCTTTAACGATAAGTCGCCAGCTCAGTTATGGTACCAAATGAAGAAATTAATTTTTTCGATCTTTTTGATGGGGCTTAGAATTTGCACAATGCTTATTTTGTAGCTTAGACGGTTCTCTTTAAGAACTTAGCCACGATTCAATCCTAGCCTTTAACGATAAGTCGCCAGCTCAGTTTTAGTTCCAAATGAAGAAATTAATTTTTTCGGTTAGGAACACTGGGCTCTTGGGCTTCCCTTTAGATCAATTTTTTGATATTTTTGATGGGGCTTAGAATTTGCACACGCTGCTTTTATAGCTTAGACGGTTCTATTTAAGAATTTAGCCACGATTCAATTCTAGTCTTCAACTATAAGTCGCCAGCTCAGTTTTAGTTCCAAATAAATAAATTAATTTTTTCGGTACGGTACACTAGGCTCTTGGGCTTCACTTTAGATCAATATTTTCGATCTTTTTGATTGGGCTTAGAATTTGCACCATGCTGCTTTTATAGCTTAGACGGTTCTCTTTTAGAATTTAAACACTATTCAGTCCTAGCCTTTAACGATAAGTCGCCAGCTCAGTTTTAGTTCAAAATGAAGAAATAAATTTTTTCGGTAAGATACATTAGGCTCTTGGGCTTCCCTTTAGATAAATTTTTTCGATCTTTTTGATGGGGCTTAGAATTTGCACCACGCTGCTTTTATAGCTTAGACGGTTCTCTTTAAGAATTTAACCACTATTCAATCCTAGCCTTTAACGATAAGTCGCCAGCTCAGTTTTAGTTCCAAATGAAGAAATTAATTTTTGGGTAAGGTACACTAGGCTCTTGGGCTTCCCTTTAGATCAATTTTTTCGATATTTTTGATGGGGCTTAGAATTTGCACAATGCTTATTTTGTAGCTTAGACTGTTCTCTTTAAGAATTTAGCCACGATTCAATCCTAGTCTTTAACTTTAAGTCGCCAGCTCAGTTTTAGTTCCAAATGAAGAAATTAATTTTTTCGGTAAGGTATACTAGGCTCTTGGGCTTCCCTTTAGATCAATTTTTTCGATCTTTTTGATGGGGCTTAGAATTTGCACCACGCTGCTTTTATAGCTTAGACGGTTCTCTTTAAGAATTTAACCACTATTCAATCCTAGTCTTTAACGATAAGTCGCCAGCTCAGTTTTAGTTCCAAATGAAGAAATTCATTTTTTCGGTAAGATACACTAGGCTCTTGGGCTTCCCTTTAGATCAATTTTTTCGATATTTTTGATGGGGCTTAGAATTTGCACCACGATGCTTTTATAGCTTAGACGGTTCTCTTTTAGAATTTAAACACTATTCAGTCCTAGCCTTTAACGATAAGTCGCCAGCTCAGTTTTAGTTCCAAATGAAGAAATTATTTTTTTCGTTAAGGTATACTAGGCTCTTGGGCTTCCCTTTAGATCAATTTTTTCGATCTTTTTGATGGGGCTTAGAATTTGCACCACGCTGATTTTAAAGCTTAGATGGTTCTCTTGAAGAATTTAGCCACTATTCAATCCTAGCCTTTATCGATAAGTCGCCAGCTCAGTTTTAGTTCCAAATGAAGAAATTTTTTTTTTTTCGGTAAGGCATACTAGGCTATTGGGCTTCCCTTTAGATCAATTTTTTCGATCTTTTTGATTGGGCTTAGAATTTGCACCACGCTGATTTTATAGCTTAGAGGGTTCTCTTTAAGAATTTAGAAACTATTCAATCCTAGCCTTTAACGATAAGTCACCAGCTCAGTTTTAGTTCCAAATGAAGAAATTAATTTTTTCGGTAAGGTACACTAGGCTCTTGGGCTTCCCTTTAGATCAATTTTTTCGATCTTTTTGATGGGGCTTAGAATTTGCACCACGCTGCTTTTATAGCTTAGACGGTTCTCTTTAAGAATTTAGCCACGATTCAATCCTAGTCTTTAACTATAAGTCGTTTGCTCAGTTTTAGTTCCAAATGAAGAAATTAATTTTTTCGGTAATTCACACTAGGCTCTTGGGCCTCCCTTTAAATCAATTTTTTCGCACTTTTTGATTGTGCTTAGAATTTGCACCAGGCTGATTTTATAGCTTAGACGGTTCTCTTTAAGAATTTAGCCACGATTCAATCCTAGTCTTTAACTATAAGTCGTTTGCTCAGTTTTAGTTCCAAATGAAGAAATTAATTTTTTTGGTAAGGTACACTAGGCTCTTGGGCTTCCCTTTAAATCAATTTTTTCGCACTTTTTGATTAGCTTAGAATTTGCACCAGGCTGATTTTATAGCTTAGACGGTTCTCTGTAAGAATTTAGCCACTTTTCAATCCTAGCCTTTAACGATATGTCGCCAGCTCAGTATTAGTTCCAAATGAAGAAATTAATTTTTTCGGTAAGGTACACTAGGCTCTTGGGCTTCCCTTTAGATCAATTTTCTCGATCTTTTTGATAGGGCTTAGAATTTGCACAATGTTTATTTTGTAGCTTAGACGGTTCTCTTTAAGAATTTAGCCACGATTCAATCCTAGTCTTCAACTATAAGTCGCCAGCTCAGTTTTAGTTCCAAATAAATAAATTAGTTTTTTCGGTAAGGTACACTAGGCTCTTGGGCTTCCCTTTAGATCAATTTTTTCGATCTTTTTGATGGGGCTTAGAATTTGCACCACGCTGCTTTTATAGCTTAGACGGTTCTCTTTAAGAATTTAGCCACTATTCAAACCTAGCCTTTAACGATAAGTCACCAGCTCAGTTTTAGTTCCAAATGACGAAATTAATTTTTTCGGTAAGGTACACTAGGCTCTTGGGCTTCCCTTTAGATCAATTTTCTCGATCTTTTTGATAGGGCTTAGAATTTGCACAATGTTTATTTTGTAGCTTAGACGGTTCTCTTTAAGAATTTAGCCACGATTCAATCCTAGTCTTCAACTATAAGTCGCCAGCTCAGTTTTAGTTCCAAATAAATAAATTAGTTTTTTCGGTAAGGTACACTAGGCTCTTGGGCTTCCCTTTAGATCAATTTTTTCGATATTTTTGATGGGGCTTAGAATTTGCACCATGCTGCTTTTATAGCTTAGACGGTTCTCTTTAAGAATTTAACCACTATTCAAACCTAGCCTTTAACGATAAGTCACCAGCTCAGTTTTAGTTCCAAATGACGAAATTAATTTTTTCGGTAAGGTACACTAGGCTCTTGGGCTTCCCTTTAGATCAATTTTCTCGATCTTTTTGATAGGGCTTAGAATTTGCACAATGTTTATTTTGTAGCTTAGACGGTTCTCTTTAAGAATTTAGCCACGATTCAATCCTAGTCTTCAACTATAAGTCGCCAGCTCAGTTTTAGTTCCAAATAAATAAATTAGTTTTTTCGGTAAGGTACACTAGGCTCTTGGGCTTCCCTTTAGATCAATTTTTTCGATATTTTTGATGGGGCTTAGAATTTGCACCATGCTGCTTTTATAGCTTAGACGGTTCTCTTTAAGAATTTAACCACTATTCAGTCCTAGCCTTTAACGATCAGTCGCCAGCTCAGTTTTATTTCCAAATAAATTAATTTTTTCGGTAAGGTACACTAGGCTCTTGGGCTTCCCTTTAGATCAATTTTTTGATGGGGCTTAGAATTTGCACCACGCTGCTTTTATAGCTTAGACGGTTCTCTTGAAGAATTTAGCCACTATTCAAATCAAGCCTTTAACGATAAGTCGCCAGCTCAGTTTTAGTTCCAAATGACGAAATTAATTTTTTCGGTAAGGTACACTAGGCTCTTGGGCTTCCCTTTAGATCAATTTTCTCGATCTTTTTGATGGGGCTTAGAATTTGTACAATTTTTATTTTGTAGCTTAGACGGTTCTCTTTAAGAATTTAGCCACGATTCAATCCTAGTCTTCAACTATAAGTCGCCAGCTCAGTTTTAGTTCCAAATAAATAAATTAATTTTTTCGGTAAGGTACACTAGGCTCTTGGGCTTCCCTTTAGATCAATTTTCTCGACCTTTTTGATGGGGCTTAGAATTTGCACAATGTTTATTTTTTAGCTTAGACGGTTCTCTTTAAGAATTTAACCACGATTCAATCCTAGTCTTCAACTATAAGTCACCAGCTCAGTTTTAGTTCCAAATGAAGAAATAAATTTTTTCGGTAAGGTACACTAGGCTCTTGGGCTTCCCTTTAGATCAATTTTTTCGATATTTTTGATGGGGCTTAGAATTTGCACCACGCTGATTTTATAGCTTAGACGGTTCTCTTTAAGAATTTAGCCACGATTCAACCCTTGCCTTTAACAATAAGTCGCCAGCTCAGTTTTAGTTCCAAATGAAGAAATAAATTTTTTCGGTAAGGTACACTAGGCTCTTGGGCTTCCCATTTAAATCAATTTTTTCGATCTTTTTTATGTTGCTTAGAATTTGCACCACGCTGATTTTATAGCTTAGACGGTTCTCTTTAAGAATTTAGCCACGATTCAATCCTAGTCTTTAACTATAAGTCGTTTGCTCAGTTTTAGTTCCAAATGAAGAAATTAATTTTTTCGGTAATTTACACTAGGCTCTTGGGCCTCCCTTTAAATCAATTTTTTCGCACTTTTTGATTGTGCTTAGAATTTGCACCAGGCTGATTTTATAGCTTAGACGGTTCTCTTTAAGAATTTAGCCACTATTCAATCCTAGCCTTTAACGATAAGTCGCCAGCTCAGTATTAGTTAAAAATGAAGAAATTAATTTTTTCGGTATGGTACACTAAGCTCTTGGGCTTCCCTTTAGATCAATTTTTCCGATATTTTTGATGGGCTTAGAATTTGCACCACGTTGCTTTTATAGCTTAGACGGTTCTCTTTAGGAATTTAGCCACTATTCAAACCTAGCCTTTAAGGATAAGTCGCCAGCTCAGTTTTAGTTCCAAATGACGAAATTATTTTTTTCTGTAAGGTACACTAGGCTCTTGGGCTTCCCTTTAGATCAATTTTTCGATATTTTTGATGGGGCTTAGAATTTACACAATGCTTATTTTGTAGCTTAGACGGTTCTCTTTAAGAATTTAGCCACTATTCAATCCTAGCCTTTAACGATAAGTCGCCAGCTCAGTTTTAGTTCCAAATAAATAAATTAATTTTTTCAGTATGGTACACTAGGCTCTTGGGCTTCCCTTTAGATCAATTTTTTTCGATCTTTTTGATGAGGCTTAGAATTTGCACCACGCTGCTTTTATAGCTTAGTCGGTTCTCTTTAAGAATTTAGCCACGATTCTACCCTTGCCTTGAACGATAAGTCGCCAGCTCAGTTTTAGTTCCAAATGAAAAAATATATTTTTTAGCAAGGCGCGCTTGGCTCTTTAATTTCCCTTTAAATCAACTTTTTCGCCCTTTTTGATGGGGCTTAGAATTTGCACAATGCTTATTTAGTAGCTTAGACGGTTCTCTTTAAGAATTTAGCCACTATTCAATCCTAGCCTTTAACGATAAGTCGCCAGCTCAGTTTTAGTTCCAAATAAATAAATAATTTTTTTCGGTAAGGTACACTAGGCTCTTGGGTTTCCCTTTATATCAATTTTTTCGATCTTTTTGATGGGGCTTAGAATTTGCACCACGCTGATTGTATAGCTTAGATGGTTCTCTTTAAGAATTTAGCCACTATTCAACCCTAGTCTTTAACTATAAGTCGCCAGCTCAGTTTTAGTTCCAAATGAAGAAATTAATTTTTTCGGCAAGGTACACTAGGCTCTTGCGCTTCCCTTTAGATCAATTTTTTTCGATGTTTATGATGAGGCTTAGAATTTGCACCATGCTGATTTTGTAGCTTAGACGGTTCTCTTTACGAATTTAGCCACTATTCAACCCTAGTCTTTAACTATAAGTCGCCAGCTCAGTTTTAGTTCCAAATGAAGAAATTATTTTTTTCGGTAAGGTACACTAGGCTCTTGGGCTTCCCTTTAGATCAATTTTTTCGATCTTTTTGATGGGGCTTAGAATTTACACCACGCTGCTTTTATAGCTTAGACTGTTCTCTTTAAGAATTTAACCACTATTCAATCCTAGCCTTCAACGATAAGTCGCCAGCTCAGTTTTAGTTCCAAATGAAGAAATTAATTTTTTCGGTAAAGTACACTAGGCTCTTGGGCTTCCCTTTAGATCAATTTTTTCGATCTTTTTGATGGGGCTTAGAATTTGCACCACGTTGCTTTTATAGCTTAGACGGTTCTCTTTAGGAATTTAGCCACTATTCAATCCTAGTCTTTAACTATAAATCGCCAGCTCAGTTTTAGTTCCAAATAAATAAATTAATTTTTTCGGTAAGGTACACTAGGCTCTTGGGCTTCCCTTTAGATCTATTTTTTCGCCCTTTTTAGATTGGGCTTAGAATTTGCACAATGCTTATTTAGTAGCTTAGACGGTTCTTTTTAAGAATTTAGCCACGATTCAATCCTAGTCTTTAACTATAAATCGCCAGCTCAGTTTTAGTTCCAAATAAATAAATAAACTTTTTCGGTAAGGTACACTAGGCTCTTGCGCTTCCTTTTAGATCAATTTTTTCGATCTTTTTGATGGGGCTTAGAATTTGCACCACGCTGCTTTTATAGCTTAGACGGTTCTCTTTAAGAATTTAACCACTCTTCAATCCTAGCCTTTAACGATAAGTCGCCAGCTTCTTAAAGACGGTTCTCTTTAAGAATTTAACCACTATTCAGTCCTAGCCTTTAACGATAAGACGCCAGCTCAGTTTTAGTTCAAAATGAAGAAATTAATTTTTTCGGTAAGGTACACTAGGCTCTAGGGCTTCCCTTTAGATCAATTTTTTCGATCTTTTGATGGGGCTTAGAATTTACACAATGCTTATTTTGTAGCTTAGACGGTTCTCTTTAAGAATTTAGCTACTATTCAAACCTAGTCTTTAACTATAAGTCGCCAGCTCAGTTTTAGTTCCAATTGAAGAAATTAATTTTTTCGGTAAGGTACTCTAGGCTCTTGGGCTTCCCTTTAGATCAATTTTTTTCGATCTTTTTGATGAGGCTTAGAATTTGCACCATGCTGAATTTGTAGCTTAGACGGTTCTCTTTAAGAATTTAGCCACGATTCAATCCTAGACTTTAACTATAAGTCGCCAGCTCAGTTTTAGTTCCAAATAAATAAATTAATTTTTTCGTCAAGGTACACTAGGCTCTTGCGCTTCCCTTTAGATCAATTTTTTTCGATCTTTTTGATGGGGCTTAGAATTTTCACCACGCTGCTTTTATAGCTTAGACTGTTCTCTTTAAGAATTTAACCACTATTCAATCCTAGCCTTCAACGATAAGTCGCCAGCTCAGTTTTAGTTCCAAATGCAGAAATTAATTTTTTCGGTAAGGTACACTAGGCTCTTGGGCTTCCCTTTAGATCAATTTTTTCGATCTTTTTGATGGGGCTTAGAATTTGCACCACGTTGCTTTTATAGCTTAGACGGTTCTCTTTAGGAATTTAGCCACTATTCAATCCTAGTCTTTAACTATAAATCGTCAGCTCAGTTTTAGTTCCAAATAAATTAATTTTTTCGGTAAGGTACACTAGGCTCTTGCGCTTCCCTTTAGATCAATTTTTTCGATCTTTTTGATGGGGCTTACAATTTGCACCACGCTGCTTTTATAGGTTAGACGGTTCTCTTTACGAATTTAGCCACTATTCAACCCTAGTCTTTAACTATAAGTCGCCAGCTCAGTTTTAGTTCCAAATGAAGAAATTAATTTTTTCGGTATGGTACACTAAGCTCTTGGGCTTCCCTTTAGATCAATTTTTCCGATATTTTTGATGGGCTTAGAATTTGCACCACGTTGCTTTTATAGCTTAGACGGTTCTCTTTAGGAATTTAGCCACTATTCAAACCTAGCCTTTAAGGATAAGTCGCCAGCTCAGTTTTAGTTCCAAATGACGAAATTAATTTTTTCTGTAAGGTACACTAGGCTCTTGGGCTTCCCTTTAGATCAATTTTTCGATATTTTTGATGGGGCTTAGAATTTACACAATGCTTATTTTGTAGCTTAGACGGTTCTCTTTAAGAATTTAGCCACTATTCAATCCTAGCCTTTAACGATAAGTCGCCAGCTCAGTTTTAGTTCCAAATAAATAAATTAATTTTTTCGGTACGGTACACTAGGCTCTTGGGCTTCACTTTAGATCAATATTTTCGATCTTTTTGATTGGGCTTAGAATTTGCACCATGCTGCTTTTATAGCTTAGACGGTTCTCTTTTAGAATTTAAACACTATTCAGTCCTAGCCTTTAACGATAAGTCGCCAGCTCAGTTTTAGTTCAAAATGAAGAAATAAATTTTTTCGGTAAGATACATTAGGCTCTTGGGCTTCCCTTTAGATAAATTTTTTCGATCTTTTTGATGGGGCTTAGAATTTGCACCACGCTGCTTTTATAGCTTAGACGGTTCTCTTTAAGAATTTAACCACTATTCAATCCTAGCCTTTAACGATAAGTCGCCAGCTCAGTTTTAGTTCCAAATGAAGAAATTAATTTTTGGGTAAGGTACACTAGGCTCTTGGGCTTCCCTTTAGATCAATTTTTTCGATATTTTTGATGGGGCTTAGAATTTGCACAATGCTTATTTTGTAGCTTAGACTGTTCTCTTTAAGAATTTAGCCACGATTCAATCCTAGTCTTTAACTTTAAGTCGCCAGCTCAGTTTTAGTTCCAAATGAAGAAATTAATTTTTTCGGTAAGGTATACTAGGCTCTTGGGCTTCCCTTTAGATCAATTTTTTCGATCTTTTTGATGGGGCTTAGAATTTGCACCACGCTGCTTTTATAGCTTAGACGGTTCTCTTTAAGAATTTAACCACTATTCAATCCTAGTCTTTAACGATAAGTCGCCAGCTCAGTTTTAGTTCCAAATGAAGAAATTCATTTTTTCGGTAAGATACACTAGGCTCTTGGGCTTCCCTTTAGATCAATTTTTTCGATATTTTTGATGGGGCTTAGAATTTGCACCACGATGCTTTTATAGCTTAGACGGTTCTCTTTTAGAATTTAAACACTATTCAGTCCTAGCCTTTAACGATAAGTCGCCAGCTCAGTTTTAGTTCCAAATGAAGAAATTATTTTTTTCGTTAAGGTATACTAGGCTCTTGGGCTTCCCTTTAGATCAATTTTTTCGATCTTTTTGATGGGGCTTAGAATTTGCACCACGCTGATTTTAAAGCTTAGATGGTTCTCTTGAAGAATTTAGCCACTATTCAATCCTAGCCTTTATCGATAAGTCGCCAGCTCAGTTTTAGTTCCAAATGAAGAAATTTTTTTTTTTTCGGTAAGGCATACTAGGCTATTGGGCTTCCCTTTAGATCAATTTTTTCGATCTTTTTGATTGGGCTTAGAATTTGCACCACGCTGATTTTATAGCTTAGAGGGTTCTCTTTAAGAATTTAGAAACTATTCAATCCTAGCCTTTAACGATAAGTCACCAGCTCAGTTTTAGTTCCAAATGAAGAAATTAATTTTTTCGGTAAGGTACACTAGGCTCTTGGGCTTCCCTTTAGATCAATTTTTTCGATCTTTTTGATGGGGCTTAGAATTTGCACCACGCTGCTTTTATAGCTTAGACGGTTCTCTTTAAGAATTTAGCCACGATTCAATCCTAGTCTTTAACTATAAGTCGTTTGCTCAGTTTTAGTTCCAAATGAAGAAATTAATTTTTTCGGTAATTCACACTAGGCTCTTGGGCCTCCCTTTAAATCAATTTTTTCGCACTTTTTGATTGTGCTTAGAATTTGCACCAGGCTGATTTTATAGCTTAGACGGTTCTCTTTAAGAATTTAGCCACGATTCAATCCTAGTCTTTAACTATAAGTCGTTTGCTCAGTTTTAGTTCCAAATGAAGAAATTAATTTTTTTGGTAAGGTACACTAGGCTCTTGGGCTTCCCTTTAAATCAATTTTTTCGCACTTTTTGATTAGCTTAGAATTTGCACCAGGCTGATTTTATAGCTTAGACGGTTCTCTGTAAGAATTTAGCCACTTTTCAATCCTAGCCTTTAACGATATGTCGCCAGCTCAGTATTAGTTCCAAATGAAGAAATTAATTTTTTCGGTAAGGTACACTAGGCTCTTGGGCTTCCCTTTAGATCAATTTTCTCGATCTTTTTGATAGGGCTTAGAATTTGCACAATGTTTATTTTGTAGCTTAGACGGTTCTCTTTAAGAATTTAGCCACGATTCAATCCTAGTCTTCAACTATAAGTCGCCAGCTCAGTTTTAGTTCCAAATAAATAAATTAGTTTTTTCGGTAAGGTACACTAGGCTCTTGGGCTTCCCTTTAGATCAATTTTTTCGATCTTTTTGATGGGGCTTAGAATTTGCACCACGCTGCTTTTATAGCTTAGACGGTTCTCTTTAAGAATTTAGCCACTATTCAAACCTAGCCTTTAACGATAAGTCGCCAGCTCAGTTTTAGTTCCAAATGACGAAATTAATTTTTTCGGTAAGGTACACTAGGCTCTTGGGCTTCCCTTTAGATCAATTTTCTCGATCTTTTTGATAGGGCTTAGAATTTGCACAATGTTTATTTTGTAGCTTAGACGGTTCTCTTTAAGAATTTAGCCACGATTCAATCCTAGTCTTCAACTATAAGTCGCCAGCTCAGTTTTAGTTCCAAATAAATAAATTAGTTTTTTCGGTAAGGTACACTAGGCTCTTGGGCTTCCCTTTAGATCAATTTTTTCGATATTTTTGATGGGGCTTAGAATTTGCACCATGCTGCTTTTATAGCTTAGACGGTTCTCTTTAAGAATTTAACCACTATTCAGTCCTAGCCTTTAACGATCAGTCGCCAGCTCAGTTTTATTTCCAAATAAATTAATTTTTTCGGTAAGGTACACTAGGCTCTTGGGCTTCCCTTTAGATCAATTTTTTGATGGGGCTTAGAATTTGCACCACGCTGCTTTTATAGCTTAGACGGTTCTCTTGAAGAATTTAGCCACTATTCAAATCAAGCCTTTAACGATAAGTCGCCAGCTCAGTTTTAGTTCCAAATGACGAAATTAATTTTTTCGGTAAGGTACACTAGGCTCTTGGGCTTCCCTTTAGATCAATTTTCTCGATCTTTTTGATGGGGCTTAGAATTTGTACAATTTTTATTTTGTAGCTTAGACGGTTCTCTTTAAGAATTTAGCCACGATTCAATCCTAGTCTTCAACTATAAGTCGCCAGCTCAGTTTTAGTTCCAAATAAATAAATTAATTTTTTCGGTAAGGTACACTAGGCTCTTGGGCTTCCCTTTAGATCAATTTTCTCGACCTTTTTGATGGGGCTTAGAATTTGCACAATGTTTATTTTTTAGCTTAGACGGTTCTCTTTAAGAATTTAACCACGATTCAATCCTAGTCTTCAACTATAAGTCACCAGCTCAGTTTTAGTTCCAAATGAAGAAATAAATTTTTTCGGTAAGGTACACTAGGCTCTTGGGCTTCCCTTTAGATCAATTTTTTCGATATTTTTGATGGGGCTTAGAATTTGCACCACGCTGATTTTATAGCTTAGACGGTTCTCTTTAAGAATTTAGCCACGATTCAACCCTTGCCTTTAACAATAAGTCGCCAGCTCAGTTTTAGTTCCAAATGAAGAAATAAATTTTTTCGGTAAGGTACACTAGGCTCTTGGGCTTCCCATTTAAATCAATTTTTTCGATCTTTTTTATGTTGCTTAGAATTTGCACCACGCTGATTTTATAGCTTAGACGGTTCTCTTTAAGAATTTAGCCACGATTCAATCCTAGTCTTTAACTATAAGTCGTTTGCTCAGTTTTAGTTCCAAATGAAGAAATTAATTTTTTCGGTAATTTACACTAGGCTCTTGGGCCTCCCTTTAAATCAATTTTTTCGCACTTTTTGATTGTGCTTAGAATTTGCACCAGGCTGATTTTATAGCTTAGACGGTTCTCTGTAAGAATTTAGCCACTTTTCAATCCTAGCCTTTAACGATAAGTCGCCAGCTCAGTATTAGTTCCAAATGAAGAAATTGATTTTTTCGGTAAGGTACACTAGGCTCTTGGGCTTCCCTTTAGATCAATTTTTTCGATCTTTTTGATGGGGCTTAGAATTTGCACCACGCTGCTTTTATAGCTTAGACGGTTCTCTTTAAGAATTTAGCCACTATTCAAACCTAGCCTTTAACGATAAGTCGCCAGCTCAGTTTTAGTTCCAAATGACGAAATTAATTTTTTCGGTAAGGTACACTAGGTTCTTGGGCTTCCCTTTAGATCAATTTTCTCGATCTTTTTGATGGGGCTTAGAATTTGCACAATGTTTATTTTGTAGCTTAGACGGTTCTCTTTAAGAATTTAGCCACGATTCAATCCTAGTCTTCAACTATAAGTCGCCAGCTCAGTTTTAGTTCCAAATAAATAAATTAATTTTTTCGGTAAGGTACACTAGGCTCTTGGGCTTCCCTTTAGATCAATTTTTTCGATTATTTTGATGGGGCTTAGAATTTGCACCACGCTGCTTTTATAGCTTAGACGGTTCTCTTTAAGAATTTAACCACTATTCAGTCCTAGCCTTTAACGATCAGTCGCCAGCTCAGTTTTAATTCCAAATAAATAAATTAATTTTTTCGGTAAGGTACACTAGGCTCTTGGGCTTCCTTTTAGATCAATTTTTTGATGGGGCTTAGAATTTGCACCACGCTGCTTTTATAGCTTAGACGGTTCTCTTTAAGAATTTTACCTCTATTCAGTCCTAGCCTTTAACGATAAGTCGCCAGCTCAGTTTTAGTTCCAAATTTTTTCGGTTAGGTACACTAGGCTCTTGGGCTTCCCTTTAGATCAATTTTTTCGATCTTTTTGATTGGGCTTAGAATTTGCACAATATTTATTTTGTAGCTTAGACGGTTCTCTTTAAGAATTTAGCCACGATTCAATCCTAGTCTTCCACTATATGTCGCCAGCTCAGTTTTAGTTCCAAATAAATAAATTAATTTTTTCGATAAGGTACACTAGGCTCTTGGGCTTCCCTTTAGATCAATTTTCTCGACCTTTTTGATGGGGCTTAGAATTTGCACAATGTTTATTTTTTAGCTTAGACGGTTCTCTTTTAGAATTTAACCACGATTCAATCCTAGTCTTCAACTATAAGTCACCAGCTCAGTTTTAGTTCCAAATGAAGAAATTAATTTTTTCGGTAAGGTACACTACGCTCTTGGGCTTCCCTTTAGATCAATTTTTTCGATATTTTTGATGGGGCTTAGAATTTGCACCACGCTGATTTTATAGCTTAGACGGTTCTCTTTAAGAATTTAGATACGATTCAACCCTTGCCTTTAACGATAAGTCGCCAGCTCAGTTTTAGTTCCAAATGAAGAAATTTATTTTTTCGGTAAGGTACACTAGGCTCTTCGGCTTCAATTTTTGATCTTTTTGATGGGGCTTAGAATTTGCACAATGCTTATTTTGTATCTTAGACGGTTCTCTTTAAGAATTTAGCCACGATTCAATCCTAGTCTTTAACTATAAGTCGCCAGCTCAGTTTAAGTTCCAAATGAAGAAATTAATTTTTTCGGTAAGGTAAACTAGGCTCTTGGGCTTCCCTTTAGATCAATTTTTTCGATATTTTGATGGGTCTTAGAATTTGCACCACGATGCTTTTATAGCTTAGACGGTTCTCTTTAAGAATTTAACCACTATTCAGTCCTAGCCTTGAACTATAAGTCGCCAGCTCAGTTTTAGTTCGAAATGAAGAAATAAATTTTTTCGGTAAGGTACACTAGGCTCTTGGGCTTCCCTTTAGATCAATTTTTTCCATATTTTTGTTGCGGCTTAGAATTTGCACCACGCTGCTTTTATAGCTTAGACGGTTCTATTTAAGAATTTAGCCACGATTCAACCCTTGCCTTTAACAATAAGTCGCCAGCTCAGTTTTAGTTCCAAATGAAGAAATTAATTTTTTCGGTAAGGTACCCTAGGCTCTTGGGCTTCCCTTTAAATCAATTTTTTCGATCTTTTTTATGTTGCTTAGAATTTGCACCACGCTGATTTTATAGCTTAGACGGTTCTCTTTAAGAATTTAGCCACGATTCAATCCTAGTCTTTAACTATAAGTCGTTTGCTCAGTTTTAGTTCCAAATGAAGAAATTAATTTTTTCGGTAAGGTACACTAGGCTCTTGGGCTGCCCTTTAAATCAATTTTTTCGCTCTTTTTGATTGTGCTTAGAATTTGCACCAGGCTGATTTTATTGCTTAGATGGTTCTCTTTAAGAATTTAGCCACGATTCAACCCTTGCCTTTAACGATAAGTCGCCAGCTCAGTATTAGTTCCAAATGAAGAAATTAATTTTTTGGGTAAGGTACACTAGGCTCTTGGGCTACCCTTTAGATCAATTTTTTAGATCTTTTTGATGGGGCTTAGAATTGGCACCACGCTGATTTTATAGCTTAGACGGTTCTCTTTAAGAATTTAGCCACTATTCAATCCTAGCCTTTAACGATAAGTGGCCAGCTCAGTTTTAGTTCCAAATAAATAAATTATTTTTTTCGGTAAGGTACACTAGGCTCTTGGGCTTCCCTTTAGATCAATTTTTTCGATATTTTTGATGGGGCTTAGAATTTGCACCACGCTGCTTTTATAGCTTAGACGGTTCTCTTTAAGAATTTAACCACTATTCAGTCCTAGCCTTTAACGATAAGTCGCCAGCTCAGTTTTAGTTCCAAATTTTTTCGGTTAGGTACACTAGGCTCTTGGGCTTCCCTTTAGATCAATTTTCTCGACCTTTTTGATGGGGCTTAGAATTTGCACAATGTTTATTTTTTAGCTTAGACGGTTCTCTTTAAGAATTTAACCACGATTCAATCCTAGTCTTCAACTATAAGTCACCAGCTCAGTTTTAGTTCCAAATGAAGAAATTAATTTATTCGGTAAGGTACACTAGGCTCTTGGGCTTCCCTTTAGATCAATTTTTTCGATATTTTTGATGGGGCTTAGAATTTGCACCACGCTGATTTTATAGCTTAGACGGTTCTCTTTAAGAATTTAGCCACGATTCAACCCTTGCCTTTAACAATAAGTCGCCAGCTCAGTTTTAGTTCCAAATGAAGAAATTAATTTTTTCGTTAAGGTACACTAGGCTCTTGGGCTTCCCTTTAAATCAATTTTTTCGATCTTTTTTATGTTGCTTAGAATTTGCACCACGCTGATTTTATAGCTTAGACGGTTCTCTTTAAGAATTTAGCCACGATTCAATCCTAGTCTTTAACTATAAGTCGTTTGCTCAGTTTTAGTTCCAAATGAAGAAATTAATTTTTTTGATAAGGTACACTAGGCTCTTGGGCTTCCCTTTAAATCAATTTTTTCGCACTTTTTGATTAGCTTAGAATTTGCACCAGGCTGATTTTATAGCTTAGACGGTTCTCTGTAAGAATTTAGCCACTTTTCAATCCTAGCCTTTAACGATAAGTCGCCAGCTCAGTATTAGTTAAAAATGAAGAAATTAATTTTTTCGGTAAGGTACACTAGGCTCTTGGGCTTCCCTTTAGATCAATTTTTTCGATCTTTTTGATGGGGCTTAGAATTTGCACCACGCTGCTTTTATAGCTTAGACGGTTCTCTTCAAGAATTTAGCCACTATTCAAACCTAGCCTTTAACGATAAGTCGCCAGCTCAGTTTTAGTTCCAAATGACGAAATTAATTTTTTCGGTAAGGTACACTAGGCTCTTGGGCTTCCCTTTAGATCAATTTTCTCGATCTTTTTGATGGGGCTTAGAATTTGCACAATGTTTATTTTGTAGCTTAGACGGTTCTCTTTAAGAATTTAGCCACGATTCAATCCTAGTCTTCAACTATAAGTCGCCAGCTCAGTTTTAGTTCCAAATAAATAAATTAGTTTTTTCGGTAAGGTACACTAGGCTCTTGGGCTTCCCTTTAGATCAATTTTTTCGATATTTTTGATGGGGCTTAGAATTTGCACCACGCTGCTTTTATAGCTTAGACGGTTCTCTTTAAGAATTTAACCACTATTCAGTCCTAGCCTTTAACGATCAGTCGCCAGCTCAGTTTTATTTCCAAATAAATTAATTTTTTCGGTAAGGTACACTAGGCTCTTGGGCTTCCCTTTAGATCAATTTTTTGATGGGGCTTAGAATTTGCACCACGCTGCTTTTATAGCTTAGACGGTTCTCTTGAAGAATTTAGCCACTATTCAAATCAAGCCTTTAACGATAAGTCGCCAGCTCAGTTTTAGTTCCAAATGACGAAATTAATTTTTTCGGTAAGGTACACTAGGCTCTTGGGCTTCCCTTTAGATCAATTTTCTCGATCTTTTTGATGGGGCTTAGAATTTGCACAATGTTTATTTTGTAGCTTAGACGGTTCTCTTTAAGAATTTAGCCACGATTCAATCCTAGTCTTCAACTATAAGTCACCAGCTCAGTTTTAGTTCCAAATGAAGAAATTAATTTTTTCGGTAAGGTACACTAGGCTCTTGGGCTTCCCTTTAAATCAATTTTTTCGATATTTTTGATGGGGCTTAGAATTTGCACCAGGCTGATTTTATTGCTTAGATGGTTCTCTTTAAGAATTTAGCCACGATTCAACCCTTGCCTTTAACGATAAGTCGCCAGCTCAGTTTTAGTTCCAAATGAAGAAATTAATTTTTTCGGTAAGGTACACTAGTCTCTTGGGCTTCCCTTTAGATAAATTTTTTCGATCATTTTGATGGGGCTTAGAATTTGCACCACGCTGCTTTTATAGCTTAGACGGTTCTCTGTAAGAATTTAGCCACTTTTCAATCCTAGCCTTTAACGATAAGTCGCCAGCTCAGTATTAGTTCCAAATGAAGAAATTAATTTTTTCGGTAAGGTACACTAGGCTCTTGGGCTACCCTTTAGATCAATTTTTTAGATCTTTTTGATGGGGCTTAGAATTGGCACCACGCTGATTTTATAGCTTAGACGGTTCTCTTTAAGAATTTAGCCACTATTCAATCCTAGCCTTTAACGATAAGTGGCCAGCTCAGTTTTAGTTCCAAATGAAGACATTAATTTTTTCGGTAAGGTAAACTAGGCTCTTGGGCTTCCCTTTAGATCACTTTTTTCGATATTTTTGATGGGGCTTAGAGTTTGCACCACGCTGCTTTTATAGCTTAGACGGTTCTCTTTAAGAATTTAACCACTATTCAGTCCTAGCGTTTAACGATAAGTCGCCAGCTCAGTTTTAGTTCCAAATTAAGAAATTAATTTTTTCGGTTAGGTACACTAGGCTCTTGGGCTTCCCTTTAGATCAATTTTTTCGATCTTTTTGATTGGGCTTAGAATTTGCACCACGCTGATTTTATAGCTTAGGTAATTCTCTTTAAGAATTTAGCCACTATTCATTCCTATCCTCTAACGATAAGTCGCCAGCTCAGTTTTAGTTCCAAATAAATAAATTAATTTTTTCGGTAAGGTACACTAGGCTCTTGGGCTTCCCTTTAGATCAATTTTTCGATCTTTTTGATGGTGCTTAGAATTTGCACCACGCTGATTTTTTAGCTTAGGCGGTTCTCTTTAAGAATTTAGCAACTATTCAATCCTAGCCTTTATTGATAAGTCGCCAGCTCAGTTTTAGTTCCGAATGAAGAAATTAATTTTTTCGGTAAGGTACACTAGGCTCTTGGGCTTCCCTTTAGATCAATTTTTTCGATCTCTTTGATGGGGCTTAGAATTTGCACCACGCTGATTTTATAGCTTAGGTGATTCTCTTTAAGAATTTAGCCACTATTCATTCCTATCCTCTAACGATAAGTCGCCAGTTCAGTTTTAGTTCCAAATAAATAAATTATTTTTTTCGGTAAGGTACACTAGGCTCTTGGGCTTCCCTTTAGATCAATTTTTCGATCTTTTTGATGGTGCTTAGAATTTGCACCACGCTGATTTTTTAGCTTAGGCGGTTCTCTTTAAGAATTTAGCAACTATTCAATCCTAGCCTTTAACGATAAGTCGCCAGCTCAGTTTTAGTTCCGAATGAAGAAATTAATTTTTTCGGTAAGGTACAAGAGGCTCTTGGGCTTCCCTTTAGATCAATTTTTTCGATCTCTTTGATGGGGCTTAGAATTTGCACCACGCTGCTTTTATAGCTTAGACGGTTCTCTTTAAGAATTCAACCACTATTCAATCCTAGCCTTTAACGATAAGTCGCCAGCTCAGATTTAGTTCCAAATGAAGAAATAAATTTTTTCGGTAAGGTACACTAGGCTCTTGGGCTTCCCTTTAGATCAATTTTTTCGATCTTTTTGATGGGGCTTAGAATTTGCACAATGCTTATTTTGTACCTTAGACGGTTCTCTTTAAGAATTTAGCCACTATTCAATCCTAGCCTTTAACGATAAGTCGCCAGCTCAGTTTTAGTTCCAAATGAAGAAATTATTTTTTTCGGTAAGGTACACTAGGCTCCAGGGCTTCCCTTTAGATCAATTTTTTCGATCTCTTTGATGGGGCTTAGAATTTGCACCACGCTGCTTTTATAGCTTAGACGGTTCTCTTTAAGAATTTAACCACTATTCAATACTAGCCTTTAACGATAAGTCGCCAGCTCAGTTTTAGTTCCGAATGAAGAAATTAATTTTTTCGGTAAGGTACACTAGGCTCTTGGGCTTCCCTTTAGATCAATTTTTTCGGTCTTTTTGATGGGGCTTAGAATTTGCACCACGCTGCTTTTATAGCTTAGATGGTTCTCTTTAGGAATTTAACCACTATTCAATCCTAGCCTTTAACGATAAGTCGCCAGCTCAGTTTTAGTTCCAAATGAAGAAAATAATTTTTTCGGTAAGGTACACTAGGCTCCTGGGCTTCCTTTTAGATCAATTTTTTCGATCTTTTTGATGGGGCTTAGAATTTGCACCACGCTGCTTTTATAGCTTAGACGGTTCTCTTCAAGAATTTAGCCACTATTCAAACCTAGTCTTTAACTATAAGCCGCCAGCTCAGTTTTAGTTCCAAATGAAGAAATATTTTTTTCGGTAAGGTACACTAGGCTCTTAAGCTTCCCTTTATATCAATTTTTTCACTCTTTTTGATTGTGCTTAGAATTTGCACCAGGTTGATTTTATAGCTTAGACGGTTCTTTTAAGAATTAAGCCACGATTCAACCCTTGACTTTAACGATAAGTCGTCAGCTCAGTTTTAGTTCCAAATGAAAAAATTAATTTTTTAGCAAGGCGCGCTAGGCTCTTTAGTTTCCCCTTAAATCAACATTTTCGACCTTTTTGATGGGGCTTAGAATTTGCACAATGCTTATGTTGTATCTTAGACGGTTCTCTTTAAGAATTTAGCCACGATTCAATCCTAGTCTTTAACTATAAGTCGCCAGCTCAGTTTTAGTTCCAAATGAAGAAATTATTTTTTTCGGTAAGGTACACTAGGCTCCAGGGCTTCCCTTTAGATCAATTTTTTCGATCTTTTTGATGGGGCTTAGAATTTGCACCATGCTGCTTTTATAGTTTAGACGGTTCTCTTTAAGAATTTAACCACTATTCAATCCTAGCCTTTAACGATAAGTCGCCAGCTCAGTTTTAGTTCCAAATGAAGAAATAAATTTTTTCGGTAAGGTACACTAGGCTCTTGGGCTTCCCTTTAGATCAATTTTTTCGATCTTTTTGATGGGGCTTAAAATTTGCACAATGCTGATTTTGTAGCTTAGACGGTTCTCTTTAAGAATTTAGCCACTACTCAATCCTAGCCTTTAACGATAAGTCGCCAGCTCAGTTTTAGTTCCAAATGAAGAAATTATTTTTTTCGGTAAGGTACACTAGGCTCCTGGGCTTCCCTTTAGATCAATTTTTTCGATATTTTTCATGGGGCTTAGAATTTGTACCACGCTGCTTTTATAGCTTAGAATTTAGCAACTTTTCAATCCTAGCCTTTAACGATAAGTCGCCAGCTCAGTATTAGTTCCAAATGAAGAAATTAATTTTTTCGGTAAGGTACACTAGGCTCTTGGGCTACCCTTTAGATCAATTTTTTCGATCTTTTTGATGGGGCTTAGAATTGGCACCACGCTGATTTTATAGCTTAGACGGTTCTCTTTAAGAATTTAGCCACTATTCAATCCTAGCCTTTAACGATAAGTGGCCAGCTCAGTTTTAGTTCCAAATAAATAAATTAATTTTTTCGGTAAGGTACACTAGGCTCTTGGGCTTCCCTTTAGATCAATTTTTTCGAAATTTTTGATGGGGCTTAGAATTTGCACCGCGCTGCTTTTATAGCTTAGACGGTTCTCTTTAAGAATTTAACCACTATTCAGTCCTAGCCTTTAACGATAAGTCGCCAGCTTCTTAAAGACGGTTCTCTTTAAGAATTTAACCACTATTCAGTCCTAGCCTTTAACGATAAGTCGCCAGCTCAGTTTTAGTTCCAAATAAAGAAATTAATTTTTTCGGTAAGGTACACTAGGCTCTTCATCTTCAATTTTTGATCTTTTTGATGGGGCTTAGAATTTTCACCACGCAGCTTTTATAGCTTAGACGGTTCGCTTTAAGAATTTAGCCACTATTCAAACCTAGCCTTTAACGATAAGTCGCCAGCTCAGTTTTAGTTCCAAATGACGAAATTAATTTTTTCGGTAAGGTACACTAGGCTCTTGGGCTTCCCTTTAGATAAATTTTTTCGATCTTTTTGATGGGGCTTAGAATTTGCACGATGCTTATTTTGTAGCTTAGACGGTTCTCTTTATGAATTTAGCCACGATTCAATCCTAGTCTTTAACTATAAGTCGCCAGCTCAGTTTTAGTTCCAAATGAAGACATTAATTTTTTCGGTAAGGTAAACTAGGCTCTTGGGCTTCCCTTTAGATCAATTTTTTCGATATTTTTGATGGGGCTTAGAGTTTGCACCACGCTGCTTTTATAGCTTAGACGGTTCTCTTTAAGAATTTAACCACTATTCAGTCCTAGCATTTAACGATAAGTCGCCAGCTCAGTTTTAGTTCCAAATTAAGAAATTAATTTTTTCGGTTAGGTACACTAGGCTCTTGGGCTTCCCTTTAGATCAATTTTTTCGATCTTTTTATTGGGCTTAGAATTTGCACCACGCTGATTTTATAGCTTAGACGGTTCTTTTAAGAATTAAGCCACGATTCAACCCTTGACTTTAACGATAAGTCGTCAGCTCAGTTTTAGTTCCAAATGAAAAAATTAATTTTTTAGCAAGGCGCGCTAGGCTCTTTAGTTTCCCCTTAAATCAACATTTTCGACCTTTTTGATGGGGCTTAGAATTTGCACAATGCTTATGTTGTATCTTAGACGGTTCTCTTTAAGAATTTAGCCACGATTCAATCCTAGTCTTTAACTATAAGTCGCCAGCTCAGTTTTAGTTCCAAATAAATAAATTAATTTTTTCGGTAAGGTACACTAGGCTCCAGGGCTACCCTTTAGATCAATTTTTTCGATCTTTTTGATGGGGCTTAGAATTTGCACCATGCTGCTTTTATAGTTTAGACGGTTCTCTTTAAGAATTTAGCCACTATTCAATCCTAGCCTTTAACGATAAGTCGCCAGCTCAGTTTTAGTTCCAAATGAAGAAATTATTTTTTTCGGTAAGGTACACTAGGCTCCTGGGCTTCCCTTTAGATCAATTTTTTTCGATCTTTTTGATGGGGCTTAGAATTGGCACCACGCTGATTTTATAGCTTAGACGGTTCTCTTTAAGAATTTAACCACTATTCAGTCCTAGCATTTAACGATAAGTCGCCAGCTCAGTTTTAGTTCCAAATGAAGAAATTAATTTTTTCGGTAAGGTACACTAGTCTCTTGGGCTTCCCTTTAGATAAATTTTTTCGATCATTTTGATGGGGCTTAGAATTTGCACCACGCTGATTTTATACCTTAGACGGTTCTCTTTAAGAATTAAACCACTATTCAATCCTAGTCTTTAACTATAAGTCGACAGCTCAGTTTTAGTTCCAAATGAAGAAATTAATTTTTTCGGTAAGGTACACTAGGCTCTTGCGCTTCCCTTTAGATTAATTTTTTCGATATTTTTCATGGGGCTTAGAATTTGTACCACGCTGCTTTTATAGCTTAGACGGTTCTCTTTAAGAATTTAGCAACTTTTCAATCCTAGCCTTTAACGATAAGTCGCCAGCTCAGTATTAGTTCCAAATGAAGAAATTAATTTTTTCGGTAAGGTACACTAGGCTCTTGGGCTACCCTTTAGATCAATTTTTTCGATCTTTTTGATGGGGCTTAGAATTGGCACCACGCTGATTTTATAGCTTAGACGGTTCTCTTTAAGAATTTAGCCACTATTCAATCCTAGCCTTTAACGATAAGTGGCCAGCTCAGTTTTAGTTCCAAATAAATAAATAAATTTTTTCGGTAAGGTACACTAGGCTCTTGGGCTTCCCTTTAGATCAATTTTTTCGAAATTTTTGATGGGGCTTAGAATTTGCACCGCGCTGCTTTTATAGCTTAGACGGTTCTCTTTAAGAATTTAACCACTATTCAGTCCTAGCCTTTAACGATAAGTCGCCAGCTTCTTAAAGACGGTTCTCTTTAAGAATTTAACCACTATTCAGTCCTAGCCTTTAACGATAAGTCGCCAGCTCAGTTTTAGTTCCAAATAAAGAAATTAATTTTTTCGGTAAGGTACACTAGGCTCTTCATCTTCAATTTTTGATCTTTTTGATGGGGCTTAGAATTTTCACCACGCAGCTTTTATAGCTTAGACGGTTCTCTTTAAGAATATAGCCACTATTCAAACCTAGCCTTTAACGATAAGTCGCCAGCTCAGTTTTAGTTCCAAATGACGAAATTAATTTTTTCGGTAAGGTACACTAGGCTCTTGGGCTTCCCTTTAGATAAATTTTTTCGATCTTTTTGATGGGGCTTAGAATTTGCACAATGCTTATTTTGTAGCTTAGACGGTTCTCTTTATGAATTTAGCCACGATTCAATCCTAGTCTTTAACTATAAGTCGCCAGCTCAGTTTTAGTTCCAAATGAAGACATTATTTTTTTCGTTAAGGTAAACTAGGCTCTTGGGCTTCCATTTAGATCAATTTTTTCGATATTTTTGATGGGGCTTAGAGTTTGCACCACGCTGCTTTTATAGCTTAGACGGTTCTCTTTAAGAATTTAACCACTATTCAGTCCTAGCATTTAACGATAAGTCGCCAGCTCAGTTTTAGTTCCAAATTAAGAAATTAATTTTTTCGGTTAGGTACACTAGGCTCTTGGGCTTCCCTTTAGATCAATTTTTTCGATCTTTTTGATTGGGCTTAGAATTTGCACCACGGTGATTTTATAGCTTAGACGGTTCTTTTAAGAATTAAGCCACGATTCAACCCTAGACTTTAACGATAAGTCGTCAGCTCAGTTTTGGTTCCAAATGAAAAAATAAATTTTTTAGCAAGGCGCGCTAGGCTCTTTAGTTTCCCCTTAAATCAACATTTTCGACCTTTTTGATGGGGCTTAGAATTTGCACAATGCTTATGTTGTATCTTAGACGGTTCTCTTTAAGAATTTAGCCACGATTCAATCCTAGTCTTTAACTATAAGTCGCCAGCTCAGTTTTAGTTCCAAATGAAGAAATTATTTTTTTCGGTAAGGTACACTAGGCTCCAGGGCTACCCTTTAGATCAATTTTTTCGATCTTTTTGATGGGGCTTAGAATTTGCACCATGCTGCTTTTATAGTTTAGACGGTTCTCTTTAAGAATTTAGCCACTATTCAATCCTAGCCTTTAACGATAAGTCGCCAGCTCAGTTTTAGTTCCAAATGAAGAAATTAATTTTTTCGGTAAGGTACACTAGGCTCTTGGGCTTCCCTTTAGATAAATTTTTTCGATCTTTTTGATGGGGCTTAGAATTTGCACGATGCTTATTTTGTAGCTTAGACGGTTCTCTTTATGAATTTAGCCACGATTCAATCCTAGTCTTTAACTATAAGTCGCCAGCTCAGTTTTAGTTCCAAATGAAGACATTAATTTTTTCGGTAAGGTAAACTAGGCTCTTGGGCTTCCCTTTAGATCAATTTTTTCGATATTTTTGATGGGGCTTAGAGTTTGCACCACGCTGCTTTTATAGCTTAGACGGTTCTCTTTAAGAATTTAACCACTATTCAGTCCTAGCATTTAACGATAAGTCGCCAGCTCAGTTTTAGTTCCAAATTAAGAAATTAATTTTTTCGGTTAGGTACACTAGGCTCTTGGGCTTCCCTTTAGATCAATTTTTTCGATCTTTTTATTGGGCTTAGAATTTGCACCACGCTGATTTTATAGCTTAGACGGTTCTTTTAAGAATTAAGCCACGATTCAACCCTTGACTTTAACGATAAGTCGTCAGCTCAGTTTTAGTTCCAAATGAAAAAATTAATTTTTTAGCAAGGCGCGCTAGGCTCTTTAGTTTCCCCTTAAATCAACATTTTCGACCTTTTTGATGGGGCTTAGAATTTGCACAATGCTTATGTTGTATCTTAGACGGTTCTCTTTAAGAATTTAGCCACGATTCAATCCTAGTCTTTAACTATAAGTCGCCAGCTCAGTTTTAGTTCCAAATAAATAAATTAATTTTTTCGGTAAGGTACACTAGGCTCTTGGGCTTCCCTTTAGATCAATTTTTTCGAAATTTTTGATGGGGCTTAGAATTTGCACCGCGCTGCTTTTATAGCTTAGACGGTTCTCTTTAAGAATTTAACCACTATTCAGTCCTAGCCTTTAACGATAAGTCGCCAGCTTCTTAAAGACGGTTCTCTTTAAGAATTTAACCACTATTCAGTCCTAGCCTTTAACGATAAGTCGCCAGCTCAGTTTTAGTTCCAAATAAAGAAATTAATTTTTTCGGTAAGGTACACTAGGCTCTTCATCTTCAATTTTTGATCTTTTTGATGGGGCTTAGAATTTTCACCACGCAGCTTTTATAGCTTAGACGGTTCTCTTTAAGAATATAGCCACTATTCAAACCTAGCCTTTAACGATAAGTCGCCAGCTCAGTTTTAGTTCCAAATGACGAAATTAATTTTTTCGGTAAGGTACACTAGGCTCTTGGGCTTCCCTTTAGATAAATTTTTTCGATCTTTTTGATGGGGCTTAGAATTTGCACAATGCTTATTTTGTAGCTTAGACGGTTCTCTTTATGAATTTAGCCACGATTCAATCCTAGTCTTTAACTATAAGTCGCCAGCTCAGTTTTAGTTCCAAATGAAGACATTAATTTTTTCGGTAAGGTAAACTAGGCTCTTGGGCTTCCCTTTAGATCAATTTTTTCGATATTTTTGATGTGGCTTAGAGTTTGCACCACGCTGCTTTTATAGCTTAGACGGTTCTCTTTAAGAATTTAACCACTATTCAGTCCTAGCATTTAACGATAAGTCGCCAGCTCAGTTTTAGTTCCAAATTAAGAAATTAATTTTTTCGGTTAGGTACACTAGGCTCTTGGGCTTCCCTTTAGATCAATTTTTTCGATCTTTTTGATTGGGCTTAGAATTTGCACCACGGTGATTTTATAGCTTAGACGGTTCTTTTAAGAATTAAGCCACGATTCAACCCTAGACTTTAACGATAAGTCGTCAGCTCAGTTTTAGTTCCAAATGAAAAAATTAATTTTTTAGCAAGGCGCGCTAGGCTCTTTAGTTTCCCCTTAAATCAACATTTTCGACCTTTTTGATGGGGCTTAGAATTTGCACAATGCTTATGTTGTATCTTAGACGGTTCTCTTTAAGAATTTAGCCACGATTCAATCCTAGTCTTTAACTATAAGTCGCCAGCTCAGTTTTAGTTCCAAATGAAGAAATTATTTTTTTCGGTAAGGTACACTAGGCTCCAGGGCTGCCCTTTAGATCAATTTTTTCGATCTTTTTGATGGGGCTTAGAATTTGCACCATGCTGCTTTTATAGTTTAGACGGTTCTCTTTAAGAATTTAGCCACTATTCAATCCTAGCCTTTAACGATAAGTCGCCAGCTCAGTTTTAGTTCCAAATGAAGAAATTATTTTTTTCGGTAAGGTACACTAGGCTCCTGGGCTTCCCTTTAGATCAATTTTTTCGATCTTTTTGATGGGGCTTAGAATTGGCACCACGCTGATTTTATAGCTTAGACGGTTCTCTTTAAGAATTTAACCACTATTCAGTCCTAGCATTTAACGATAAGTCGCCAGCTCAGTTTTAGTTCCAAATGAAGAAATTAATTTTTTCGGTAAGGTACACTAGTCTCTTGGGCTTCCCTTTAGATAAATTTTTTCGATCATTTTGATGGGGCTTAGAATTTGCACCACGCTGATTTTATACCTTAGACGGTTCTCTTTAAGAATTAAACCACTATTCAATCCTAGCCTTTAACGATAAGTCGCCAGCTCAGTTTTAGTTCCAAATAAATAAATTAATTTTTTCGGTAAGGTACACTAGGCTCCTGGGCTTCCCTTTAGATCAATTTTTTCGATCTTTTTGATGGGGCTTAGAATTTGCACCACGCTGATTTTATAGCTTAGGTGATTCTCTTTAAGAATTTAGCCACTATTCATTCCTATCCTCTAACGATAAGTCGCCAGCTCAGTTTTAGTTCCAAATAAATAATTTTTTCGGTAAGGTACACTAGGCTCTTGGGCTTCCCTTTAGATCAATTTTTTCGATCTTTTTGATGGGGCTTAGAATTGGCACCACGCTGATTTTTTAGCTTAGGCGGTTCTCTTTAAGAATTTAGCAACTATTCAATCCTAGCCTTTAACGATAAGTCGCCAGCTCAGTTTTAGTTCCGAATGAAGAAATTATTTTTTTCGGTAAGGTACACTAGGCTCCTGCGCTTCCCTTTAGATCAATTTTTTCGATCTTTTTGATGGGGCTTAGAATTTGCACCACGCTGCTTTTATAGCTTAGACGGTTCTCTTTAAGAATTTAACCACTATTCAATCCTAGCCTTTAACGATAAGTCGCCAGCTCAGTTTTAGTTCCGAATGAAGAAATTAATTTTTTCGGTAAGGTACACTAGGCTCCTGGGCTTCCCTTTAGATCAATTTTTTCGATCTTTTTGATGGGGCTTAGAATTTGCACCACGCTGATTTTATAGCTTAGGTGATTCTCTTTAAGAATTTAGCCACTATTCATTCCTATCCTCTAACGATAAGTCGCCAGCTCAGTTTTAGTTCCAAATAAATAATTTTTTCGGTAAGGTACACTAGGCTCTTGGGCTTCCCTTTAGATCAATTTTTTCGATCTTTTTGATGGTGCTTAGAATTGGCACCACGCTGATTTTTTAGCTTAGGCGGTTCTCTTTAAGAATTTAGCATTTATTCAATCCTAGCCTTTAACGATAAGTCGCCAGCTCAGTTTTAGTTCCGAATGAAGAAATTATTTTTTTCGGTAAGGTACACTAGGCTCCTGCGCTTCCCTTTAGATCAATTTTTTCGATCTTTTTGATGGGGCTTAGAATTTGCACCACGCTGCTTTTATAGCTTAGACGGTTCTCTTTAAGAATTTAACCACGATTCAACCCTTGCCTTTAACGATAAGTCGCCAGCTCAGTTTTAGTTCCAAATGAAGAAATTAATTTTTTCGGTAAGGTACACTAGTCTCTTGGGCTTCCCTTTAGATAAATTTTTTCGATCATTTTGATGGGGCTTAGAATTTGCACCACGCTGATTTTATACCTTAGACGGTTCTCTTTAAGAATTAAACCACTATTCAATCCTAGTCTTTAACTATAAGTCGACAGCTCAGTTTTAGTTCCAAATGAAGAAATTAATTTTTTCGGTAAGGTACACTAGGCTCTTGCGCTTCCCTTTAGATTAATTTTTTCGATATTTTTCATGGGGCTTAGAATTTGTACCACGCTACTTTTATAGCTTAGACGGTTCTCTTTAAGAATTTAGCAACTTTTCAATCCTAGCCTTTAACGATAAGTCGCCAGCTCAGTATTAGTTCCAAATGAAGAAATTAATTTTTTCGGTAAGGTACACTAGGCTCTTGGGCTACCCTTTAGATCAATTTTTTCGATCTTTTTGATGGGGCTTAGAATTGGCACCACGCTGATTTTATAGCTTAGACGGTTCTCTTTAAGAATTTAGCCACTATTCAATCCTAGCCTTTAACGATAAGTCGCCAGCTCAGTTTTAGTTCCAAATGAAGAAATTATTTTTTTCGGTAAGGTACACTAGGCTCCTGGGCTTCCCTTTAGATCAATTTTTTCGATCTTTTTGATGGGGCTTAGAATTGGCACCACGCTGATTTTATAGCTTAGACGGTTCTCTTTAAGAATTTAACCACTATTCAGTCCTAGCATTTAACGATAAGTCGCCAGCTCAGTTTTAGTTCCAAATGAAGAAATTAATTTTTTCGGTAAGGTACACTAGTCTCTTGGGCTTCCCTTTAGATAAATTTTTTCGATCATTTTGATGGGGCTTAGAATTTGCACCACGCTGATTTTATACCTTAGACGGTTCTCTTTAAGAATTAAACCACTATTCAATCCTAGCCTTTAACGATAAGTCGCCAGCTCAGTTTTAGTTCCAAATAAATAAATTAATTTTTTCGGTAAGGTACACTAGGCTCCTGGGCTTCCCTTTAGATCAATTTTTTCGATCTTTTTGATGGGGCTTAGAATTTGCACCACGCTGATTTTATAGCTTAGGTGATTCTCTTTAAGAATTTAGCCACTATTCATTCCTATCCTCTAACGATAAGTCGCCAGCTCAGTTTTAGTTCCAAATAAATAATTTTTTCGGTAAGGTACACTAGGCTCTTGGGCTTCCCTTTAGATCAATTTTTTCGATCTTTTTGATGGGGCTTAGAATTGGCACCACGCTGATTTTTTAGCTTAGGCGGTTCTCTTTAAGAATTTAGCAACTATTCAATCCTAGCCTTTAACGATAAGTCGCCAGCTCAGTTTTAGTTCCGAATGAAGAAATTATTTTTTTCGGTAAGGTACACTAGGCTCCTGCGCTTCCCTTTAGATCAATTTTTTCGATCTTTTTGATGGGGCTTAGAATTTGCACCACGCTGCTTTTATAGCTTAGACGGTTCTCTTTAAGAATTTAACCACTATTCAATCCTAGCCTTTAACGATAAGTCGCCAGCTCAGTTTTAGTTCCGAATGAAGAAATTAATTTTTTTCGGTAAGGTACACTAGGCTCCTGGGCTTCCCTTTAGATCAATTTTTTCGATCTTTTTGATGGGGCTTAGAATTTGCACCACGCTGATTTTATAGCTTAGGTGATTCTCTTTAAGAATTTAGCCACTATTCATTCCTATCCTCTAACGATAAGTCGCCAGCTCAGTTTTAGTTCCAAATAAATAATTTTTTCGGTAAGGTACACTAGGCTCTTGGGCTTCCCTTTAGATCAATTTTTTCGATCTTTTTGATGGTGCTTAGAATTGGCACCACGCTGATTTTTTAGCTTAGGCGGTTCTCTTTAAGAATTTAGCATTTATTCAATCCTAGCCTTTAACGATAAGTCGCCAGCTCAGTTTTAGTTCCGAATGAAGAAATTATTTTTTTCGGTAAGGTACACTAGGCTCCTGCGCTTCCCTTTAGATCAATTTTTTCGATCTTTTTGATGGGGCTTAGAATTTGCACCACGCTGCTTTTATAGCTTAGACGGTTCTCTTTAAGAATTTAACCACGATTCAACCCTTGCCTTTAACGATAAGTCGCCAGCTCAGTTTTAGTTCCAAATGAAGAAATTAATTTTTTCGGTAAGGTACACTAGTCTCTTGGGCTTCCCTTTAGATAAATTTTTTCGATCATTTTGATGGGGCTTAGAATTTGCACCACGCTGATTTTATACCTTAGACGGTTCTCTTTAAGAATTAAACCACTATTCAATCCTAGTCTTTAACTATAAGTCGACAGCTCAGTTTTAGTTCCAAATGAAGAAATTAATTTTTTCGGTAAGGTACACTAGGCTCTTGCGCTTCCCTTTAGATTAATTTTTTCGATATTTTTCATGGGGCTTAGAATTTGTACCACGCTGCTTTTATAGCTTAGACGGTTCTCTTTAAGAATTTAGCAACTTTTCAATCCTAGCCTTTAACGATAAGTCGCCAGCTCAGTATTAGTTCCAAATGAAGAAATTAATTTTTTCGGTAAGGTACACTAGGCTCTTGGGCTACCCTTTAGATCAATTTTTTCGATCTTTTTGATGGGGCTTAGAATTGGCACCACGCTGATTTTATAGCTTAGACGGTTCTCTTTAAGAATTTAGCCACTATTCAATCCTAGCCTTTAACGATAAGTGGCCAGCTCAGTTTTAGTTCCAAATAAATAAATTAATTTTTTCGGTAAGGTACACTAGGCTCTTGGGCTTCCCTTTAGATCAATTTTTTCGATCTTTTTGATGGGGCTTAGAATTTGCACCACGCTGATTTTATAGCTTAGGTGATTCTCTTTAAGAATTTAGCCACTATTCATTCCTATCCTCTAACGATAAGTCGCCAGCTCAGTTTTAGTTCCAAATAAATAATTTTTTCGGTAAGGTACACTAGGCTCTTGGGCTTCCCTTTAGATCAATTTTTTCGATCTTTTTGATGGTGCTTAGAATTGGCACCACGCTGATTTTTTAGCTTAGGCGGTTCTCTTTAAGAATTTAGCATTTATTCAATCCTAGCCTTTAACGATAAGTCGCCAGCTCAGTTTTAGTTCCGAATGAAGAAATTATTTTTTTCGGTAAGGTACACTAGGCTCCTGCGCTTCCCTTTAGATCAATTTTTTCGATCTTTTTGATGGGGCTTAGAATTTGCACCACGCTGCTTTTATAGCTTAGACGGTTCTCTTTAAGAATTTAACCACGATTCAACCCTTGCCTTTAACGATAAGTCGCCAGCTCAGTTTTAGTTCCAAATGAAGAAATTAATTTTTTCGGTAAGGTACACTAGTCTCTTGGGCTTCCCTTTAGATAAATTTTTTCGATCATTTTGATGGGGCTTAGAATTTGCACCACGCTGATTTTATACCTTAGACGGTTCTCTTTAAGAATTAAACCACTATTCAATCCTAGTCTTTAACTATAAGTCGACAGCTCAGTTTTAGTTCCAAATGAAGAAATTAATTTTTTCGGTAAGGTACACTAGGCTCTTGCGCTTCCCTTTAGATTAATTTTTTCGATATTTTTCATGGGGCTTAGAATTTGTACCACGCTGCTTTTATAGCTTAGACGGTTCTCTTTAAGAATTTAGCAACTTTTCAATCCTAGCCTTTAACGATAAGTCGCCAGCTCAGTATTAGTTCCAAATGAAGAAATTAATTTTTTCGGTAAGGTACACTAGGCTCTTGGGCTACCCTTTAGATCAATTTTTTCGATCTTTTTGATGGGGCTTAGAATTGGCACCACGCTGATTTTATAGCTTAGACGGTTCTCTTTAAGAATTTAGCCACTATTCAATCCTAGCCTTTAACGATAAGTGGCCAGCTCAGTTTTAGTTCCAAATAAATAAATTAATTTTTTCGGTAAGGTACACTAGGCTCTTGGGCTTCCCTTTAGATCAATTTTTTCGAAATTTTTGATGGGGCTTAGAATTTGCACCGCGCTGCTTTTATAGCTTAGACGGTTCTCTTTAAGAATTTAACCACTATTCAGTCCTAGCCTTTAACGATAAGTCGCCAGCTTCTTAAAGACGGTTCTCTTTAAGAATTTAACCACTATTCAGTCCTAGCCTTTAACGATAAGTCGCCAGCTCAGTTTTAGTTCCAAATAAAGAAATTAATTTTTTCGGTAAGGTACACTAGGCTCTTCATCTTCAATTTTTGATCTTTTTGATGGGGCTTAGAATTTTCACCACGCAGCTTTTATAGCTTAGACGGTTCTCTTTAAGAATTTAACCACTATTCAGTCCTAGCCTTTAACGATAAGTCGCCAGCTCAGTTTTAGTTCCAAATGACGAAATTAATTTTTTCGGTAAGGTACACTAGGCTCTTGGGCTTCCCTTTAGATAAATTTTTTCGATCTTTTTGATGGGGCTTAGAATTTGCACAATGCTTATTTTGTAGCTTAGACGGTTCTCTTTATGAATTTAGCCACGATTCAATCCTAGTCTTTAACTATAAGTCGCCAGCTCAGTTTTAGTTCCAAATGAAGACATTAATTTTTTCGGTAAGGTAAACTAGGCTCTTGGGCTTCCCTTTAGATCAATTTTTTCGATATTTTTGATGGGGCTTAGAGTTTGCACCACGCTGCTTTTATAGCTTAGACGGTTCTCTTTAAGAATTTAACCACTATTCAGTCCTAGCATTTAACGATAAGTCGCCAGCTCAGTTTTAGTTCCAAATTAAGAAATTATTTTTTTCGGTTAGGTACACTAGGCTCTTGGGCTTCCCTTTAGATCAATTTTTTCGATCTTTTTGATTGGGCTTAGAATTTGCACCACGCTGATTTTATAGCTTAGACGGTTCTTTTAAGAATTAAGCCACGATTCAACCCTTGACTTTAACGATAAGTCGTCAGCTCAGTTTTAGTTCCAAATGAAAAAATTAATTTTTTAGCAAGGCGCGCTAGGCTCTTTAGTTTCCCCTTAAATCAACATTTTCGACCTTTTTGATGGGGCTTAGAATTTGCACAATGCTTATGTTGTATCTTAGACGGTTCTCTTTAAGAATTTAGCCACGATTCAATCCTAGTCTTTAACTATAAGTCGCCAGCTCAGTTTTAGTTCCAAATGAAGAAATTATTTTTTTCGGTAAGGTACACTAGGCTCCAGGGCTGCCCTTTAGATCAATTTTTTCGATCTTTTTGATGGGGCTTAGAATTTGCACCATGCTGCTTTTATATTTTAGACGGTTCTCTTTAAGAATTTAACCACTATTCAATCCTAGCCTTTAACGATAAGTCGCCAGCTCAGTTTTAGTTCCAAATGAAGAAATAAATTTTTTCGGTAAGGTACACTAGGCTCTTGGGCTTCCCTTTAGATCAATTTTTTCGATCTTTTTGATGGGGCTTAAAATTTGCACAATGCTGATTTTGTAGCTTAGACGGTTCTCTTTAAGAATTTAGCCACTATTCAATCCTAGCCTTTAACGATAAGTCGCCAGCTCAGTTTTAGTTCCAAATAAATAAATTAATTTTTTCGGTAAGGTACACTAGGCTCCTGGGCTTCCCTTTAGATCAATTTTTTCGATCTTTTTGATGGGGCTTAGAATTTGCACCACGCTGATTTTATAGCTTAGGTGATTCTCTTTAAGAATTTAGCCACTATTCATTCCTATCCTCTAACGATAAGTCGCCAGCTCAGTTTTAGTTCCAAATAAATAATTTTTTCGGTAAGGTACACTAGGCTCTTGGGCTTCCCTTTAGATCAATTTTTTCGATCTTTTTGATGGTGCTTAGAATTGGCACCACGCTGATTTTTTAGCTTAGGCGGTTCTCTTTAAGAATTTAGCAACTATTCAATCCTAGCCTTTAACGATAAGTCGCCAGCTCAGTTTTAGTTCCGAATGAAGAAATTATTTTTTTCGGTAAGGTACACTAGGCTCCTGCGCTTCCCTTTAGATCAATTTTTTCGATCTTTTTGATGGGGCTTAGAATTTGCACCACGCTGCTTTTATAGCTTAGACGGTTCTCTTTAAGAATTTAACCACTATTCAATCCTAGCCTTTAACGATAAGTCGCCAGCTCAGTTTTAGTTCCGAATGAAGAAATTAATTTTTTCGGTAAGATACACTAGGCTCTTGGGCTTCCCTTTAGATCAATTTTTTCGATCTTTTTGATGGGGCTTAGAATTTGCACGACGCTGCTTTTATAGCTTAGACGGTTCTCTTTAAGAATTTAGCCACGATTCAACCCTTGCCTTTAACGATAAGTCGCCAGCTCAGTTTTAGTTCCAAATGAAGAAATTAATTTTTTCGGTAAGGTACACTAGTCTCTTGGGCTTCGCTTTAGATAAATTTTTTCGATCATTTTGATGGGGCTTAGAATTTGCACCACGCTGATTTTATACCTTAGACGGTTCTCTTTAAGAATTAAACCACTATTCAATCCTAGTCTTTAACTATAAGTCGACAGCTCAGTTTTAGTTCCAAATGAAGAAATTAATTTTTTCGGTAAGGTACACTAGGCTCTTGCGCTTCCCTTTAGATTAATTTTTTCGATATTTTTCATGGGGCTTAGAATTTGTACCACGCTGCTTTTATAGCTTAGACGGTTTTCTTTAAGAATTTAGCAACTTTTCAATCCTAGCCTTTAACGATAAGTCGCCAGCTCAGTATTAGTTCCAAATGAAGAAATTAATTTTTTCGGTAAGGTACACTAGGCTCTTGGGCTACCCTTTAGATCAATTTTTTCGATCTTTTTGATGGGGCTTAGAATTGGCACCACGCTGATTTTATAGCTTAGACGGTTCTCTTTAAGAATTTAGCCACTATTCAATCCTAGCCTTTAACGATAAGTGGCCAGCTCAGTTTTAGTTCCAAATAAATAAATTAATTTTTTCGGTAAGGTACACTAGGCTCTTGGGCTTCCCTTTAGATCAATTTTTTCGAAATTTTTGATGGGGCTTAGAATTTGCACCGCGCTGCTTTTATAGCTTAGACGGTTCTCTTTAAGAATTTAACCATTATTCAGTCCTAGCCTTTAACGATAAGTCGCCAGCTTCTTAAAGACGGTTCTCTTTAAGAATTTAACCACTATTCAGTCCTAGCCTTTAACGATAAGTCGCCAGCTCAGTTTTAGTTCCAAATAAAGAAATTAAATTTTTTCGGTAAGGTACACTAGGCTCTTCATCTTCAATTTTTGATCTTTTTGATGGGGCTTAGAATTTTCACCACGCAGCTTTTATAGCTTAGACGGTTCTCTTTAAGAATTTAGCCACTATTCAAACCTAGCCTTTAACGATAAGTCGCCAGCTCAGTTTTAGTTCCAAATGACGAAATTAATTTTTTCGGTAAGGTACACTAGGCTCTTGGGCTTCCCTTTAGATAAATTTTTTCGCTTTTTTTTGATGGGGCTTAGAATTTGCACAATGCTTATTTTGTAGCTTAGACGGTTCTCTTTATGAATTTAGCCACGATTCAATCCTAGTCTTTAACTATAAGTCGCCAGCTCAGTTTTAGTTCCAAATGAAGACATTAATTTTTTCGGTAAGGTAAACTAGGCTCTTGGGCTTCCCTTTAGATCAATTTTTTCGATATTTTTGATGGGGCTTAGAGTTTGCACCACGCTGCTTTTATAGCTTAGACGGTTCTCTTTAAGAATTTAACCACTATTCAGTCCTAGCATTTAACGATAAGTCGCCAGCTCAGTTTTAGTTCCAAATTAAGAAATTAATTTTTTCGGTTAGGTACACTAGGCTCTTGGGCTTCCCTTTAGATCAATTTTTTCGATCTTTTTGATTGGGCTTAGAATTTGCACCACGCTGATTTTATAGCTTAGGTGATTCTCTTTAAGAATTTAGCCACTATTCATTCCTATCCTCTAACGATAAGTCGCCAGCTCAGTTTTAGTTCCAAATAAATAAATTAATTTTTTCGGTAAGGTACACAAGGCTCTTGGGCTTCCCTTTAGATCAATTTTTTGATCTTTTTGATGGTGCTTAGAATTTGCACCACGCTGATTTTTTAGCTTAGGCGGTTCTCTTTAAGAATTTAGCAACTATTCAATCCTAGCCTTTATTGATAAGTCGCCAGCTCAGTTTTAGTTCCGAATGAAGAAATTAATTTTTTCGGTAAGGTACACTAGGCTCTTGGGCTTCCCTTTAGATCAATTTTTTCGATCTCTTTGATGGGGCTTAGAATTTGCACCACGCTGATTTTATAGCTTAGGTGATTCTCTTTAAGAATTTAGCCACTATTCATTCCTATCCTCTAACGATAAGTCGCCAGTTCAGTTTTAGTTCCAAATAAATAAATTATTTTTTTCGGTAAGGTACACTAGGCTCTTGGGCTTCCCTTTAGATCAATTTTTCGATCTTTTTGATGGTGCTTAGAATTTGCACCACGCTGATTTTTTAGCTTAGGCGGTTCTCTTTAAGAATTTAGCAACTATTCAATCCTAGCCTTTAACGATAAGTCGCCAGCTCAGTTTTAGTTCCGAATGAAGAAATTAATTTTTTCGGTAAGGTACACAAGGCTCTTGGGCTTCCCTTTAGATCAATTTTTTCGATCTCTTTGATAGGGCTTAGAATTTGCACCACGCTGCTTTTATAGCTTAGACGGTTCTCTTTAAGAATTCAACCACTATTCAATCCTAGCCTTTAACGATAAGTCGCCAGCTCAGATTTAGTTCCAAATGAAGAAATAAATTTTTTCGGTAAGGTACACTAGGCTCTTGGGCTTCCCTTTAGATCAATTTTTTCAATCTTTTTGATGGGGCTTAGAATTTGCACAATGCTTATTTTGTACCTTAGACGGTTCTCTTTAAGAATTTAGCCACTATTCAATCCTAGCCTTTAACGATAAGTCGCCAGCTCAGTTTTAGTTCCAAATAAATAAATTAATTTTTTCGGTAAGGTACACTAGGCTCTTGCGCTTCCATTTAGATAAATTTTTTCGATATTTTTGATGGGGCTTAGAATTTGCACCACGCTGATTTTGTAGCTTAGACGGTTCTCTTTAAGAATTTAGCCACTATTCAATCCTAGCCTTTAACGATAAGTCGCCAGCTCAGTTTTAGTACCAAATGAAGAAATTATTTTTTTCGGTAAGGTACACTAGGCTCCTGGGCTTCCCTTTAGATCAATTTTTTCGATCTTTTTGATGGGGCTTAGAATTTGCACCACGCTGCTTTTATAGCTTAGACGGTTCTCTATAAGAATTTAACCACTATTCAATCCTAGCCTTTAACGATAAGTCGCCAGCTCAGTTTTAGTTCCGAATGAAGAAATTAATTTTTTCGGTAAGGTACACTAGGCTCCTGGGCTTCCCTTTAGATCAATTTTTTCGATCTTTTTGATGGGGCTTAGAATTTGCACCACGCTGCTTTTATAGCTTAGACGGTTCTCTTTAAGAATTTAACCACTATTCAATCCTAGCCTTTAACGATAAGTCGCCAGCTCAGTTTTAGTTCCGAATGAAGAAATTTATTTTTTCGGTAAGGTACACTAGGCTCCTGGGCTTCCCTTTAGATCAATTTTTTCGATCTTTTTGATGGGGCTTAGAATTTGCACCACGCTGCTTTTATAGCTTAGACGGTTCTCTTTAAGAATTTAACCACTATTCAATCCTAGCCTTTAACGATAAGTCGCCAGCTCAGTTTTAGTTCCAAATGAAGAAATAATTTTTTTCGGTAAGGTACACTAGGCTCTTGGGCTTCCCTTTAGATCAATTTTTTCGATCTTTTTGATGGGGCTTAAAATTTGCACAATGCTGATTTTGTAGCTTAGACGGTTCTCTTTAAGAATTTAGCCACTATTCAATCCTAGCCTTTAACGATAAGTCGCCAGCTCAGTTTTAGTTCCAAATGAAGAAATTTTTTTTTCGGTAAGGTACACTAGGCTCCTGGGCTTCCCTTTAGATCAATTTTTTCGATCTTTTTGATGGGGCTTAGAATTTGCACCACGCTGCTTTTATAGCTTAGACGGTTCTCTTTAAGAATTTAGCCACGATTCAACCCTTGCCTTTAACGATAAGTCACCAGCTCAGTTTTAGTTCCAAATGAAAAAAAAACATTTTTTAGCAAGGCGCGCTAGGCTCTTTAGTTTCCCTTTAAATCAACTTTTTCGCCCTTTTTGATGGGGCTTAGAATTTGCACAATGCTTATTTTTTAGCTTAGACGGTTCTCTTTAAGAATTTAGCCACGGTTCAATCCTTGCCTTTAACTATAAGTCGCCAGCTCAGTTTTAGTTTCAAATAAATAAATTAATTATTTCGGTAAGGTACACTAGGCTCTTGCGCTTCCCTTTAGATCAATTTTTTCGATATTTTTGATTGTGATTAGAATTTGCACCACGCTGCTTTTATAGCTTAGACTGTTCTCTTTAAGAATTTAGCCACTATTCAAACCTAGCCTTTAACGATAAGTCGCCAGCTCAGTTTTAGTTCCAAATGAAGAAAATAATTTTTTCGGTAAGGTACACTAGGTTCCTGGGCTTCCCTTTAGGTCAATTTTTTCGATCTTTTTGATGGGGCTTAGAATTTGCACCACGCTGATTTTAAAGCTTAGACGGTTCTCTTTAAGAATTTAGCCACTATTCAATCCTAGACTCTAACGATAAGTCGCCAGCTCAGTTTTAGTTCCAAATAAATAAATTTATTTTTTCGGTAAGGTACACTAGGCTCTTGGGCTTCCCTTTAGATAAATTTTTTCGATGTTTTTGATGGGGCTTAGAATTTGCACGACGCTGCTTTTATAGCTTAGACGGTTCTCTTTAAGAATTTAGCCACTATTCAATCCTAGCCTCTAACGATAAGTCGCCAGCTCAGTTTTAGTTCCAAATAAATAAATTAATTATTTCGGTAAGGTACACTAGGCTCTTGCGCTTCCCTTTAGATCAATCTTTTTGATGGGGCTTAGAATTTGCACAATGCTTATTTTGTAGATTAGACGGCTCTCTTTAAGAATTTAGCCACGATTCAATCCTAGTCTTTAACTATAAGTCGCCAGCTCAGTTTTAGTTCCAAATGAAGAAATAAATTTTTTCGGTAAGGTACACTAGGCTCTTGGGCTTCCCTTTAGATCAATTTTTTCGATCTTTTTGATGGGGCTTAGAATTTGCACAATGCTTATTTTGTAGCTTAGACGGTTCTCTTTAAGAATTTAGCCACTATTCAATCCTAGTCTTTAACTATAAGTCGCCAGCTCAGTTTTAGTTCCAAATGAAGAAATTATTTTTTTCGGTAAGGTACACTAGGCTCTTAAGCTTCCCTTTAAATCAATTTTTTCGCTCTTTTTGATTGTGCTTAGAATTTGCACCAGGTTGATTTTATAGCTTAGACGGTTCTTTTAAGAATTAAGCCACGATTCAACCCTTGACTTTAACGATAAGTCGCCAGCTCAGTTTTAGTTCCAAATGAAAAAATTATTTTTTTAGCAAGGCGCGCTAGGCTCTTTAGTTTCCCCTTAAATCAACATTTTCGACCTTTTTGATGGGGCTTAGAATTTGCACAATGCTTATGTTGTATCTTAGACTGTTCTCTTTAAGAATTTAGCCACGGTTCAATCCTAGTCTTTAACTATAAGTCGCCAGCTCAGTTTTAGTTCCAAATAAATAAATTATTTCGGTAAGGTACACTAGGCTCTTGCGCTTCCCTTTAGATCAATTTTTTCGATCTTTTTGATGGGGCTTAGAATTTGCACAATGCTTATTTTGTAGCTTAGACGGTTCTCTTTAAAAATTTAGCCACTATTCAATCCTAGTCTTTAACTACAAGTCGCCAGCTCAGTTTTAGTTCCAAATGAAGAAATTAATTTTTTCGGTAAGGTACACTAGGCTCTTCGGCTTCCCTTTAGATCAATTTTTTCGATCTTTTTGATGGGGCTTAGAATTTGCACCACGCTGCTTTTATAGCTTAGACGGTTTTTTTAAGAATTTAACCACTATTCAGTCTTAGCCTTTAACGATAAGTCGCCAGTTCAGTTTTAGTTCCAAATGAAGAAATAAATTTTTTCGGTAAGGTACACTAGGCTCTTGGGCTTGAATTTAGATAAATTTTTTCGATCTTTTTGATGAGGCTTAGAATTTGCACTACGCTGTTTTTATAGCTTAGACGGTTCTCTTTAAGAATTTAGCCACTATTCAATCCTAGTCTTTAACTATAAGTCGCCAGCTCAGTTTTAGTTCCAAATGAAGAAATTAATTTTTTCGGTAAGATACACTAGGCTCTTGGGCTTCCCTTTAGATCAATTTTTTCGATCCTTTTGATGGGGCTTAGAATTTGCACAATGCTTATTTTGTAGCTTAGACGGTTCTCTTTAAGAATTTAGCAACTATTCAATCCTAGTCTTTAACTTTAAGTCGCCAGCTCAGTTTTAGTTCCAAATGAGGAAATTAATTTTTTCGGTAAGGTACACTAGGCTCTTGGGCTTCCCTTTAGATCACTTTTTTCGATCTTTTTGATGGGGCTTAGAATTTGCACAATGCTTATTTTGTAGCTTAGACGGTTCTCTTTAAGAATTTAGCCACTATTCAATCCTAGTCTTTAACTATAAGTCGCCAGCTCAGTTTTAGTTCCAAATGAAGAAATTAATTTTTTCGGTAAGGTACACTAGGCTCTTCGGCTTCCCTTTAGATCAATTTTTTCGATCTTTTTGATGGGGCTTAGAATTTGCACCACGCTGCTTTTATAGCTTAGACGTTTTTTTAAAAAATGTAACCACTATTCAATCCTAACCTTTAACGATAAGTCGCCAGCTCAGTTTTAGTTCCAATTGAAGAAATTAATTTTTTCGGTAAGGTACACTAGGCTTTTGCGCTTCCCTTTAGATCAATTTTTTCGATCTTTTTGATGGGGCTTATAATTTGCACCACGCTGCTTTTATAGCTTAGACGGTTCTCTTTAAGAATTTAGCCACTATTCAAACCTAGCCTTTAACGATAAGTCGCCAGCTCAGTTTTAGTTCCAAATAAATAAATTAATTTTTTCGGTAAGGTACACAAGGCTCTTGGGCTTCCCTTTAGATCAATTTTTTGATCTTTTTGATGGTGCTTAGAATTTGCACCACGCTGATTTTTTAGCTTAGGCGGTTCTCTTTAAGAATTTAGCAACTATTCAATCCTAGCCTTTATTGATAAGTCGCCAGCTCAGTTTTAGTTCCGAATGAAGAAATTAATTTTTTCGGTAAGGTACACTAGGCTCTTGGGCTTCCCTTTAGATCAATTTTTTCGATCTCTTTGATGGGGCTCAGAATTTGCACCACGCTGATTTTATAGCTTAGGTGATTCTCTTTAAGAATTTAGCCACTATTCATTCCTATCCTCTAACGATAAGTCGCCAGTTCAGTTTTAGTTCCAAATAAATAAATTATTTTTTTCGGTAAGGTACACTAGGCTCTTGGGCTTCCCTTTAGATCAATTTTTCGATCTTTTTGATGGTGCTTAGAATTTGCACCACGCTGATTTTTTAGCTTAGGCGGTTCTCTTTAAGAATTTAGCAACTATTCAATCCTAGCCTTTAACGATAAGTCGCCAGCTCAGTTTTAGTTCCGAATGAAGAAATTAATTTTTTCGGTAAGGTACACAAGGCTCTTGGGCTTCCCTTTAGATCAATTTTTTCGATCTCTTTGATAGGGCTTAGAATTTGCACCACGCTGCTTTTATAGCTTAGACGGTTCTCTTTAAGAATTCAACCACTATTCAATCCTAGCCTTTAACGATAAGTCGCCAGCTCAGATTTAGTTCCAAATGAAGAAATAAATTTTTTCGGTAAGGTACACTAGGCTCTTGGGCTTCCCTTTAGATCAATTTTTTCAATCTTTTTGATGGGGCTTAGAATTTGCACAATGCTTATTTTGTACCTTAGACGGTTCTCTTTAAGAATTTAGCCACTATTCAATCCTAGCCTTTAACGATAAGTCGCCAGCTCAGTTTTAGTTCCAAATAAATAAATTAATTTTTTCGGTAAGGTACACTAGGCTCTTGCGCTTCCATTTAGATAAATTTTTTCGATATTTTTGATGGGGCTTAGAATTTGCACCACGCTGATTTTGTAGCTTAGACGGTTCTCTTTAAGAATTTAGCCACTATTCAATCCTAGCCTTTAACGATAAGTCGCCAGCTCAGTTTTAGTACCAAATGAAGAAATTATTTTTTTCGGTAAGGTACACTAGGCTCCTGGGCTTCCCTTTAGATCAATTTTTTCGATCTTTTTGATGGGGCTTAGAATTTGCACCACGCTGCTTTTATAGCTTAGACGGTTCTCTTTAAGAATTTAACCACTATTCAATCCTAGCCTTTAACGATAAGTCGCCAGCTCAGTTTTAGTTCCGAATGAAGAAATTAATTTTTTCGGTAAGGTACACTAGGCTCCTGGGCTTCCCTTTAGATCAATTTTTTCGATCTTTTTGATGGGGCTTAGAATTTGCACCACGCTGCTTTTATAGCTTAGACGGTTCTCTTTAAGAATTTAACCACTATTCAATCCTAGCCTTTAACGATAAGTCGCCAGCTCAGTTTTAGTTCCAAATGAAGAAATTAATTTTTTTCGGTAAGGTACACTAGGCTCTTGGGCTTCCCTTTAGATCAATTTTTTCGATCTTTTTGATGGGGCTTAGAATTTACACAATGCTTATTTTGTAGCTTAGACGGTTCTCTTTAAGAATTTAACCACTATTCAATCCTAGCCTTTAACGATAAGTCGCCAGCTCAGTTTTAGTTCCAAATGAAGAAATTAATTTTTTTCGGTAAGGTACACTAGGCTCCTGGGCTTCCCTTTAGATCAATTTTTTCGATCTTTTTGATGGGGCTTAGAATTTGCACCACGCTGCTTTTATAGCTTAGACGGTTCTCTTTAAGAATTTAACCACTATTCAATCCTAGCCTTTAACGATAAGTCGCCAGCTCAGTTTTAGTTCCAAATGAAGAAATAATTTTTTTCGGTAAGGTACACTAGGCTCTTGGGCTTCCCTTTAGATCAATTTTTTCGATCTTTTTGATGGGGCTTAAAATTTGCACAATGCTGATTTTGTAGCTTAGACGGTTCTCTTTAAGAATTTAGCCACTATTCAATCCTAGCATTTAACGATAAGTCGCCAGCTCAGTTTTAGTTCCAAATGAAGAAATTTTTTTTTTCGGTAAGGTACACTAGGCTCCTGGGCTTCCCTTTAGATCAATTTTTTCGATCTTTTTGATGGAGCTTAGAATTTGCACCACGCTGCTTTTATAGCTTAGACGGTTCTCTTTAAGAATTTAACCACTATTCAATCCTAGCCTTTAACGATAAGTCGCCAGCTCAGTTTTAGTTCCGAATGAAGAAATTAATTTTTTCGGTAAGGTACACTAGGCTCCTGGGCTTCCCTTTAGATCAATTTTTTCGATATTTTTGATGGGGCTTAGAATTTGCACCACGCTGCTTTTATAGCTTAGACGGTTCTCTTTAAGAATTTAGCCACGATTCAACCCTTGCCTTTAACGATAAGTCACCAGCTCAGTTTTAGTTCCAAATGAAAAAAAAAACATTTTTTAGCAAGGCGCGCTAGGCTCTTTAGTTTCCCTTTAAATCAACTTTTTCGCCCTTTTTGATGGGGCTTAGAATTTGCACAATGCTTATTTTTTAGCTTAGACGGTTCTCTTTAAGAATTTAGCCACGGTTCAATCCTTGCCTTTAACTATAAGTCGCCAGCTCAGTTTTAGTTTCAAATAAATAAATTAATTATTTCGGTAAGGTACACTAGGCTCTTGCGCTTCCCTTTAGATCAATTTTTTCGATATTTTTGATTGTGATTAGAATTTGCACCACGCTGCTTTTATAGCTTAGACTGTTCTCTTTAAGAATTTAGCCACTATTCAAACCTAGCCTTTAACGATAAGTCGCCAGCTCAGTTTTAGTTCCAAATGAAGAAAATAATTTTTTCGGTAAGGTACACTAGGTTCCTGGGCTTCCCTTTAGGTCAATTTTTTCGATCTTTTTGATGGGGCTTAGAATTTGCACCACGCTGATTTTAAAGCTTAGACGGTTCTCTTTAAGAATTTAGCCACTATTCAATCCTAGACTCTAACGATAAGTCGCCAGCTCAGTTTTAGTTCCAAATAAATAAATTTATTTTTTCGGTAAGGTACGCTAGGCTCTTGGGCTTCCCTTTAGATAAATTTTTTCGATGTTTTTGATGGGGCTTAGAATTTGCACGACGCTGCTTTTATAGCTTAGACGGTTCTCTTTAAGAATTTAGCCACTATTCAATCCTAGCCTCTAACGATAAGTCGCCAGCTCAGTTTTAGTTCCAAATAAATAAATTAATTATTTCGGTAAGGTACACTAGGCTCTTGCGCTTCCCTTTAGATCAATCTTTTTGATGGGGCTTAGAATTTGCACAATGCTTATTTTGTAGATTAGACGGCTCTCTTTAAGAATTTAGCCACGATTCAATCCTAGTCTTTAACTATAAGTCGCCAGCTCAGTTTTAGTTCCAAATGAAGAAATTATTTTTTTCGGTAAGGTACACTAGGCTCTTAAGCTTCCCTTTAAATCAATTTTTTCGCTCTTTTTGATTGTGCTTAGAATTTGCACCAGGTTGATTTTATAGCTTAGACGGTTCTTTTAAGAATTAAGCCACGATTCAACCCTTGACTTTAACGATAAGTCGCCAGCTCAGTTTTAGTTCCAAATGAAAAAATTATTTTTTTAGCAAGGCGCGCTAGGCTCTTTAGTTTCCCCTTAAATCAACATTTTCGACCTTTTTGATGGGGCTTAGAATTTGCACAATGCTTATGTTGTATCTTAGACTGTTCTCTTTAAGAATTTAGCCACGGTTCAATCCTAGTCTTTAACTATAAGTCGCCAGCTCAGTTTTAGTTCCAAATAAATAAATTATTTCGGTAAGGTACACTAGGCTCTTGCGCTTCCCTTTAGATCAATTTTTTCGATCTTTTTGATGGGGCTTAGAATTTGCACAATGCTTATTTTGTAGCTTAGACGGTTCTCTTTAAAAATTTAGCCACTATTCAATCCTAGTCTTTAACTACAAGTCGCCAGCTCAGTTTTAGTTCCAAATGAAGAAATTAATTTTTTCGGTAAGGTACACTAGGCTCTTCGGCTTCCCTTTAGATCAATTTTTTCGATCTTTTTGATGGGGCTTAGAATTTGCACCACGCTGCTTTTATAGCTTAGACGGTTTTTTTAAGAATTTAACCACTATTCAGTCTTAGCCTTTAACGATAAGTCGCCAGTTCAGTTTTAGTTCCAAATGAAGAAATAAATTTTTTCGGTAAGGTACACTAGGCTCTTGGGCTTCCATTTAGATAAATTTTTTCGATCTTTTTGATGAGGCTTAGAATTTGCACTACGCTGTTTTTATAGCTTAGACGGTTCTCTTTAAGAATTTAGCCACTATTCAATCCTAGTCTTTAACTATAAGTCGCCAGCTCAGTTTTAGTTCCAAATGAAGAAATTAATTTTTTCGGTAAGGTACACTAGGCTCTTGGGCTTCCCTTTAGATCAATTTTTTCGATCCTTTTGATGGGGCTTAGAATTTGCACAATGCTTATTTTGTAGCTTAGACGGTTCTCTTTAAGAATTTAGCAACTATTCAATCCTAGTCTTTAACTATAAGTCGCCAGCTCAGTTTTAGTTCCAAATGAAGAAATTAATTTTTTCGGTAAGGTACACTAGGCTCTTGGGCTTCCCTTTAGATCACTTTTTTCGATCTTTTTGATGGGGCTTAGAATTTGCACAATGCTTATTTTGTAGCTTAGACGGTTCTCTTTAAGAATTTAGCCACTATTCAATCCTAGTCTTTAACTATAAGTCGCCAGCTCAGTTTTAGTTCCAAATGAAGAAATTAATTTTTTCGGTAAGGTACACTAGGCTCTTCGGCTTCCCTTTAGATCAATTTTTTCGATCTTTTTGATGGGGCTTAGAATTTGCACCACGCTGCTTTTATAGCTTAGACGTTTTTTTTAAGAATGTAACCACTATTCAATCCTAACCTTTAACGATAAGTCGCCAGCTCAGTTTTAGTTCCAATTGAAGAAATTAATTTTTTCGGTAAGGTACACTAGGCTTTTGCGCTTCCCTTTAGATCAATTTTTTCGATCTTTTTGATGGGGCTTATAATTTGCACCACGCTGCTTTTATAGCTTAGACGGTTCTCTTTAAGAATTTAACCACTATTCAATCCTAACCTTTAACGATAAGTCGCCAGCTCAGTTTTAGTTCCAATTGAAGAAATTAATTTTTTCGGTAAGGTACACTAGGCTCTTGCGCTTCCCTTTAGATCAATTTTTTCGATCTTTTTGATGGGGCTTAGAATTTGCATCACGCTGATTTTATAGCTTAGACGGTTCTCTTTAAGAATTTAGCAACTATTCAATCCTAGTCTTTAACTATAAGTCGCCAGCTCAGTTTTAGTTCCAAATGAAGAAATTTTTTTTTTTCGGTAAGGTACACTAGGCTCTTGGGCTTCCCTTTAGATCACTTTTTTCGATCTTTTTGATGGGGCTTAGAATTTGCACAATGCTTATTTTGTAGCTTAGACGGTTCTCTTTAAGAATATAGCCACTATTCAATCCTAGTCTTTAACTATAAGTCGCCAGCTCAGTTTTAGTTCCAAATGAAGAAATTAATTTTTTCGGTAAGGTACACTAGGCTCTTCGGCTTCCCTTTAGATCAATTTTTTCGATCTTTTTGATGGGGCTTAGAATTTGCACCACGCTGCTTTTATAGCTTAGACGTTTTTTTTAAGAATGTAACCACTATTCAATCCTAACCTTTAACGATAAGTCGCCAGCTCAGTTTTAGTTCCAATTGAAGAAATTAATTTTTTCGGTAAGGTACACTAGGCTTTTGCGCTTCCCTTTAGATCAATTTTTTCGATCTTTTTGATGGGGCTTATAATTTGCACCACGCTGCTTTTATAGCTTAGACGGTTCTCTTTAAGAATTTAACCACTATTCAATCCTAACCTTTAACGATAAGTCGCCAGCTCAGTTTTAGTTCCAATTGAAGAAATTAATTTTTTCGGTAAGGTACACTAGGCTCTTGCGCTTCCCTTTAGATCAATTTTTTCGATCTTTTTGATGGGGCTTAGAATTTGCATCACGCTGATTTTATAGCTTAGACGGTTCTCTTTAAGAATTTAGCAACTATTCAATCCTAGTCTTTAACTATAAGTCGCCAGCTCAGTTTTAGTTCCAAATGAAGAAATTTTTTTTTTTTCGGTAAGGTACACTAGGCTCTTGCGCTTCCCTTTAGATCAATTTTTTCGATATTTTTGACGGGGCTTAGAATTTGCACCACGCTGCTTTTATAGCTTAGATGGTTCTCTTTAAGAATTTAGCTACTATTCAATCCTAACCTTTAACGATAAGTCGCCAGCTCAGTTTTAGTACCAAATAAATAAATTAATTTTTTCGGCAAGGTGAGCTAGGCTCATTAGTTAATCTTTAAATCAATTTTTTTCGCTCTTTTTATGGTGCTTGGAATTTGCACCCGGCTGATTTTGTAGTTTAGGCGTTTCTCTTTAAGAATATAGCCATGATTATACCCTAGCTTTTAACGATAAGTCGCCAGCTCCGTTTTAGTTCCAAATGAAAACAAAAAAAAAATTGTCAAGCCTCTTCAGTTACCCTTTAAATAATTTTTTTTCGCTCTTTTTGATGGTGCTTAGAATTTGCACTAGGCTTATTTTGTATCTTAGATGGTTCTCTTTAAGAATTTAGCCACGATTCAACCCTAGCCTTTAACGATTAATCGCCAGCTCAGTTTTAGTTCCAAATGAATAAATTAATGTTTTTGCAAGGCGGGCTAGGCTCTTTAGTTACCCTTTAAATCAATTTTTTCCCTCTTTTTGATGGTGCTTGGAATTTGCACCAGGCTGATTTTGTAGCTTAGACGTTTCTCTTTAAGAATTTAGTCACGATTATATCCTAGCTTTTAACGATAAGTCGCCAGCTCCGTTTTAGTTTCAAATGATAAAATAATTTTTTGGCAAGGCGCGCTAGACTCTGTAACGCCAAATAT
>OY987227.1:2395648-2400648 GCA_963920705.1 Odiellus spinosus
CGAGAAATTTTTAGGCAAAATGTGGTTTATCGAAGAGGAATATATTTCAAGCCTATAAAGGCCCATCAAGACGCCAGGTGGCCCTGAAGCGGTCCATAGTGCCGGTACGTTGGGCCCACCGATAAGCAGAGTTGACCCGAGCAACAAAGCGACCCCGAAAACAGTGAAAAAGACCACTGACCGCCAAGGGGAAATTAGAAAAGAGAGCCCTACGGAAGCCGACAAGCCCGAGACCGTCGCGATATAGCACATCCTTTAACAGGACAAAAGCAAAATTACAGGGGTGATGAGCGATATTGGCGTCCAAGAACCAGTACGTTGACACATCATGGCTGTGACCATAAAGCAGATGGAGGTAAGCTAAGACGCGCGCAAGGAGGGCCACAACCAAGGGGCAATCTAAAAACATATGTACAACATCGCCTTCGGCAGGACAGCCAGGGCAACCGGAAAAGGGGTAAGACACGGGATCCATGTGTTTAAGACGACGGGGGACTGGTAACGCAGCATGAAGAGAACGCCAGTGAGTGGCTAGTTCAAGACCAGAAGAGAGCGGAGAAAACCGACGGACTAGCCAAGGGGAACGGCAAGGAAAGTTAAGGTGAGGCGGGCAAAGCGCCTGTGGGCGGAGAGGTGTGGTATCGAGTAGGTAGGAGTAGACAGAGCGAGAGAGGCCCTTGAAGCGTAACCGGAGATCAGCACCACGAGAAGTGGGGAGAAGCACTGAGGGAGAAGGGCAAGCACCAAACACAAAATCGGAACGGACCCCGCGCCTATCAAAAACGTCGGGGAAGGAGCGGACAATAGAGTCTCTCACCACCGAGCAAGAGAGCACCGTGAGACGGGACGGAGTAGCAGTAAGGTCAAGAAGCTGAGGAATGGAGCGCCAAAGTCGTGTAACCGGATCAAGAAAATCAGACACGAAAACACAGTTATTAGCAAGGAAACGGCGGTGTAGAATGCCGGACAAAGGAACTCCAGCAGGATCCAAGATGGTGCGGCAATCAAAAACGGGTAAGCAAGAAAGGGCTGCAAAGGAGCTAGTATCAAGGGACAGAAGGAACGGGACAGAGGACCAGGCAGTCCAGACGCACTTATAAAATTCGGAGAGACCAGGAGGAGCAACCACTAAGGTACTAAGCAGAGACGGAAGAACTTCAGGAACCAAGAAAGCTCGGACAGTGGTATGATAGGGCAGAGAGCCAGCAGTGTATAGAAGGGCGACAACGAACGAGATGTGGAAAGCCTGGACCTTGGAGGCCAAGGAAACCAAACCAAGACCACCAAGTGAGCGAGGCAAAGTGCAAACATCCCGAGGAACCCAGTGGACCTTATCCCAAACAAAGGCCAACAATGCTGACTGACAGCGACGTAGAAAATCAGGAGGGGGCGGCAGAACCTTGAGCCTGTGCCACAAAACGCTGGCAGCCAGCTGATTCGCGATATGGACCCGAGCAAAGAGAGAGACGTGGGATTTAAGAGGGCGCCAACGGCCCAGGACACGGAGAAGAGCAGTTTCCGAAGCAGGCCAGTTACGGGCAAGAAAAGAAGCAGAATTGCCGAGATATACTCCAAGAATCTTACAGCCCTCAGACGACCATTGAAAGCCTAGTGGGGTATCCTGACGCCCGAGCCAGGAACCACACCACAGGCCAACCGTCTTGACGTTATTAATACGAGCGCCAGCTACGCAGGAGAAAACGTCAAGACATTCACGGAGAACCGCAAACTCGGCATCGGAACGGAGGAACGCAGTAAGGTCATCAGCATAAGTAGTAGACGTCAAAGCCATATGTGAAGGGAGGAGGGACGGCCGGGAAAGGCGGACCGACAGCAGGCGGAGGAGAGGGTCTATGCACAGGGAATACAATAGGCCCGAAAGAGGGCAACCCTGGCGGACGCCACGAGAGAAGGATACTGAAGGGGTAAGGCTATCATTGACCATAACGTGAAACTGGGCGTTGATGTAAAGAAGGGCAATGGCACGACAAAACGAGACTGGGACGCCAATATATCGGAGAAGAGCGAAGAGATAATCATGACGAATCGAGTCAAAGGCCTTCTCCTGATCGACATTAACGAGGGCAAGAGGCTCCTCATTGCGGTTGGCCAAGTCAATAACGTCACGAATAATATGAAGGTTATGAAAGATAGTCCGGTGAGGAAGGGAGTAGGACTGAGATGGGGAAATTATGTCACCCAAAACACTACCAAGACGTGTAGCCAGGAATTTGGCAAAAATCTTGTAGTCAACGTTGGTAAGGGAGAGGGGCCGCCAATTACGCAAATCACGGAGATCGCCCTTCTTCGGGAGGAGACACACAACAGCCCGGGAAAAATCTGCCGCAAAACGTAGGCCAGAAGGGGAGGATAACAACTCGCGATAGACCTGGAGCAGCACCGGGCCTAGCTCATCCCAAAACTTGCTATAGAATTCAACGGGGAGCCCATCAAGGCCAGGAGAACGACCACGGGCAAGGGAACGCAGGGAGGCCGAAAAATCACTCAATTGAAAGGGGTCAGCGAGGGACGCAGCAGATGCCTGTGGAAGCGACGGCATACCCCGGAAAAGGTCAGTGATGGGCGCCAACGGAGGAGGTCGAAGAGTGGGCGATGAGTACAGCGCAGAATAAAAGTCTGTGACACGAGCACGAATGTTGGCAGGCCCAAAGACTGTAGAGCCAGTGGCATCATAGACAGAAAGCATGGGCGAGGCAGAAGCCACACGAGACGCCCAACGAAAGAATGCGGGGGATGGAGTATCAACATGACGAACAAAGGTGATACGGGCACGAAGTAAAGCTTCACGGGCGCGATCATCATACGAAGAAGTAATCTGACGACGAAGTTCCGCAGCTCTATCCGAATCAGCACCATTCAGGGACTTCAGTTCCTTCTCATAAGCCCGAAGTTGACAGCGGGCCCTGGAGACAGTGGTGGACCAATAGTCCCTTACCCGGCTGCGAAGTTGGGGTTTGAAAATTTCAAACCACCACGAACACCAGCCACGAGCAGGGAGAGAACGCGACTGTTCAGCAATAGAATCAAGCATACACGTCCGGAGGTCATTCACAAATACTGGATCATCCAAGGCCTGTACATTCATTTTCCAATACGCGGGGCGAACATAGCCGCCACCAGAAGAAGGCGGTAATTTAAGGATAACCGCGGAATGATCAGAGAAGGTGCAAGGGACATGGTAACAGGCTAGGGGAGCAGTAAAGGAGTCCACGTAAGCGCGATCAAGGCGAGCCCGAAGGACACGACCATGATTCGTGGCACACCAAGTATAAGCATGCGTATTGGGCTGTAGGAGGCGGAAACCATCCCGTAAATCAAAACGAGTTAAAATGCTGCCGAGAGCGGAGGCCAAAGCCGGCCGACGCTCCAGACAACCGCGACGATCGAGGGCAGGTTCAAGCGTACAATTAAAATCCCCCAACAAAAGGACGGGTTCCCCAGCGGGGACTAAGGCAAGCCAACGGTTAACACGATCGAGCACCGAAAGGGCCACCTGGTCATTACTAGCAGGAACATAAATCCCAAATAAGTGGGTAAGTACACCGGGGGATAACTCAATACGGAGATAAACCACATTACCCAAAAACGAATCAAAATCCCGAACTAAAGCAACCAGGCGCAAGCTCACACCAATGGAGACCCCACTACCAGAGGGAGCAGAAGCCAACGCGTGCCAGAAACGACAGGGCCAGAGCGTCCATAGGTGGGAGCCAGCGAGAGGCTGATGAACATTAGTTTCCTGAATACAAAAAAAATCCGCGTGAAAATTAGAAAAAAACAGACGCGCACGAGAGTTGGTCGATGGGGTGCCCATACCCCTAATATTACAGGACATAAAAGTAACCATAAATTAAAGGAAGCGAACTAACAAAGGCAGTAAAATATTAACGAGAGCCTGAAAGTTCAGCAAGGTATGCCGCACGGATTTTGCGCTCATATTGATATACAGCCTGGGAAGAGAGGCGGGACAGAGCACTTGCGGCAAATTTCGCTTTGTCAGCACGAAGCGCCTTCAATTGAATCAATAAAGCAGCTGGATCGTTGGTATGCTGGCGCACATGCTCAAGTATAGGGGTGGACGAGCGATACATAGCATCAAACAAGCTGGCAAGGGAAGAGTCAGAGAGGGGGGAGCGCCGGAAGCAGTACAGTCTATGTCCATATCATCAGTAAAGTCCCCAGCACGACTACCATCGGAAGCTAGAGACTGGGAACGAGCTTTAGGGGCAGACGAGCAACGAACCTTGCGCATAGTATCAGTGGGGGACACAGAAGCAGCAAGACGTTTCTTCTTGGAGAGCACCACCATTTTGGAGGACTTAGGAGCGAGGGTGGAGGTGGGGGAAGGAAGGGAACCGGATTTAGCGCCGGAAGAAGAAACCGAAGAGGCATAGGAACGAGGCAGCGGGAAACCCTCGGGGTCAAGAACACTCATAACAGGGGCAGCTGAAGGGTCAACAGTGATAGCGGTTAAATCCAAGGAGGGAACGGCGGGTGCGGGAGGAGGGACTATGGGCGGTGGAGACGACGCGTTGGGAGGAACCAGGAGGGAGTCAGACGAAGCTACAATAGTAGGGGGTTGACGAAGCCCACCAGGGACACGATCCGGGCAAGTCTCACGAACATGGCCAGTGGCCTGACACTGGTGACACCGCATTTCCGTAGAGACGAAAAATGTAAGCGGTACATCATCAAATTCAACAAAGAGTCTGGTGGGGAGTTCTTCGCGGGCTTTCGTAGTAGGAAATTTCATCATAACTTGACGGCGAAAACTCTGGAGTTGTGGGAGGGCAGGATCTTGGTAGGAAGCACGGAGGGACTTGATAGGGCCAACAACAGTACCATAAACCGACATAATTTCGCGTAAAAACCCGTTATCGAAGTGCGAGGGGACGTCGGAGACAACCACGCGAACCGGCGGAACACCAATGGGGTGACACTGGATCAACCGAGCGTCCGGCATAGACAAACCATGGGAG
>OY987227.1:2413148-2417325 GCA_963920705.1 Odiellus spinosus
CGCAAGTATACACGCAAGTATACACGCAAGTATACACGCAAGTATACACGCAAGTATACACGCAAGTATACACGCAAGTATACACGCAAGTATACACGCAAGTATACACGCAAGTATACACGCAAGTATACACGCAAGTATACACGCAAGTATACACGCAAGTATACACGCAAGTATACACGCAAGTATACACGCAAGTATACACGCAAGTATACACGCAAGTATACACGCAAGTATACACGCAAGTATACACGCAAGTATACACGCAAGTATACACGCAAGTATACACGCAAGTATACACGCAAGTATACACGCAAGTATACACGCAAGTATACACGCAAGTATACACGCAAGTATACACGCAAGTATACACGCAAGTATACACGCAAGTATACACGCAAGTATACACGCAAGTATACACGCAAGTATACACGCAAGTATACACGCAAGTATACACGCAAGTATACACGCAAGTATACACGCAAGTATACACGCAAGTATACACGCAAGTATACACGCAAGTATACACGCAAGTATACACGCAAGTATACACGCAAGTATACACGCAAGTATACACGCAAGTATACACGCAAGTATACACGCAAGTATACACGCAAGTATACACGCAAGTATACACGCAAGTATACACGCAAGTATACACGCAAGTATACACGCAAGTATACACGCAAGTATACACGCAAGTATACACGCAAGTATACACGCAAGTATACACGCAAGTATACACGCAAGTATACACGCAAGTATACACGCAAGTATACACGCAAGTATACACGCAAGTATACACGCAAGTATACACGCAAGTATACACGCAAGTATACACGCAAGTATACACGCAAGTATACACGCAAGTATACACGCAAGTATACACGCAAGTATACACGCAAGTATACACGCAAGTATACACGCAAGTATACACGCAAGTATACACGCAAGTATACACGCAAGTATACACGCAAGTATACACGCAAGTATACACGCAAGTATACACGCAAGTATACACGCAAGTATACACGCAAGTATACACGCAAGTATACACGCAAGTATACACGCAAGTATACACGCAAGTATACACGCAAGTATACACGCAAGTATATATACGCAAGTATATATACGCAAGTATATATACGCAAGTATATATACGCAAGTATATATACGCAAGTATATATACGCAAGTATATATACGCAAGTATATATACGCAAGTATATATACGCAAGTATATATACGCAAGTATATATACGCAAGTATATATACGCAAGTATATATACGCAAGTATATATACGCAAGTATATATACGCAAGTATATATACGCAAGTATATATACGCAAGTATATATACGCAAGTATATATACGCAAGTATATATACGCAAGTATATATACGCAAGTATATATACGCAAGTATATATACGCAAGTATATATACGCAAGTATATATACGCAAGTATATATACGCAAGTATATATACGCAAGTATATATACGCAAGTATATATACGCAAGTATATATACGCAAGTATATATACGCAAGTATATATACGCAAGTATATATACGCAAGTATATATACGCAAGTATATATACGCAAGTATATATACGCAAGTATATATACGCAAGTATATATACGCAAGTATATATACGCAAGTATATATACGCAAGTATATATACGCAAGTATATATACGCAAGTATATATACGCAAGTATATATACGCAAGTATATATACGCAAGTATATATACGCAAGTATATATACGCAAGTATATATACGCAAGTATATATACGCAAGTATATATACGCAAGTATATATACGCAAGTATATATACGCAAGTATATATACGCAAGTATATATACGCAAGTATATATACGCAAGTATATATACGCAAGTATATATACGCAAGTATATATACGCAAGTATATATACGCAAGTATATATACGCAAGTATATATACGCAAGTATATATACGCAAGTATATATACGCAAGTATATATACGCAAGTATATATACGCAAGTATATATACGCAAGTATATATACGCAAGTATATATACGCAAGTATATATACGCAAGTATATATACGCAAGTATATATACGCAAGTATATATACGCAAGTATATATACGCAAGTATATATACGCAAGTATATATACGCAAGTATATATACGCAAGTATATATACGCAAGTATATATACGCAAGTATATATACGCAAGTATATATACGCAAGTATATATACGCAAGTATATATACGCAAGTATATATACGCAAGTATATATACGCAAGTATATATACGCAAGTATATATACGCAAGTATATATACGCAAGTATATATACGCAAGTATATATACGCAAGTATATATACGCAAGTATATATACGCAAGTATATATACGCAAGTATATATACGCAAGTATATATACGCAAGTATATATACGCAAGTATATATACGCAAGTATATATACGCAAGTATATATATACACATACTAGTACACATACTAGTACACATACTAGTACACATACTAGTACACATACTAGTACACATACTAGTACACATACTAGTACACATACTAGTACACATACTAGTACACATACTAGTACACATACTAGTACACATACTAGTACACATACTAGTACACATACAAGTACACATACTAGTACACATACTAGTACACATACTAGTACACATACTAGTACACATACTAGTACACATACTAGTACACATACTAGTACACATACTAGTACACATACTAGTACACATACTAGTACACATACTAGTACACATACTAGTACACATACTAGTACACATACTAGTACACATACTAGTACACATACTAGTACACATACTAGTACACATACTAGTACACATACTAGTACACATACTAGTACACATACTAGTACACATACTAGTACACATACTAGTACACATACTAGTACACATACTAGTACACATACTAGTACACATACTAGTACACATACTAGTACACATACTAGTACACATACTAGTACACATACTAGTACACATACTAGTACACATACTAGTACACATACTAGTACACATACTAGTACACATACTAGTACACATACTAGTACACATACTAGTACACATACTAGTACACATACTAGTACACATACTAGTACACATACTAGTACACATACTAGTACACATACTAGTACACATACTAGTACACATACTAGTACACATACTAGTACACATACTAGTACACATACTAGTACACATACTAGTACACATACTAGTACACATACTAGTACACATACTAGTACACATACTAGTACACATACTAGTACACATACTAGTACACATACTAGTACACATACTAGTACACATACTAGTACACATACTAGTACACATACTAGTACACATACTAGTACACATACTAGTACACATACTAGTACACATACTAGTACACATACTAGTACACATACTAGTACACATACTAGTACACATACTAGTACACATACTAGTACACATACTAGTACACATACTAGTACACATACTAGTACACATACTAGTACACATACTAGTACACATACTAGTACACATACTAGTACACATACTAGTACACATACTAGTACACATACTAGTACACATACTAGTACACATACTAGTACACATACTAGTACACATACTAGTACACATACTAGTACACATACTAGTACACATACTAGTACACATACTAGTACACATACTAGTACACATACTAGTACACATACTAGTACACATACTAGTACACATACTAGTACACATACTAGTACACATACTAGTACACATACTAGTACACATACTAGTACACATACTAGTACACATACTAGTACACATACTAGTACACATACTAGTACACATACTAGTACACATACTAGTACACATACTAGTACACATACTAGTACACATACTAGTACACATACTAGTACACATACTAGTACACATACTAGTACACATACTAGTACACATACTAGTACACATACTAGTACACATACTAGTACACATACTAGTACACATACTAGTACACATACTAGTACACATACTAGTACACATACTAGTACACATACTAGTACACATACTAGTACACATACTAGTACACATACTAGTACACATACTAGTACACATACTAGTACACATACTAGTACACATACTAGTACACATACTAGTACACATAC
>OY987227.1:2417525-2422525 GCA_963920705.1 Odiellus spinosus
TACTAGTACACATACTAGTACACATACTAGTACACATACTAGTACACATACTAGTACACATACTAGTACACATACTAGTACACATACTAGTACACATACTAGTACACATACTAGTACACATACTAGTACACATACTAGTACACATACTAGTACACATACTAGTACACATACTAGTACACATACTAGTACACATACTAGTACACATACTAGTACACATACTAGTACACATACTAGTACACATACTAGTACACATACTAGTACACATACTAGTACACATACTAGTACACATACTAGTACACATACTAGTACACATACTAGTACACATACTAGTACACATACTAGTACACATACTAGTACACATACTAGTACACATACTAGTACACATACTAGTACACATACTAGTACACATACTAGTACACATACTAGTACACATACTAGTACACATACTAGTACACATACTAGTACACATACTAGTACACATACTAGTACACATACTAGTACACATACTAGTACACATACTAGTACACATACTAGTACACATACTAGTACACATACTAGTACACATACTAGTACACATACTAGTACACATACTAGTACACATACTAGTACACATACTAGTACACATACTAGTACACATACTAGTACACATACTAGTACACATACTAGTACACATACTAGTACACATACTAGTACACATACTAGTACACATACTAGTACACATACTAGTACACATACTAGTACACATACTAGTACACATACTAGTACACATACTAGTACACATACTAGTACACATACTAGTACACATACTAGTACACATACTAGTACACATACTAGTACACATACTAGTACACATACTAGTACACATACTAGTACACATACTAGTACACATACTAGTACACATACTAGTACACATACTAGTACACATACTAGTACACATACTAGTACACATAGTACACATACTAGTACACATACTAGTACACATACTAGTACACATACTAGTACACATACTAGTACACATACTAGTACACATACTAGTACACATACTAGTACACATACTAGTACACATACTAGTACACATACTAGTACACATACTAGTACACATACTAGTACACATACTAGTACACATACTAGTACACATACTAGTACACATACTAGTACACATACTAGTACACATACTAGTACACATACTAGTACACATACTAGTACACATACTAGTACACATACTAGTACACATACTAGTACACATACTAGTACACATACTAGTACACATACTAGTACACATACTAGTACACATACTAGTACACATACTAGTACACATACTAGTACACATACTAGTACACATACTAGTACACATACTAGTACACATACTAGTACACATACTAGTACACATACTAGTACACATACTAGTACACATACTAGTACACATACTAGTACACATACTAGTACACATACTAGTACACACATACTAGTACACATACTAGTACACATACTAGTACACATACTAGTACACATACTAGTACACATACTAGTACACATACTAGTACACATACTAGTACACATACTAGTACACATACTAGTACACATACTAGTACACATACTAGTACACATACTAGTACACATACTAGTACACATACTAGTACACATACTAGTACACATACTAGTACACATACTAGTACACATACTAGTACACATACTAGTACACATACTAGTACACATACTAGTACACATACTAGTACACATACTAGTACACATACTAGTACACATACTAGTACACATACTAGTACACATACTAGTACACATACTAGTACACATACTAGTACACATACTAGTACACATACTAGTACACATACTAGTACACATACTAGTACACATACTAGTACACATACTAGTACACATACTAGTACACATACTAGTACACATACTAGTACACATACTAGTACACATACTAGTACACATACTAGTACACATACTAGTACACATACTAGTACACATACTAGTACACATACTAGTACACATACTAGTACACATACTAGTACACATACTAGTACACATACTAGTACACATACTAGTACACATACTAGTACACATACTAGTACACATACTAGTACACATACTAGTACACATACTAGTACACATACTAGTACACATACTAGTACACATACTAGTACACATACTAGTACACATACTAGTACACATACTAGTACACATACTAGTACACATACTAGTACACATACTAGTACACATACTAGTACACATACTAGTACACATACTAGTACACATACTAGTACACATACTAGTACACATACTAGTACACATACTAGTACACATACTAGTACACATACTAGTACACATACTAGTACACATACTAGTACACATACTAGTACACATACTAGTACACATACTAGTACACATACTAGTACACATACTAGTACACATACTAGTACACATACTAGTACACATACTAGTACACATACTAGTACACATACTAGTACACATACTAGTACACATACTAGTACACATACTAGTACACATACTAGTACACATACTAGTACACATACTAGTACACATACTAGTACACATACTAGTACACATACTAGTACACATACTAGTACACATACTAGTACACATACTAGTACACATACTAGTACACATACTAGTACACATACTAGTACACATACTAGTACACATACTAGTACACATACTAGTACACATACTAGTACACATACTAGTACACATACTAGTACACATACTAGTACACATACTAGTACACATACTAGTACACATACTAGTACACATACTAGTACACATACTAGTACACATACTAGTACACATACTAGTACACATACTAGTACACATACTAGTACACATACTAGTACACATACTAGTACACATACTAGTACACATACTAGTACACATACTAGTACACATACTAGTACACATACTAGTACACATACTAGTACACATACTAGTACACATACTAGTACACATACTAGTACACATACTAGTACACATACTAGTACACATACTAGTACACATACTAGTACACATACTAGTACACATATTTGTACACATATTTGTACACATATTTGTACACATACTAGTACACATACTAGTACACATACTAGTACACATACTAGTACACATACTAGTACACATACTAGTACACATACTTGTACACATACTTGTACACATACTTGTACACATACTTGTACACATACTTGTACACATACTTTGTACACATATTTGTACACATATTTGTACACATATTTGTACACATACTTTGTACACATACTTGTACACATATTTGTACACATATTTGTACACATATTTGTACACATATTTGTACACATATTTGTACACATACTTTGTACACATACTTGTACACATACTTGTACACATACTTTGTACACATACTTTGTACACATACTTTGTACACATATTTGTACACATACTTTGTACACATATTTGTACACATATTTGTACACATATTTGTACACATATTTGTACACATATTTGTACACATATTTGTACACATATTTGTACACATATTTGTACACATATTTGTACACATATTTGTACACATATTTGTACACATATTTGTACACATATTTGTACACATATTTGTACACATATTTGTACACATATTTGTACACATATTTGTACACATATTTGTACACATATTTGTACACATATTTGTACACATATTTGTACACATATTTGTACACATATTTGTACACATATTTGTACACATATTTGTACACATATTTGTACACATATTTGTACACATATTTGTACACATATTTGTACACATATTTGTACACATATTTGTACACATATTTGTACACATATTTGTACACATATTTGTACACATATTTGTACACATATTTGTACACATATTTGTACACATATTTGTACACATATTTGTACACATATTTGTACACATATTTGTACACATATTTGTACACATATTTGTACACATATTTGTACACATATTTGTACACATATTTGTACACATATTTGTACACATATTTGTACACATATTTGTACACATATTTGTACACATATTTGTACACATATTTGTACACATATTTGTACACATATTTGTACACATATTTGTACACATATTTGTACACATATTTGTACACATATTTGTACACATATTTGTACACATATTTGTACACATATTTGTACACATATTTGTACACATATTTGTACACATATTTGTACACATATTTGTGTATACATATTTGTGTATACATATTTGTGTATACATATTTGTGTATACATATTTGTGTATACATATTTGTGTATACATATTTGTGTATACATATTTGTGTATACATATTTGTGTATACATATTTGTGTATACATATTTGTGTATACATATTTGTGTATACATATTTGTGTATACATATTTGTGTATACATATTTGTGTATACATATTTGTGTATACATATTTGTGTATACATATTTGTGTATACATATTTGTGTATACATATTTGTGTATACATATTTGTGTATACATATTTGTGTATACATATTTGTGTATACATATTTGTGTATACATATTTGTGTATACATATTTGTGTATACATATTTGTGTATACATATTTGTGTATACATATTTGTGTATACATATTTGTGTATACATATTTGTGTATACATATTTGTGTATACATATTTGTGTATACATATTTGTGTATACATATTTGTGTATACATATTTGTGTATACATATTTGTGTATACATATTTGTGTATACATATTTGTGTATACATATTTGTGTATACATATTTGTGTATACATATTTGTGTATACATATTTGTGTATACATATTTGTGTATACATATTTGTGTATACATATTTGTGTATACATATTTGTGTATACATATTTGTGTATACATATTTGTGTATACATATTTGTGTATACATATTTGTGTATACATATTTGTGTATACATATTTGTGTATACATATTTGTGTATACATATTTGTGTATACA